>JAGTTD010000020.1:20888349-21201534 GCA_018398585.1 Simmondsia chinensis
TGGGTGCGATTGGGTGGCGGCGGTGGTTCGATGTGTCGGGTGGCTGGGTGCTATGTCGGAGGTTTGTGTGGTGGTGGTGAGTGGGTGCGATTGGGTGGTCGCCGGCCTCAGAGCCGGCGCGGCTATGGTGGGGTGGGTGTGGTGTTTCGGTGTCAGGGGGGAGGGAGATTTGGTGTCTGTGTGGGTGTGGTGGCTATGTCTAGGTGGCGGGTGGGTGTGGTGGCTGGGTGCGCATGCCCGGCGGTGGGTCGTCGCCGTCCCTGTAGCGTCGTCGGTGGGTGGTCGTGGGTCGGCAAGGTGGCCGACGGTGGTGCGGTGGATCGGCCCGGAGGTGTGGGCGCAGAGAGTTGTCAGTGAACGTTTGTTTTTTGCAGAGAGAGAGAGAGAATAAGTTATTAGTTTTAAATTTAAAAAAGTAGTACTTAAATTTTTACGAATTTTTATTTTTCTTTTTAATTCTTTACTTTTTCTCTCAAATTTTCATTTTTCCTCTCAAATTTTATTTTTTCCCCTAATACTTACAATTTTTATCTAAAATTAATATTTATGTCCTAATTAAAATTACTAAATTTTTAAACAAATACTCGTCCCACCCAAAGCAACCCTAACTCTTCATTCTCACTCAACCCATCCCGCACAGCCCCTCGCTGGGCCGTCGGACAGCCACCACACCGGCACTGGACAGCCCCTTGCCGGCACCGGACAGCCCCTCGCCGCCCCTCATCCCATAACAGCTTATTTTTGGTACATATTTTAGGTTTGTACTTAATATTTTTGTTTACAACTTTCATAATTTATTGTGAAATTAGTTTTTATGTTGTGTTTCAACCTTTTTACAACTTGTTATATGAGAGATAAATTTTGCTGAAATTTATGTTGGTTGTTGAAAGTTTTTGAGTTGTTTTGTGACTGGAGGTTGTCGGGTTTGGATATGGAGGAGGTTCTATCAATTCTTAGGTTTGGATTGTGGTAGTATTTCCAATGTTTCTGTTTTTTATCTATTTTTTATACATATCTCAGGTTTATACTCACTACTTTTATTTACAACTTTCATATTTTAGTGTAAAATTAGTTTTATATTGTATTTTAACTTTTATACTTGTTGTATAAGGTATTGCTGAAATTTTTGTTGTCGTTACTAGTTGTTGGGTAATTTTGTGGTAGGAGGTTGCTGGGTTTGGATATTGAGGAGGTTCTATCAACTTTCAGATTTGGATTGTTGTGGTATTTTTGATTTTAGTCTTTTTTTTCGTACATATTTCAGGTTTGTACTCGTTACTTTGGTTTAAAACTTTCATATTTTAGTGTAAAATTGGTTTTATATTATGTTTTAACTTTTATACTTGTTGTATGAGGTATAGTTAAAATATATGCTGGTTGTTGCTAGTTTTTGAGTAGTTTTGTGGCGGGAGGTTGTCGGGTTTTGATATGGAGGAGGGTCTATCAATTCTTAGGTTTGGATTGTGGTAGTACTTCCAATTTTTCTGATTTTTATCTATTTTTTATACATATTTCAGGTTTATACTCATTACTTTTGTTTACAACTTTCATGTTTTAGTGTGAAATTGGTTTTATATAGTGTTTTAACTTTTATACTTGTTGTATGAGGTATTGTTGAAATTTATGTTGGTTGTTGGTAGTTTTTGAGTAGTTTTGTGGCGGGAGGCTGTCGGGTTTGGATATGGAGGAGGTTCTATCAATTCTTTGCTTTGGATTGTGGTACTACTTCCAATTTTCCTGATTTTTATCTATTTTTTATACATATTTCAGGTTTATACTCACCACTTTTGTTTACAACTTTTATGTTTTAGTGTAAAATTGATTTTATATTGTGTTTTAACTTTTATACTTGTTGTATGAGGTATTGTTGAAATCAATGTTGGTTGTTGGCAGTTTTGGAGTAGTTTTGTGGCGGGAGGTTGTCGGGTTTGGATATGGGGGAGGTTCTATCAATTCTTAGGTTTGGATTGTGGTAGTACTTCCAATTTTTCTGATTTTTATCTATTTTTTATACATATTTCAGATTTATACTCACTACTTTTGTTTACAACTTTCATGTTTTAGTGTAAAATTAATTTTATATTGTGTTTTAACTTTTATACTTGTTGTATGAGGTATTGTTGAAATCTATGTTGGTTTTTGGTAGTTTTTGAGTAGTTTTGTGGCGGGAGGTTATCGGGTTTGGATATGGAGGAGGTTCTATCAATTCTTAGGTTTGGATTGTGGTAGTACTTCTAATTTTTTTAATTTTTATCTATTTTTTATACATATTTCAGGTTTATAATCACTACTTTTGTTTACAACTTTCATGTTTTAGTGTAAAATTGGTTTTATATTGTATTTTAACTTTTATACTTGTTGTATGAGGTATTGTTGAAATTTATGTTGGTTGTTGGTACTTTTTGAGTAGTTTTGTGGCGGGAGGTTGTCGGGTTTGGATATGGAGGAGGTTCTATCAATTCTTAGGTTTAGATTGTGGTAGTACTTTCAATTTTTCTAATTTTTATCTATTTTTTATACATATTTCAGCTTTATACTCACTACTTTTATTCTCAGATTTGGATTGTGGTGGTACTTCTGATTTTTCTGATTTATCATTTTTTGTACTTATTACATATTTCAGGTTTGATGATGATGATGAAGATGAAGGTGGAGATGGAGACGAAGACGAAGATGAAGATGAAGATGACGGTGGAGATGATGATGATGATGTGTAGTAAATTTGATAATTTTTTTATTTAACTTTTTAGGTGTAAGCTTAAATTACATTGTGATGATTTTGGTAATTGAAACTTATGTTATATTTTTGGTTTTAGTAGTATCGTATATGTTATGTTTTTGGCATGATCAGTACCGTATACATACAAGAAAATTAATTTATAATAGGATTAAACATATTTTTCTACTAAACAGGCATTTAAAAAAAATTAAAAATGTTCGGCTGATTATTTATCTTGCAGACACATTTGGGGGGAAAAAAGGAAAAAAATAAATTAAAACAAAATTAAAAGTAGGTTTGGCTCCCTCCGAAGAGCGCTAAGTTTAACGTCTTTGGCCGGACACATTTTAGAGCACAATGTCAACCAAAATCCGAGGCAGTGTCTGCCATAGAACTCAGGTTAACCCAATACAGATGATCCCCAAACGCAACAACGTTTCTAGACTCGTGACTATCTGGGAGGGCAACATTACTAGCACTAGGGTTGTGAATCTCTATTCTATCAAGTGTGGGTGATGATGCATAGTTATTGACACAAACAGAGACACTATTACAATAATAACTGTAAATAGAATCAAGCATAGCCGATTCTACCAAAGGGTAAATATCATCAACCCTATAGCATTCATGTTAGGTTGTGACTCAAATTCCTTGTATTTATGAAGGGGCTTGCCGTGAGTACACCGATCAATCAGGGATATTGCCGATTGGTCGGGAAGTACGTAGACAGCAGATGAATCCAGGAAGCTCGCTGATCGATCGGTACACACAACATATAAATATGATGTGAGGGTTTCATCATTAGGTATCCAAATAAAGTGAGCACCGTCATTCGAGAGAGAGAGACAGGAAGTGAATTGTAATTCTTCCATTATTTTGATCAATAAAGATTTTCCATCTTCGCCCGTGGTTTTTCCCCCTCTTGATTGAAGAGGGATTTCCACGTAAATCATTATCTCCTTCTTTTGTTTTCTTTTATCCTGTTATTTACTTCTCATAGTTGTTATAGTATTTGAATCGAATCCAGTTCTTGGGTATTATTTCCTTCACAAATTGGTATCAGAGCCTTAGTTGTTTGATTCGGTACAATGACGTTTGTTGTGAAATCTGAAGTTGAGAAGTTTGGTGGTCAAGGGAGTTTTAGTTTATGGGAAATCCATATGAAGGGCCTCTTGACTTAGAACTGCTTGAAGAAATCCTTGGACGGGAAAGAGAAAATGCCAGAGAGTATGTCAGAAGGACAATGGGAGGAGTTAGAGGAAAAGGTTCTCATCGCTATTCAGATATGTCTTACCAATGATTTTTTGACAGAAGTTTTGGAAGTGAAAATCTCTAAGGTGTTGTGGGAGAAATTGTAGGAGATGTTCTACGTTAAGTCTATCTCCAACAAACTTGCAGTCAAGCGTCGGTTGTTCACCTTTCATATTTCAGAAGGTACGTCATTTAAGAATCATATTAATGAATTTAACTCTATTATTCAAGGGTTAAAGGAGCTTGATGATGCTCCTAAAGATGAAGATCAGGCTATGTTATTGTTGTGTTCTCTCTCTACCACTTATAAAGGCTTTGTTGAAAGCATGATTATGGTGGCAGAAAATCTATCACAGTTAATGAGGTTGAGAAAAACTTATTGAGTAAAGAAAGAGTAGATAAGGAGTTATCCGACTCTGTCATAAGAAAGGGCACACTTAATGGAAAATGAAAAACTGATAACTGAAAGGACCAGAAAAGAAACGATAAACCCGCAGAAGCTAGTGCAGTTGAAGATGAGAATGATGTTGATGTTCTATTAGTGACTGAATCTCAGTCCAGATCTAAAGACAATTAGATTCTGGATACCGGTTGCTCCTATCATGTTTGTCCCAGTAGAGACTGGTTCACCACATATGAGTCAATTCAGGGTGGAGTCGTTCTAATGGGTAATGATGTAGCATGTAGAATTTTGGGTATAGGAACAATTCTAGTTAAGATGTTTGATGGCACTATTAGGACTTTGAGTGATGTTTGTCATGTTCCAGATTTAAAGAAGAATCATATCTCTTTAGGTACCCTTGATTCTCATGGGTACAAGTTTACAGCTCAAGGTGGAGTTATGAAGGACAGTAAGAGTTCTTTGATTGTGATGATAGGTAGGCGAGTAGGAACTCTGTATGGACTTGTTGGTTCAACAGTGACAGGATCAGTGACTGCTTCTTCATCATCTGTGACAGGTCCAGATATTACTAAGTTATGGCACTTGAGGCTTGGTCATATGGGTGATAAGGAGATGCCTGAGCTCAGTAAAAGGGGCTTGTTGTGTGGTCAGTAGACAGGATTGATTGAATTTTGTAAGCATTGCATTTATTGAAAGCAGAAGAGAGTCAGCTTCAAATAGGCAGTGCATAAGATTAAGGGGAAGTTAGATTACATCCATTCAGATTTATGGGAACCTTCTAGAGTTGCTTGCAAAAGAGATTCCGGGTATCTTCTAATGTTTAATGATGATTTTTCCAGGAAAGTTTGGGTCTATTTCTTAAAGCAGAAGAATGAAGTGTTTGGCACTTTCAAAAAATGGAAGGCTTTACTTGAAAAGCAGAAATGTAAGCAGATTAAGAGGTTGAGGACAGACAATGGCCTTGAATATGTTGAGGGTGACTTCACCAAATTTTGTGAATATCAAGGCATTGTTAGGCATAGGACTTGCACAGATGCAGAGTTGTAGAAAGGCTGAATAGAATGTTGCTAGAAAAAGCTAGTTGTATGCTTTCGAATGTAGGTTTGGGCAGAGAATTTTGGGTAGAGGCAGTGAACATGGCATGTCACATGGTGAACCGTTCACCTCATTCATCTCTTCAGATGAAGACTCTAGAAGAGGTATGGTCTAAATCCCTTGTGGATTATTCTCATTTAAGAATTTTCGGTTGCCCTGCTTATGCTTATGTTAATGAAGGAAAGCTCAAGCTTAGAGTCAAGAAGTGCATCTTTCTTGATTACACTTCAGATGTGAAGGGATTTCTTTTATGGGATTCTAATTCTCAAAAATTTCTAACAAGTAAAAATGTCACATTTGATGAGTCTTCATTACTCCATCCACAGAAGAAGTCTTCTGTTAATTGTGATTCTAATCAGATGCAGATGCCAGAGATAGTTCAGATACAGTTGGGCAGTCCAGTTCAGCAGCAGAATGAATCCATAGAAAGTATACAGGCACCTCTAGTACAGATTTCTGAAAGAAATAAAGTGGTTCAAACCAATCAGTAGGTGGAGCTGTATACTATAGCTAGTGGAAGACAGAAGAGACAAAATAAAGCACCGCAGCATTATGTTTACGAAGTGATGGTAGCTTATGCTCTTTCAATGGCTGAGACTATGGAAGACAGTGAACCTTCCACTTATTCAGGAGCTGTGTCTAGAGCTGATTCAAAAAAGTGGTTGATGGAAATGCATGAAGAGATGGAATCTTTGTAAAAGAACCAGACTTGGCAGCTTGTTAAGCCTCAAAGAGGGAAGAATATCATTGGTTGTAAATGGGTCTTCAAAAGAAAAGAAGGCATTTTAGGAGTTGAAAATGCAAGGTATAAGGTTCGCTTGGTTGCCTAAGGCTACATTCAGGTACATGGAGTTGATTTTCATGATATTTTCTCACCATGCAAGATTTAGAGTTACAGCAGTTTGATGTGAAAACTGCATTCCTACAAGGTGAGCTAGAAGAGAGTATTTACGTACATTAGCCTGAAGGTTTTACTGTTGAAGGAAAAGAAGACTATGTTTGTTTGTTGAAGAGATCACTTCATGGTTTGAGGCAATCTCCAAGACAGTGGTACAAAAGATTTGATTAGTTTATGACCAATCATGGGCTCTTGAGGAGTAAATATTACAGTTGCGTCTATTTCAGACAAACTAGTGTAGGTTCATTCATTTATCTTCTGTTATATGTTGATAACATGTTGATTGTAGCTAAAGATATGGTTGAGATCGACAAACTAAAAGCTATGTTGAAGAGTGAATTCGAGATGAAAGACTTAGGAGCAGCCAAGATGATACTAGGTATGGAAATCAAGAGGGACGGAAAAGCAGGAAAGCTACACTTCTATTGAGAAGGTTCTAGATCGTTTTCATATGAAAGATGCTAAACCAGTTAGCACTCCTTTGGTAGTTCATTTCAAGTTTTCAGCATTAGCTTCGCCACAGACAGATGAAGACATCAGAGAGATGTCACATGTCTCGTATTCCAATGCAGTTGGTAGCATCATGTATGCTATGGTGTGCACACGTCCAAATATCACACATGCTGTTAGCAAGGTGAGCAGATATATGGCGAATCCAGGTAAAGAGCATTGGTAACTATTAATGGATTCTCAGGTATTTACATGACACTTCTAGTACATGTTTGGAGTTTGGGAGGAGGCGAAGCTATTTAGTTGGTTATGTTGACCTTGATAAAAGGAAATCTACCTCAAGTTATGTCTTTTGCCTTGGTAATTGTGCTATCAGTTGGAGAGCGTGTTTACAGCCAGTTACCGCACAATCAACTATAGAGGCTGAGTATATGATAGTATATGAGAAGCTAGAAAAAAGCAAGAAAAAGGGCGATTTCCGGCAGGGCGGCGCATGGGCGGGTGCTGGTGGCGCGTGGGGAGGTCTTCCTCATGAACGTTGGCTTTCCCCGGCGCGTGACGACGCGTGCCAGATCATACGGCGGCGCGGAGACCATTTTTGAACTCGTCGTGACCTCCTCTTTCTGATGGGACCATTTTGATGTCAATCTGAACATTTTGATTTTTTTGAGGGTCGAAACACATGTGAGCGAGGGTGTTTAATTTTTGATGTTGATGACGGCGTAGGACGCTATTTCTCATTCCTCATCAACCTGCGCCTTCAGCCATGGTGATTCCCCGGCGTTTCTTGGATGATTGATGGCTTTGGTGTTCATTGGTGTTCATTTTCTCTCTCCTCGGGGTCTACTTTCTCCTTCGTTTCTTGCTTGGATCTCTTCTCTTGTGGAGAAATTCTTGGTACACACTCTTTATCCCACTTGTTCTTGTTCTTAGCTTGGCTATTTGGGTGGTTGTTGGAGTTTTTCCGTCGTGGCACTATCGTGCCCTGTTTTCGATAAAAACAGGGGCGGTGGGAGATTGATTATAAACGCATGCTTCTTGAATTTCCTTGCTTGACTTCTTGATCTTGAATGCCATTGTTGTATTGGTGTGGTGGAAAGCTTGTTTGTCTTGGTTGTTTGAAGGTTTGGGGTTAGTTGGATGTTGGTTACAAGTTGTTGCAACCTTGCCTTGCTTGAATCTTCTTGCTTGTTTTAATTGGTTGACCATGGTTGAGTCGGGTGCTCCTCCCCAGCCGTGGGCCTCAGTGGCTGCCACGCCAATCCCGGGTGGTGCGCCTCGGTTTGTTCCTCCAAGGCTTGTGAATGGGGAAGTAGTTACTACCATCACCGATGCCGATGTAGCAACGGGTCTTGAAAAATGGGGCCGATGTCTTGTTGGTCGTATTATTGGGGGTCGTGTTGCATACTCGATGTGTTGCTTTAGCTCGCATGCTTTGGGGGTCGAAGGGACTTGAATATGTGATTGCGGATAAGGAGGTCTCCTATTTCCGGTTCAAGTCAATAGCTGAGTCGGATTTGATTCTTAGGGGTGGGCCTTGGACCCTTAATGAGCATTGCCTCTCCCTTGAGCGTTGGCAACCCAACTTCGCTCCCTCACGTGACCTCCCTTGGATCGCAATTTGGGTCTAATTGCATGGTCTTTCGGCCTCTTTATGGTCGGAAAATTCTTTGAGCTCGATTGCTAGCGGTGTGAGACACCCCCTTTTCATGGACCAACCAACTTTGGAAGGTATTATGGTTAGCTATGCTCGTGTATGTGTACAACTTGACGCTTGGACCGACCCCCCGAAGCGGCTCTCGGTTGATTATAATGGCCGAATCATACCGGTAACCGTTAAATTGGAGGGTATGCCGAAAGTTTGTAGCAAATGCCGGGTCTTTGGTCATTCTTGTCCCAACCCGAACACTGTTACTATCCTCCCGGAGCAACCGGAGGTGGTGGCCGGGAAAAAAGCCCGGCGGCAGCGGAGGCGGCATAAGGGCGGTGGGAGGAATGGTGATGAGATGATCGCCTCTAACTCCTTTGGGCTTGAGGATGAGCCCACTAATGATGGGCTTGAGGGGGCCTGGGTTAGTGGGCCTTGTGATGTTGGGCTTCTGATGAATGGGACACGGGAGTGGGCTGATGCGGATGGGTCCACGGTTGGGCTTGGGGTGGGGGCTGTTGATGATAGGGATGGGGGAGTGTGGTGGGGGCCGATGGTGCATGGGCCGCGCCTCTTTCTTCCTGGGCTCACGGTCGGGTAACGCCCTACCGGGCCGGGTGGTTCTTGCCCTTCGAGATTTGTCCTTGCTAGAGGAAATGGACCCGTTTTGGAGGGGCTTTCCTCTCGTGATTCACCTACTACTAGCATTAGAGGGGATGGGCCCGATTTGGTGGGGCTCCCCTCTGGTGACCAACTCGCTGTCTCTCCTAGGGGGAATGGGCCCGCTTTGGAGGGGCTTTCTCCTCGGGTCGCGCTCGTTCTTCACACTAGTTGGAATGGGCCCGTTTTGGAGGGGCTTCCTTCTAGTGCATCCACTTCCGCTACTTCTAGAGGAAATGGGCCCGTTTCGGAAGGGCTTTCTTCTAGGGGTGTTAGTCATGGACCGACTGTTGGATCTTTCGGGCTTGGTGCTGATCGATGTGTGGACCATTTGGTGACTCCTAGCCCACGCAAGGTTGGTACTGTTGAGTTGAGTGGGGCGGTTGGCTCGGATGATAGAGAGGCGAGTGCTAGCACTCGTATAGTTCTTTCGGATTCTGGGTTCGTTTCTCTTTCGCCTCGGACTTTCGCTGATTTTGTTCCCACCCCTCTTTGGGAGGACTCCGAGATCGTTGATGTTCCTATTGAGGTGGAGATGGCTCAGGATGGCATTCTTGGAGTCACTACCCCTCTGTTACGTTCCTTGAATCGGTCAGCAAGTGTGCCAAGCCTAGACACTTCGTACCGATCTGAGATTATGTCGGACACTTCCACTTCCCCATGTGTTGAGGTTTCCGTTGAGGGCCCGAGGAGGCCAATTACTCATGCGGCCACGCGTGCAGGTCGCGGCCCCACTTGATTATTTCATCATGGTGATTCGTTGTTGGAATATTAGGGGGCTTAACTGTCCCCAATCTTCCCGAGCTGTTCGTGATTGGATTTCTTCCAATTGCTTAACTATCATTGGTTTGGTCGAGACCAAAACCAAACCTTCTAATGTTGAGGTGGTGATTGCTCGTTGTTCCGATGGGTGGAGTCATCTCTTCAGTGGCGTCTGCCCTACGCGGTGTCGCATTATCGTTGCTTGGGATCCGGGCGTTCATAGAGTCGAGCTCATTCAAGGAGGGGACCAGTTCCTTACTTGTCATATCTCCGATCTCTCTGGGGCTCTGACCTTTCTCGCTACTTTTGTTTACGACTTTAATGAGCCGGGTCGTCGCCGAGCTTTATGGGACTATATTCGGAGCACTAGCTTGAGTCTCTTGGGTGAGCCTTGGATCCTTCTTCGGGATTTCAACGCCATCCTTTGTCTTTCTGATCGATGCAGCGGCCAGGAGGGTTGGCCAGGTCACATGGACGACTTCCAGGAGTGTCTTACTGAGGCTGAGCTTACACCTATATCCTCTTCGGGTCTTCACTTTACATGGTCTAATGGGGCCGAGGGTGACCGCTTGATTCTCAAGCGGCTTGACTGGTGTCTAGTCAGTAAGGGTTTGCTTCGGGACTTCCCTATCGCATCCGCGGAGTTCCTTGCCCGTCATGTTGTCTCGGACCACAGCGCCATTATTGTTCGAGGGCTTGGGGAACGTCGTGCCCTACGACTTCCTTTCAAGTTCTTCAACTTCTGGGCCGATCACGAGGACTTCCTTCCCATGGTCAGACGAGTCTGGGACACCTGTGTTGAGGGTACTCCGATGTATCAACTTACTTAGAAGTTGAAGCGGCTGAAGTGTAAGTTGAAGGCCCTCAACGCCAGCCATTATAGTCACATCTCGGCCAGAGTCGAGGTGGCCCATGATGCGTGGGCCATGAGCCAGAGGGCCTTGGATGAGGACCCTGAGCGTCCTTCTCTGCGTCTTGAGGAGCGCCGTCTTTTTCATGAGTATTCAGCTTTGTGTCGGGATGAGGAGGCATTCTACCGTTAGAAGTTGCGTATTCAGTGGCTTTCGCTTGGGGATCAGAGCACTCGGTTCTTTCATCGGTCTGTTCTCCATCAGCAGGCCCGAAATCGGATCTCGTCGATTATTGGTTCTGATGGTGTGAGGACTCACGATCCGCAGTTGATCTCCCATGCTTGGGTTACCTTCTTCCAGGATTTGTTGACTGAGCCAGGTGGTCCGTTATCTGAGGATGTTTCTGTTTTTTTTAGGCTCGCATTTTGGAGGATCAGGCTCGCCCGCTTATCTCCACAGTCACTGCTGCCGAGGTTCGGGATGCTCTTTTTTCCATAGGTGATGACAGGGCCCCGGGGCCTGATGGTTACACCTCCCTCTTTTTTAAGAGGGCCGGGGAGGTGGTCGGGGGAGCAGTGATTAGGGCCGTGCAGTCTTTCTTCGTCTCAAGGCACATGCTGGGTGCCCTGAACGCCACCAGGATATGTCTCGTGCCTAAAGTGGAGTCTCCTTCCACCTTTGGCGACTTCCGCCCTATCTCCTGTTGCAATGTGATCTACAAGTGTATCACTAAGATTATTGCAAACAGGTTGAAGGGTGTCCTTCCCAGGTTGATTGGTGATGCTCAGACAGCATTTGTTCCGGGTCGTCGGATCTCTGACAGCATCCTTTTGACACAGGAGTTGATGCGCGGTTACCACCTTCAGGTCTCGCCCCGTTGTGCACTGAAGGTCGATATCCGTAAGGCTTTTGATACTGTTCGGTGGGATTTCATTTCAACTGGGATGAGGAGTATGGGGATACCCGAGGTCATGATTGGTTGGATCCGTGAGTGCCTCTCTACTGCCCGCTTTTCTGTCGCCATCAATGGCGAACTTCAGGGGTTCTTTCGCTCCAGTCGGGGTGTCCGTCAGGGTGACCCTCTCTCTCCTTACCTGTTTGTTATTGCTATGGAGGGTCTTCAAGGGCTGCTCCACCGTGCCATTAATGACCCACGCTTTCGTTATCATCCATGCTGCCGTCGTACGGGGTTGACACACCTGTGTTTTGCTGATGACTTGATGATCTTCTGTCGAGGTGATATGGGTAGTGTCTCTGTTATTCATGAGGTTTTGGACCGCTTTGATGTACTCTCGGGGCTCTCCTTGAATGCAGCAAAAACCTCAGTTTTTCTCCCGGGGGTGGACTCTGCGACTCAGCAGGACATTTTGGGTGTTCTAGGTTTCAACCTTGGGCAGTGCCCAGTTCGCTATCTGGGAGTACCTCTTATCACTTTCGGCTGCGGTACATCGACTGCAAGCCACTGCTGGATCGCATCCTCTCTCGTATACGGCTCTGGACCTCCCGCTCACTTTCATATGCTGGTCGCCTGCAGCTTATTCGGTCTGTACTTTTTGCCACTCAGGTCTACTGGTCGTTGATCTTCATACTCCCGAAGATGATGATCAGGAAGATCGAATCGACTCTTGCGGCATTCCTTTGGAGAGGATCTTCGTTGGCCCCCGGAGGGGCGAATGTCGCTTGGAGGCATTTGTGCTACCCTCGACACGAGGGTGGTCTTGGACTTCGCCGTCTTGCTGAGTGGAATCAGGCTTCGATTATGAAGCATATTTGGTTCCTTCTATCTGACTCCTCTGCGATTTGGCCGCGTTGGGTTCATCTGAACAGACTTCGAGGGAGGAGCTTCTGGACTATCAAGGCGACGAGCTCTGCTTCTTGGTGCTGGCATCATATTCTATCGGTTCGCCGCCTTTGCTCTGGAGCGATTTATCATGTCATAGGTGACGGCCTCGACACTGCTCTTTGGACAGATTACTGGCTGCCATGTGGTCATCTTTCAGATCGCTTCCCTGCTCGACTGCTCACCTCTTCTGGACTTCATTGGGATGCTCAAGTCTCATCCATTATTGAGGGTGGTCAGTGGAGATTTCCACGGGGTTGCCTGGAGCTCCGACCCATCTGGGACATGATTGACTTCAGCCCTCGGGCTGGTGTAGCGGACTCCATCCGGTGGTTAGGGGACCTCTCGGAGAACTTCACCACCAAGTCCACTTGGGAGATGCTGCGGAGTAAGAGAACGGAGGACACTGTGCATCACCTTCTGTGGTTTCAGATGCATGTACCGCAACACTCCTTCATTCTCTGGCTCGCTTCTCTGCAGCGACTTTGGACCCGGGACCGACTTCGGCATTTCGAGCACGAGAGGTTCAGAGTGCTTGTGTTCTCTATGGTTCTGTTGACGAGACTCATGAGCACCTTTTCTTTGCCTGTTCCTTTTCTGCCTCGGTCTGGAACTCTGTCACTCCGAGTACATCTATCGCTTGGCCTACCCTTCCTTGGGACGCTCTTGTCGCTTCGGCTGCTCAGCATCTCAGGGGGCGGGAGATTGGCAGTATCATAGCTCGACTCTGCCTCTCTGCCACTGTGTATATTGACTGGTATGAGCGCAACCTTCGGTTTCAGCGTTCTCAGTCCAGATCGGTTGTGGCCGTTCGAGAGGAGATTACGAGTTTGGTCAGGAGCCGCTTACTTGCTGCTTCTTCGTTCAGAGGAGCTCACCGTCACGCCTCGTTGCTCCGGCACTGGGGTTTTGAGACTTAGTTTCTTTTTGTTCCCTTAGCTTGTCTTTTGGTTGTATGTTGTATGGACTCTGTCTGTTTTTTTTACGTTGCCTCATACTTGTAGGCTTCGGCCGTGTCCTGGGGTATGCCCCTTGTAGATTGTTTTCTTTTCTTTCATCTATATATTTCGCTGACTTACCCAAAAAAAAAAAGGAAGGTTTAAAGAAGCTGTGTGGTTGAGGGGCTTAATAAGCGAGATTAGTGTTGATCAGGGTGCAGTTGCTGTTTATTGTGATAGTCAGTAAGCAATTCATTTAGCTAAGAATCAGATGACCCTTCATGATAGGACAAAGCATATAGATGTTAAACATCACTTCATTCGGGATCTGATTGAAGAGGGCATGGTTGAATTGAAGAAGATTGGCACCGCTGATAATCCCGCTGATATGTTCACTAAAGTTCTACCTCGCAGTAAGTTCGAGCATTGCTTAAACTTGGTTGGGTTTTGTGTTTTGTTGAGATAAACCCGATCGAGGTTGTTTTGTAAGTTCTTTTGTTTGAAATTTGAGCCAAGGTGGAGATTTGTTAGGTTGTGTCTCAAATTTCTTATATTTATGAAGAGGCTTGCCATGAGTACCTGATCGATCGGGGGTATTGCCGATCAGTCAGGAAGTACGTAGAAAGCAGTCGGATCCATGTTGCTCGCCGATAGATCGAGACCCGATCTACGCTCGATGTATAAATATGATGTGAGGGTTTCATCATTAGGTATCCAAATAAAGAGCGCACTATCATTAGAGAGAGAGAGAGAGAGAGAGAGAGAGAGAGAGGAAGTGAATTGCAATTCTGTCACTATTTTGATTAATAAAGATTCTCCATCTTCGCCCGTGGTTTTTTCCCCTATCGATTGAAGAGGGGTTTCTACATAAATCATTGTCTCCTTTGTTTGTTTTCTTTTATCCTGTTATTTACTTCACATATTTGTAATAGCATTTTAATTGAATCCAGTTCTTATTTCTTTCACAATTCCAACTCTTCCTCAGTCTCAAGATGTCAAATAAAGTTCGAGACCTTCAATTTGCCCTTGAGGTTTCCAAGAGAAACCTTCAACACTCTCGTCCTGCAATTAATCATAGCGTTGGCAGTGGCTAAGAATGATCGACCTAGAATAATTGGAGCGTTGTGCTTTTGCCTAGGAGTAGAGTTTATATCTAAGACGTGAAAATCAACAGGGAAGACAAACTTGTCAACCATGACAAATACATCCTCCACTACCCCACGAGATACCCGCTCGATCCTATCAGCCAATTGAAGTGTGACATTAGTTGACTTAAGGTTTCCTACACCCAAATCCCGAAAAGCTGAGTAAGGGATGAGGTTTACACTTGCTCCTAGATCTAGCAAGGTTCTACTAGTATAACGCTCTCCTAAGACGCATGGAACTATAAAAGCCCCGAGGTTTCAAAACTTGGGTGGGGTGCCCGACACTAAAATGCTGCTCGCCTTCTTTGTGAGCCGGACCTTCTTTAGGATATGCTCCTGCACGCGCTTCTTTTTTGTGCAAAGGTCTTTCAGGAACTTGGCATACATAGGAATGTGTTTAATGGCTTCACTCAACACCAAGTTGATCTTTACGCCCTTAAACACATCTATGAGCTCAGCCCTCTTTCAGTCTTCCCTCTTCTACAGTCCTATACGGGATGAAGCAAAAGGGACAATAGGTTCAAAAACCCTTTCTCATGATCCCACCCTAGCAGCAATGAGAGGTGGAGTCACATCCTTCTCGATTTCAACCTCAACTTCCTAAAGTTCTCCTCTCCTGAAATTGACACAACCTGAACTAACTCACGAATGAGCAAGCTAGGGTTAGAACAAATTGATCTTGTGGATTTGTGATAGGTTGGGAGGGTAACCTCACTTCCACTATCCTATTCAATGCATGGATCAACTGTCCTATCTGATTCTTTAATTGGCAATAGATTGTAAGTGAGACCGAACTAGTTGTGTGGTCTCCTTCATAAAGTAGAGCATACAATCCTCGAACTGTGACATATATCATGGAGGTGGAGGAGAAGGGTTATCATGGGTAACATTGAAGTGAGGTCGAGTAACATACCTACGCCCTCCCTGTTATACAAGAGGATGCACGTTACCTACAAAGCCGGGATCTTGTTGTCTCATGGGTTGATTTTGATTGGTATTATGCTTCCAAGAAAAGTTTAGATGATTGTGCCACCCAGGATCGTAGGTGTTAGGGAACGGGGTAGGTATTTTCCGAATATCCTTGAGCTGTATAAACCTGTTCCTACACATATTTGGGAAATTATGATGCATATAAACAATTAAATACATGATGGTCCCCACTGGAACAAATGTCACATGGAGTAGTACCACTTGATTACTCAACTGCATTGACTAAGCACACATTAGTAGGATTCACATGCAAGTTCATAATCTGATCCATCTTCCTACTAAGGGCGTCCAATTTAAGGTTGACGTCAATGTTAGGTGCTACTTCGTAGACACCACGTGTTCCCCCTCTAACAACCCTCATAGAAGAGGCTTGATTGAGAGAGTGTTCACTGAGGTGGGCAAATAGCATCCATGCCTCGTACTTGTCTTTTTGGTTAAATGCTCCCCTGCATGAAGCATTAACCATTTGCTTTTTAGATGCACTGAGACCATCATAGAAACATTGAACAAGAGCCCACTTGGGTGAACTATGGTGGGGACAGCATTTAAGAAGTTCCTTAAATCTGTCCAACTTTCGTGGAAATGCTCCTGGTCCTTTTATTCAAAATTATTTATAGCGTGCTTAATAGCCATCATTTTGGCTTTAGGGAAAAACTTAACCACAAAGTGTTGCTAGAAGTCACTCCAAGTGGTGATTTCACCCCTGGGTAAGGACTGAAACCACCTCTTAGCTACTTCTTTTAACGAAAATGGAAAAAGAAGTAGTCTAACTGCATCATTCGAGACACCATGATAATGGCAGATTTCACAAATTTCAACGAACGCGTCAAGGTGCTCGTATGGGTTCTCAATCGGCTTCCTATAGAACTAACTTATGATGAACAAGTTACCCATATAATCAAACGGCAACTCTTAGGTTACCCGGTCACTAACTAGATTGGCAAGTTTAGAGTTCCCGACCTTTTAATAAATGGGTCAGGTTCTAGTTGACCGCTTTTCTAAATCCCCTCACGCGACATGAACACAAACACAACATGACCATACACATTTATCAACCCTATGACTTACGTGACACTACTACCTGTATATATACAATTCGACAAATAGGGAACGTCCTATATTCACCTTTCTCTACACTTTCGTACTTTCTTATTTGTAACTCATTTACTCTTAGAAAATAAATAAATAAAAACTAAATTGAAGGTGGAAGTCACAATCTCTAAGTTGATGTTCACGTTTAATGATTAAGTAATAATTGATGTTCACAATCTCCGAAACAGCCTCTCTTCAGGGGTAATACCCTGAAGGAGGAAGGCTGCGTACACCGCGCCCCCCCCCCCCCCCCCCCCGGGGACCCTGCTTAGGCGGAACCCTTAGGGCACTGGATATATTGCTTTTAATGTTAAATTTTAAAATCATAAGTTCTGCTTCACGTTGCTGGGGGTCATGGGCAAAGCACTATTAAAAAACATGATCAACATAGGCGAATCACTCTCTAACCAACCTTGATGTTAGGCAGAAATTTAATTTATAAAGCTTAATCACTATTAATGTGCATGTCATATGTTTTAATATTAAATTTGATGTAAGCCCCACACGACTTGCTTTAGTCTACATATAATTTCAATCAAGATTAATTATAAGTCACTGATTTGTACGTATAACTCTGGGTTATGTATAGTTGAGTAGAAAGGGGTGACAAGGAATATTAGTGGCATGTGTTCTTTTTCCTTTTCCAGTGTTTTGGTGGGGAGTCGAGATTAGGAGTTTTAGTTTTCTTCCGCTTGCTTCATCCTATCCTGTTGTAGGTGTTGTAGATTATTTCTTTCTGTCTTTGTGTCTTATTTAGTATTAGGGAAGTTTTCTAATGTAGTCTGACCTTCACTTTGTTGTTGTTGTGTTTGATTTCTTTTGAGATGATCCTGTATTGGTTTGTTCTATTGCACACTTTTATAGGTATAGGCTCAAGCCTCGCTTTTGCAAGCATGCCCGCTTTGTAGCACGACTTTTGTCTCTATTATCGGAAAAAAGAGGCTGAAACGTCAATTATACAACTTAGCAAATACTAGAGAATAAAACCAAATACATGAAAATAAATGAATCTCATGTGCTAGAGTTGCACACCATAATCAAAGCTAGGCAGTAAGGTAATCATCTCATATTATGTCAAGTATGACAAAATGGTCGGCTACAAAGTCAGCCTGCTAATGTGGTGTCGATCTTTTTTCAGCAATGAGCTCATTTATCCCCTTATCTCCCTAATTTTTTAATTCTTAACTCTTGTTTTTTTATTTATCACATGAATATTTTTCATACACTATAAGACCTTATCTATCAGTCAGCTTTTTAAATTATAGTGATGTCATAGCATTAGTTTTAATTAAAAGTAAGTACTTTGAACAAGGATAAGATCAAGGAAGATTCATATGCAACTTCTTGTACTAGGTTGAATATGTCCCATTGTTTTAAAGGGTTTTCTAGGGTAAAACTTGGAGTTCATATTTATCTACTTTTTCTTACGGGTCTTTTTTACAAAAAATAATCTAAATTTTAGTTGTAATTTTATAAAATTCTTTAAAATTTTTAATTTTTAAATGTTATACCTAAAATTTTTAAAATTTTTCAATATCACACCTTAATGTTAACATTATAAACATCCGTTAGTTTTTGATAACGTCACTTTTGAAAAAGAGAAAATATTTTTTTAATTTCAAATTTACATTTAAATTAATTTTAAACTATTTAAAAAAAATGTTAAATTTATGAAAATTGTGTAAATATTTTAAAAAATAGTCTTATATTTGAAAAGAAATATTTTAAAATGGCACGTCAACAAGAACTAATGGATGTTAACAGTGTTAATATTAAGGTATGATATTAAAAAATTTTGTAAATTTTATGTGTGACTTTGAAAAATTAGAAAACCTAGGTAGTTTTTTGAAACCGCATCTAAAATCTAGGTGGTATTAAATAAAAAAACTCTTTTCCTAACAAATAACAAATGCAAGTAAAAATTATTATTGTCAGAATAATAATGTGATTTACAAATAATAAAAGCCACAAAATTGCCTTTAAAATTATGATCTTGCTATGACAATAACAATTTTGTCACGCCAATAACCTAACCCATTTTTTCCTTTCTTTATTTGCGATTCAAATAATGTGGTACGCACTAGGATTGTGCCAGTTGAATATGATGTAGTGCTGAGACTTCTCGTGTAATGTTTGTAAGGATTGTGAAAATTATTCTGCTGTTGATGTAAGTTTAGGTAAATCGTTTAAGTTTGATGTCTTGTTTACTTCTCTCTTAATCCGTGTTGTGTGCTTCGTAATTGTATTTAGGGTTTTGATTTATATAGGTCTGGGCCTAACAATTGGCATCACAATCATAAAGGGGACTATAATCGAGGCCTAGCCAAGCCAATAGAAAACAAAATCCTAAGGAAAACCGAAATAGTTAGGGGCGACAAGAGACTGTTCTTTGGTCGACGTGACAACACCGACAGTGTTTGGACGTCAGTGCCTATTTGTGTCTTATAGTTTATTTTCTTTTAAACCAAGAGGGAAATCAACAAACTAGTTAAACATATGGCAAACTAAGTTAAATGTCAACTATTTGGTCAGTTAGATCAAGCTAGTGGAAGCAAAATTTCTTTTGAACAGTGACCAAGCTTGCTGGCCATCTATAGGTTCTGTATTGGAGTACTCTAGCTACATAAACTTTTTGTAATTTAGTCTGCTTTGGACTTTTTAGACTCAAAAGAATTGGGTCGCCACCACTTTTTGACTATCAAGTCAGTTTCTCCAATTGCAATTTCATGAACGATGACTCCACAATCTTCTCCATGGAAGGAACTTTTTATCAACAAGTCTTTAGTCTTATATTTTAGTAATTTCCTTTTTTTTTTTTTTCATTCCGGTAGGGGGACAAGCTTTGTTGAATACCATTTTGCAAAGCAAAGAACAACCTAAATTCTACAAGTAGTACAATCGCAAATTAAAGATATTTTAAACAATGTAAATTTCTAAAACTAAAATCCTAATAGAGAGTAGACTTTAAGCTTCTTAAAACTCTTAAAACTTGTTAGGGAAATAAGTTGACCTAGTTTCTTCCAGGCTATGGAATAACGAGCAGACCCTAGACAACATACAGGTTGTCGGGTAATAGGAATGCCGTTGGCAGAATACCGCCTCAAGAGCGTAAAGAATGCCCTTGGCAGAACACCCGCCAGTAGGCCTACGACTAGACGTACAGCGCCACATACTTGGCCTCAAACCTTTAGTGATGTGCACCCTTAGTAGAACACCCCGTGATGGATCCATGAAACAAGTCCTTGGCGGCATAGCCTTGACGGTATACACTTGGCAGTATATACGTGGTAGTATACTCTTAGCCGCACTGGCTTTCTAGTCTTATCTCGGTCTAACCACAACATTCACCCTGCCAACACCATCCACCTGCCTTGTGGCATGCTACTGCCAACCTCGTCCAATGGCGCACTTTGCGTCTTCCATAAGGAAAGGTTGCCACCAACCCCACCAATCCACACCCGCCACCTACACTTATCTACCACAGTAAGTAAACCACTTCAGCTATAAATAGAGGGGAGGGTGGTCAGATAAGGGGGAGGCGAATGGGTTCACGGCTTGAGCTTAACCCTTCGTCCTTTCCACCAAACGGGGACAAGATGCTCCTGCCGCCAATCCAAACTCGCCTACACCTTCCCTTCTTTTATAAATGCTAGCCTCCACTCCCCCATTCAAAAAAGGCAGGCTCACACACTCTCTCTCTCCATGCTACTACTCTTCCACCACTACCCCCTTCTCTACTCTCCCCCTTTTCCAGCCATGTTAGCTGCCAACCTCTTCTTCTATGTTAGCCCATTCTTCTCAACTCTCTACGAGCTACCTCCCACTCACCCCAGGCGAAGTATTTTATTACGCTAATTCATTATAGAGACCCCTACATATTTAGGCATCAGAGGGGTCTCTCGCGGGCCAACCAACGGGGCCCTCTAACCGCCTTGCTTGTTTCAGAGGAAACTCTGGATCATACACGCTAGCAGTTGTCTTCCTAGCAAGAGCTTGAGTTCGATCTCATCTTGAAGAACCTGCTTAATATATCCCGAAACAAAACTAAAATTCTAATTGAAAAATAACACTAAGAATTACTAGGATCCTAATCAGTTTCCAATTGGATAGTTTGAGCAATAATCAATTCTTTTCATAATTAGAATACAAGCCCGAGAAAGCACAGCCGTATAGGTTAAGAACAAAAGGCAAATAACGATAAACACCAAAGCACCCCAAAGTAGAAAATTGCTTGCAATCCCAACCCCCACAAACAAAACACTAAACTACCTGTAGCGACATATCCAATAAGGATAACCATACCAACATACAATTGATCGGGTTACAAGAAGCCAAAACACACACACAAACGGGACAAAGATAAAAACAATTTTATCTCGTACATCATTCTCCAAGAATTGAGTAGAATTCGTCCTTAATTTCAATCATGATTCTTTGAAAAAAAACACTCCACCATATCATTTCTATCCAATAACTTTTTGTTTGAGTTTTTTGCATCCACATCCTAGCACAAATAACAACACCAAAAATCTTCTTTCTTAGGACAAATAAACCAACAGTGACCAGCAGAGTGTGGAGAAAGAACGGAAAAGGCTGTTGCTGTCAGAGGTGTGGCGTTCGTTCCCATTAGTGCCAAGACCTGGTACGGAAGGGACATGGCAGTAGGGTCTCAGCCTACATGGTTCGTAGGTGATAGCATAGAGATAAAGTTAATTCTAGGTTTAGGGCTTCGTATTTTTCAGGTACCTCTTAATCATAGATGGGTCATTGTATAGGTAAAGAAAATTCGGAAAGTAGTTCTTCTGACCTGCTAAATAAAGAATCCAAATTTGCGGTTGAAAAAACATTGGCAAAATTTTTCTTCTCCCCCCCCCCCCCCCCCCCCCCCCCCCCCTCCTCTTCTACCATAATCTGCCAATCTGCGACTGCTGAGGCTAAGTTGATCGAACATCATGGTAAAACTACTCCTCCGTGAACTCTAGTTGCAGAAACCGTGCCTCCATCTCATCGAAAATCTTATTCATTTCGTTGGCATTGTCCTACTCATAGACCTCACCAACGGGAACATACCTCTACTATATCGAGCCATAATGGAAACATTATAGCTCTAATATAAAACTGATGCATGGGCTTGCTAAAGCGAGATTGAAGGCGGATTTACTTGGCCCTTCCTTTAGTCAAATTGCTAAAGTAAGATACTATTAAAAGGCAGTTGGGTAAATTCATTTTTACTTAAGAAACCAATATAAAATAAGAGGGTACCGATTTTCTTTAATCAAATAACATAAACTTGCTTACAATGAAAATAAAACCACTACTTATAGAACTTTTAAAAGTAGATCCTTGCCATAACTAGAACTATAACGTAACTCCCAAAATCCTAAAACAACTATAATCATAACTTTAAGAGCTTTAAGACAACTATTTTCGATGAATTTGGTCAGTGAGCTTATTCGTTGTATGAGAGTTTGGTATGAGATGAGGTTCGTAAGAACGAGCTGAACTCAAGTTCTAGCTGCACGTCTGGCTTGGTGTTTCCTGCAAGATTCAAATAGACGGTTAGAGGGGCCCGCGGGTCAACGAACGGGGTACTCCTCTGACGTTCAAGTGAGTATTTATCTCATGAAATAACAATGAAAGCAGGTAATAATTATATATAAAAGATATAAAAAACTTAGCCTGAGAAGAGCAGAAGGTTGGAGCAGTTATTGCTCTAGAAAGATGACCGTGAAGGACGATGGGAGGTTGAGGCACGGGGTGGCCTTCCTTAGACAATGTTTGCCTTGGGAGAGAGAGAGGTAGAGAGAGATAGAGCTGGAGAGAGAATCAGAGCAAAAGAATCGAAACGCATTAGACCTTATGTACTGGAGATTGTGACTTTCAGTTTGTCTCTTTATAGTGGTTGTTGTTGTTAGGAATATTGTCCTAAAATTCAGATTTATTCTGTTAATTTTATTTTATTAAAGATTAAAATTGAAGTTACAGTCATTTCCTTGTTAAATTTGTCTAAGCAAGCATTTATACAGTATGTGATTTTCTTTTTTGAAACATCCATGAGATGGGTGTAGTCCTCATACTACAATTTACATGTTTATTCTGAGTGGTTTATGAAAGTAACTCACAGATAGACTTGGAACAAATGGTATGTATTGTTACTTGAAAAACTCATAGTCGAAGGCAAGTTTGGACCACTTGTATGCTAAGACTATAACGTGACACGTTAGATGACTTGTCTTGATCATGTGAATGGTAATCCAAAAGTGTTATGTTGGTGTGTTTAATAAGGCACACCAAGTTGGACCATTTTGATTACTTGTTTCTAGACTACTATCGGAGATGAGTGATTCATGTTGTACTATTTGAACAATGACTCTAAATCCTGAGAGTATTCTGGACTTGTGTATGGAGCATCAGTTAATTTGGTGTACTATAAGTAAGGTTTAAATGCATGACTGAATTCCCACGCACACTAGGAAACGGCGTGAAGTGTGATAAGGTTCCGGTATTCAATAGGGAATCTACAGTCTCTTATGAAATACATATATCCTCTTAGTTGATTCATAAATATTTGAATAGTTCGAAAACTTTGGCCAAAGTATTTCAAGGGTTTGACATTTGAAATTTATACTGTGAATATGTTCAAGTATAAATGAATTATTTAGTGAATGGTAGTTGATAACTAATGGAGAAGCTGTGAGAAGGATAATGGTAATAGTTATACTTATTCTTCATCATAAACATCTATTGGACGGATTGTTGTCATCAATACAGTCTATTAGAGAGATATCGAACAAATGATTTTAGTCTATAGTACAGTGAGATTTATTTAGTGGAATTAAGTCTCATTAAATGTTAGTTAAATTATTTTATGAGATGATTAATTTAACCCATTTGGAGCTAGATTTAAATTGTCCTGAGGTCTCTAAGCAAGCTTCTGTACTTATTGCCATCGAAAAAATATTAAAGAATTTGTGAGACGGATTAATTTATTCATGAGTTGAATAAATTTAATTTTGTCAAACATATTCATGAGATGAGTAAAAGCTAAAAATTATAAAAAAATATTTTTTGAAAAATTAAAATTCTTACAATAAATTTTTACATGTGGGAAACAAAGCAAAAAATAAAATGCAGAAAATGGCATAGGATGCGCGATCAATGTATAAACGTAGCAGCCAATCAATGCGCAATAGGCTAACCAAGGGATGCATCCGCACCTTTGAGCGTGGACGAATCATCGTGTGCCGCCTATCACTGCGTGCCCACGCTTTTTGAGCCTATGTCAAAACGTGTCATTTTAACTATGCGTTTGAATTAAACGCTGCATTTTTATGTTTTGTTCAGCAAATTCCACTTGGAAATTCTTATATTTTTTTTCACTCTGATATACTACTATAAATAGAGGTACATATTCAAGTGTTTGGTATTCAATTGAAAATAAACATTAAAGGTTTTGAAAGTACTATCTTTTGGAGACTTAGTGGGAGAGAGAAATTTCTTTTAAAATTTTTCTTTCTTCAAAGTTCAATATTTTTTGCAACCCATCCTCTAGGCAGATCGAGGTCATTGCATAAAGATCGCAGGGTCTCAATTTTGGTGTTATTCTGAAGATTATTATTCTTTGTGGTATTCTATTTTGAGAGCAATTCCAAGTATGTCTTCTTTGGTTATTCTTTTAGTTTTTGCTTCTATATTTTTTTACAGTATTCGTAATTATGCATGTTTAAGCTTATGTACTGTTATGAATATTTTATAGTAAAAGGCCTATAGATCTAAATTAAGAATTTATATCTGTAGAATTAAATTATGAATTTAGATCGTAGATTTAAAATTAAGAATTTTAAATCAAACCTAGGCTTGGAATTATGAATTCTAAATCCCTTTTGCTACTTAAACATTATAAAATTAGGGAGAATTTTTTAAATTCGTCCCAACAACTGGTATTAGAGCAAAGAAATTTATAGAGATAGTCCTATTCTCGAAAACTCTCGCACCTGAAGTGTCATGAAGCATGACTCTCTGACCAGTGGCTTAGGTAAAGAGAAGAGTCTCCTACTCTAAATGCTTTAATAGGTGCCTTTTATTGTAACTATAGTTGAGAACTGTGAACCCAACAATCGGCATCAGAGTTATTCTTTCCCAACAATTGGCATTAGAGCTAGTCTCTGATTACATTCATAATATACATAAATAAATATAATAAGATCAAAATAAATTAATTTGCGATTTAATAAACTAGATATTTTATTAAGAAGGAAAGTTAGTTTAATTTGACATTGATTATAATCTACGGTTCGATTTAGATTATTTAAATTGATAATGAATTAATAGTTAATTTAGATTATTGTATAAAGTAACGATTCAAATTGTTTAAATTGTTGATGAATTAATAGTTAATTAAGATTATTTAAAGTAACAATTTGAATTGTTTAAAATGCTAATTAATTAGTAGTTAATTAGTTTATTTCAATTAATTAAATTATTAATAAATTATTTGTTAATTCGGATTTGTCAATTCATGAAATTATATTCATATTATAAGCATGATGAGATTTTACATATTTAATCATGGTTTTTGAAATCGGATAAAATTGATCTAATGAGATTAGATTCAATTAATTTTTATAAAATTGGATAAAGTTGATCTAATGAGATTAGATTCAATTATTTTTAAATTAATTATTTTAATTTTAAAAAATAATAAATAAATAATTCTGACATCAGCGTTAGGTTTTATAAAAATAAAAATTATAAAAATTTACTTTTTTATTTATTTATTTTCGAGGACGTGTAGACGTTAGTACTGGTTTACATAATAATTAAATTAATTATTTTATTAATTCAACTCTTTTTTGAATGAGATTCTAAATTAGATTATGAGATAATCTAAGTCGTAAATCAGTGCTATTTTAAATAAAAGTTATTTTAAATTATTTTAGAATAAGGTTCTAAAATAGACTATGAGATAGTCTAAATCAATATTATTTTAAAAAATAAAAAAATTAATTATATTAATTAATTTAATTTTAGAGTAAGATTCTAAAATAGACTATGAGATAATCTAAGCTCTGAATCGCTACTGATTTTAAATAAAATTAATTAATTTAATTTTAGAATTAAATTTTAAAAATAAAATATGAGATGATCTAAATTTCAAAATTATTTTAAATAAAAATTTAAATTAATTTATATTAATTTATTTAGTTTTCGAAAGTGATTCTAAAGAATAGGTTATAAGATAATCTATAATACCGTTTTTAAAAGTAAATTAATTAATTAATTTTACTGAATAATTTTTGAATATGATTCTAAAGTAAGATTATGAGATATTCGGTACTGTAAAATGATAATATCTTAAATTAATTAATTATTTTTTGGTCAATTTTAAAATGACATTTTAAAGGGGGTTATAAGATAATCCAGGTTGTAAATGCAAGTTTATTAAAAATACTAGTTTTAAAATTCATGTGGGAGTGAGGTTTCAATTGTTGTAATCTCATGGTCTCCATTACTGATCTAACAGTATAGTAGATAGATAAACCTCCCTACGGAGGATGTCGGTTTGCAGATTACAATGTTAGACTTCTATTGGGATAAACCAAAGTGCAAAGAAGCGATGCAACTACATTATCGTGGAGTATTTTGTGTATTTGTATGGAGGTTTAGGTAATAGTTTACGCTTGACGAGCGTAATGCACTAGCCTCCTCGAGGAGCTCTGTTGTGTTATGTTAGAGACTAAAGTAAAGTGGTGAGTTAATCATGTTTAGTAAGAGTTACAAGAAAACATGCTAATGGAGAATAGTTCTCACCCGAACTAGCTTCTTGCGACCCCATTACCGGGGAGTAAGGAGTGGTGTGTTTGGGTCATCATTGTATACATGATAGTATAGTTTGGTGGATATCTGACTTATTGTGTATGATAAAATAAAAGAATAGATATTACTACATTAGACATGACTCTTGTCAGACAGTTACACAAATGTTTACATTCACAGTGTTTTTTAGAATCGGTACGATTGGTAAACATCACTCATTTCTAATACATAATGTACTCACTGGACCAAATTACTTTGCTTGGAAAAATAAATTAGGCATAGTTACTACTAAAAACGGACCTAATGGAAAGAAAGGAAAGAGCAAGGTTGCTATTGTAGCAACGAATTCCATAAATAAGTCGGCAAAAGGAAAGTGTTTCTTTTGCGGGAACACTGGCCACTGGATGAAAAACTGCACTAAGTACTTATCTTCTCTTCTTAGAAATACTACTAAGCTATCTGGTGAAGATATGTTGATGTCTCACTTATTTGAGTTATGCACAGTTGAGAGTCCACTAGATTCCTGGTGTGTGGACTCAGGTTCAACTGAATATGTCTGTAATATGTTACAGAGGCTCATACTAACCAAAAGGCTGCATGAGGGGGAGTTGTACCTGATGGTCAAGGACTGTACAAGAGTAGTGATCATAAGTGTAAAAGATGTGGGCTTAGTCTTTAGTGCTAGAGTTTTTGATTTTAAAGGATTATTTATTTGTAGGTACTCTGCATAGAAATTTGATTTTTGTATCTCATTTTATGAATAATTGTTATTCAGTTGATTTTGATTATGAATTTTTAAATAAATTTGCAAAATATACATGTATGAATGGTTTATTGATCAAAACTCTCATATTTGTTTAAAAGAATCTAAAACAAGCTCACTTGTTCATTCTCCTTAAAAAAAAAAGAAAAGAAAAAAAAAACAACAACACCTGAAAGGAATAATGCCTGCACAAGGCACCAATGTTTAGGTCACACTACTTCGAACAGGATCCAAAGATTGGTGAAAGATGGACTGATAGATGCTTTGTATGTGAGGACATTGCCAGTTTGCGAATTCTGTGTAGAATGACAAGTGACCAAGTCTATCTTTAAGAGCAAAGGCAATCGGATTGGTGACTTACTTGAGCTGGTTCACGCATATGTATATGAACCAATGAATGTTCAAGCAAGTAGTGGGTATGAGTACTTCATCACATTTACTGATGATTACTCAAGGTATAGATAAGTTTACCCAATGACACATTAGTCGGATTCTTTTGAAAAGTTCAGAGAGTACAAAGTTGAAGTTGAAAAGCAATTAGGTAAACAGGTTTAGTTACTCAGATTAGATCGAAGTGGTGAATATCTTTCGAGAGAGTTTCTAGATTTCCTAATTGCAAATGGGATAAGATCTCAGTTTTCTGCTCCGGGTATAACGTCGTAGAATAGTGTTGCAAAAAGAAGGAATAGGACATCGTTAGAGAGTGTAAGGTCGATGATGCGTCATGCTGCTTTACCAATCTCTTTTTGGGATTATCCCAAAGGAACAATGGTGGCCTTCTCTATAGTCTTTCTTATCAAAAGAATTTTTGTAAGTATGTGAAATTTTTATATGAGGATTATGTAGTAGACTACAAAAGAGAAAAACATAGTAGTACTAAAGGAGTTAGAAGAAAATGATGCTAATTCTGAACAGCTAAACACAACTCGGCATACAGTAGATGCATTAGCTGCACCTACTATTAAGGTTGATAATGTTTTAAGTACACGAGAACCTAGGTGTAGTGGGAGGATTGTCAGGGCATCTGACAGATTCATGGAGGGAGCCTTAATGGTTGACCGCGATATTGAATCTAATCCTCTCAGCTACAATGAGGCCGTTAAAGATAAGGATATTGATCAATAGGTCTTAGCAATAAAATCTGAGTTAGGATCTATATATTTTAATCAGGTCTGGAATCTTATAGAGGTGCCTGTGTGCATTAACTCCGTTGGTTGTAAATGGGTCTACAAGAGAAAATGAGAAGTGGACAGGAAGGTCGAGACCTTCAAAGCAAGACTGGTTGCTAAGGGGTTTTACCGAAAAGGAAGGAATTCATTATGATGAGACATTCTCACCAGTAGCCATGCTAAAGTCGGTAAGGATACTCCTATCCATTGAAGCTCATTATGAGATCTGGCAAATGGAAGTCAAAAAGGCCCTTTTGAATGGGCATCTTGAAGAAAACATCTATATGGTGCAAGCAGACAATTTCATTGGCAAAAATTAGGAGCATATGGCATGCAAACTGAAGAAGTCCACGTATGGACTGAAGGAAGCATCATGCTCATCAAATATTAGATTAAATAAAGCAATTAAGTCTTATGGTTTTGAGCAATTGGTTGACGAACATCCATGTACAGATGAATCATCAAGAGAAAGTAGTGACTTTCTTAGTATTGTATGTCGACGATATACTACTTATTAGGAATGATGTAGGGTGTTATCAGGAATTTTTTTTCCAAACTGGCACACTTTCACAAAAAAATTTACCAAACTGCCACAGTTTTAAAAATATTTACCAAACTGGCACACTTTACTGTAGCAGCATCAACATACGCCATTTAAAATGGTGTACGTTGATCAACCCTATTTTTTTTTTAAATGGGGGTGTACCATTTCCATTTTTTTTTTTTTTTTTTAAAAGATAGGGCACCCCTTTTTAATATTATTAATATTTTTTATTTTTTAAATGGGTTAAATGAGGGTACCATTCCTATCAATTTTTTTAATTTATTAAAATTATTGCATTTAAAAATTATTAAAAATTTAAAGGGTTATTTATGCCAAAGGTCACTGTACGTTCATAATTGTGTTAATTTTAAACAATTTAAAATATGTCAATTTAGTTCCTTTGATAAAATTAACCGGAACAATTACTCGGGAAAAATAGATGATACATACAATGTTATAATCAAGTTATTTACTTTCTTCAAAAAATAAATTTTAAAATTTATTGTATTTAAAAATTATTAAAATTTGAAAGAGTTATTTACACTGAATGTCCCGATACTTTTTCAATTGTGTTAATTTTATCGTTGTACTTTTAATTATATCAATTTAGTCCATGAATAATTTAAAATGTGTCAATTTATTTCCAATTGTGTACATAAAATGTGTGTCGACGCACACCATAAAGAAAGTAAGAGTATCTAAAAGAAATTTGAGTACTCAGATAGTAATTTTAAGTACATTGGTGGTGAATTTGAGTATGTTAAATGTGTGTCGACACACATAATTTATGTGTCAACACACATCACAAAGAAGTAAGAGAACTTAAAAGAATTTTGAGTATTTAGGTAGTGATTTTAAGTACATTGGTGGTGAATTTGAGTACGTTAAATGTATATCAACACACACCATAAAGAAAATAAGAGTAACTAAAAAAATTTTGAGTACTTGGGTGGTAATTTTGAGTACGTTAAGTGTGTGTCAACACATATATTTTATGTGTCGACACAAACCATGAAGAAAGTAATAGTATCTAAAAGAATTTTGAGTACATTGGTAGCGATTTTGAGTACGTTAAGTGTGTATTGACATACATAATTTATGTGTCGATGTATACCATAAAGAAGTAAGAGTACCTAAAAGAATTTTAAGTACTTGGGTAGTAATTTTGAGTACCCTCATTTAACCCATTTAAAAAAAAATAAAAAATATTAATAATATCACAAAATTGATGGGTACCCCCATTTAAAAAAAAGGAATTGGATGGAACGGTGTACCCCCATTTAAAAAAAAAATAGGGTTGATCAACGTACGCCATTTCAAACAGCGTACGTTAATGCTGCCACAGTAAAGTGTGCCAGCTTGATAAATATTTTTAAAACTGTGCCATTTTTGTAAATGTTTTTCGAAAGTGTGGCAGTTTGGCAAAAAAATTCTGTTATCAGCTGTAAAGATTTGGTGAGCTAGTTCCGGTTGGCTATACTGATTTATACTTCTAGACAGATAGAGATGCAAGACGTTCAACGTCCGGGCATGTCTTTACCCTTGGAGTAGGAGCCATTAGTGGGAGAAATGTCAAACAGTATTGTATTGCTGACTTCACCTTAGAGGCTAAATATGTTGTAGCTTCAGAAGATGCATAGAAGGCATGTTGGTTCATATAGAATAATTGATCTAGTAGACTTTTAGATCATACACAAAAGAGACGGGTATAAAGCTTGTCATAAATTGAATTTGAGACAAGCGGGAGATTGTTAAGTGTCATAAAATCCAGACTTATTCTATTAATATTAATTTATTAAGGAATAAAATTGAAGTTCCAGTCGTTTTCTTGTTAAATTTGTGTAAGCAAGCATTTAGATTGCATGTAATTTTGTTTTTGGAAACATCCATGAGATGGGTGTAGTCCTCAGACTACAATTTAGATATTTGTTCTAAGTGGTTTATGAGATTAACTCACAGATAGACTTGGAAAAAATGGTATGGATTGTTGTTTGAAAGACACATAGTCAAAGACAAGTTTAGACCACTTATATGCTAAGACTATAACGTGACACTTTAGATTACTTGTCTTGGCCATGTGGATGGTGATCCAAAAGTGTTATGTTGGTGTTTTTAATAAGATTGGTACACCGAGTTGCACCATTTTGATTATTTGTTTCTAGACTATTATTGGAGATGAGTGATTTATGTTGTACAGTTTGAACAATGACTCTAAATTCTGAGAGTATTCTGGACTTGTGCATGGAGCGTCAGTTAATTTGGTATACTATAAGTAAGGTCTAAACGCATGACTGAATTCCCATCTACACTGGGTAGCGGCGTAAAGTGCGATAAGGATCAGGTATTCAATTGGGAATTTATAGTGTCTTATGAGATACAGATGTCCTCTTAGTTGATTCGTAAATATTTGAATAGTTCGGAAACTTTGGCTAAAGTATTCCAAGTGTTTGACATTTGGAATTTATACTCTGAATATGTTCAAGTATAAATAAATTATTCAGTAAAGGGTGAGTTGGTAGCTAATGGAGAAGCTGTGAGAAGGATAATGGTAGTAGTTATACTTATTCTTCGTCATGAACATCTAGAGGAGGGATTGTTGTCATCAATACAGCCTATTAGGGAGATATCGAACAAATGGTTTAAGACTGCAGTGCAATGAGATTTATTTAGTAGAATTAAGTCTCATTAAATGTTAATTAAATTATTTCATGAGATGACTAATTTAACCGATTTGGAGTTAGATTAAAATTCTCCCTGAGGTCTCTAAGCAAGCTTTTGTGTTTATTACTATCGAAAAAATATTAAAGAATTCATGAGATGAATTAATTTATTCATGAGATGAGCAAATTTAATTTTGCCAAACATATTCATGAAATAAATAAACGTTAAAAATTACAAAAAAAATATTTTTTGAAAAATTAAAATCCATAAGATGAATTTTTACACGTGGGAAACAAAGCAAAAAATGGCACAGGACGCGCGATTCGTGTATAAACGCAGCGGCCAATCAACGCGCGACATGATGCCCGAGAGTTGCATCTGCGCCTTTGGGCGTGGACGAATTATCGCGTGCCACATGGTACACAGTGACAAGCGAAAACATGCTTTTTGAACCCGCGTCAAAATGTGTAGTACTAACTGTGCGTTTGAATTAAACGCCGCATTTTTATTTTTTGTTCTGCGAATTCCGCGTCGAAATTCTTTTTTTTTTTTTGGCTCCGATATACTACTATAAATAGATACCTATTCAAGGTTTTGGCATTCAATTGAAAATAAAAATTAAAGGTTGTGAAAGTATTGACTTTCAGAGATCTAATGGGAGAAAGAAATTTCTTTTGAAAATTTTCTATCTTCAAAGTTTAATATTTTTCGTAGTCCACCATTCGGGAAGCTCGAGATCATTGCATAGAAGATTGCGGAGTCTTGATTTTGGTGTTATTTTGAAGATTATTATTCTTTCTAGTATTCTATTTTTGGAGCAATTTTAGGTATGTCTTCTTTCCTTCTTCTTTTAGTTTTCGCTTTTCGATTTTTTTACATTATTTGTCATTGTGCCTGTTTAAGTTTATGTATTATTATGAATGTATTAGAGTAAAAGGCATATAGATCTAAATTAAGAATTTACATCTGTAGATTTAAATTATGAATTTAGATATGTAGATTTAAAATTAATAATTTCAAATCAAAACTTCTGCTGTGTAAACTTTATAAAATTAGGGAGAATTTTTAAAATTCGTCCCAACAATGGATACTAGAGCAAAGGGATTTATAGAGATAAACCTATTCCTAGGAACTGTCGCACGTGAGGTGTCACGAAGTGTGACTCTCTGACTAGGGACTTAGGTCAAGAGATAAGTCTCCTACTCTAAGTGCTCTAATAGGTGCCTTTTTGTTGTGACCCCAGTTTGAGAACTATGAACCCAACTGTCGGCATCAGAGTTATTTTTTCCTACAATTGTTCAGGTAGAGTTTGATTAACATGGAATTGCAGCAAAAGTTGGCTATAGGACGATTATTAATTTAATTTAGGTTACAATAATTTAAGTTGATGCGTTATAGATCTATCAGCTAATCTACGATAAGAGAAGTTTAGATATGTGTGATATTTATGAGAGGCAGGTGATACAAATACTTTCACAACAAGTTCCACACATAATTTGTGTGTGATGTTTAGCACTTAATGGAAGTGGATATCAGAGATGATATATATAGGAAGGAGCTGTAGTTTTTAGTAGATGGTATCACAGAATGAACTTTTAATTTGCAAGCGATTAGTAGAAGGAAATTTTTATTTTATTCATTTTTAGTGAAGTGTTCAGAGGAATTTAGTTACTTGTGACTCACTAAGAGAAAATTGTGTAATTGAGACTCTCAGAATAAAAAGCGAGTAACTTTTAACTTTATAAGGCTTCTGTTTGTTGATAAGTTTGACCAGACGTAGGCTTTGGTGAATTAAGGGAGAAAGCAATAGGTGCAAGAGAATGCATGTACTTCAAACTAGAATATTAGTAGTAGAAGAACTTGTGTTTGTTAATTTAATTCAACACTATTCGAACTAATTCCCATAACATTCTCAATTTAGCTCAACCCTACTTGAACTAATTCTCCATACAAACTCAGTTTAGTTCAACCTTTGCTGAACCAATTTTCATTACAATCTCAATTCAACCAAGCCCTAATTGGATCATTGTCATTATGATCTTAGCTCAATTCAACCCCGATTGAACCCATCTTTGTTACAATTTCTATTGAACTGGATCCTAATTGGGTCAGTTTTTGTTACCATCCTAGACTACTCTGATCCTGATAGTCGGACAAATTATTTCCATTAACCAGTCAGTAGGAAAGCTTGTCTATACCTACTAGCCACTATATCGAGCAATCAATTTCACTATAATACATCTTTAATATAAGAAGCCATACTTCGTTATAACTATACTCGCAAATTGTCGAATTAATAGTCAAGCGCAACAATTCTAAATCAGGAGTATTAAAGGAACGAAGTCATCAATCATACATTTTGTAAATCCCATAATACAAAGCATACACGGTTCAATGCCGAGACACAAGTGCAAATTAAAAGATACATACAAGCGTTGAGTTCAGAAGTGTCAAAAGCGCCAACAACAAGATGACAAAGTTACATGATTCACTCTAAAGACTTTGTTGGGACAGGCAAGGAACCTTATAACCCAAGAGGGAATTACCAAACAAACTTGTTATCTTTTTCCATCACTGACTAATCCAATTACACTTTGAATTTCCCATCCATATATTTTACTCACCCACAAAACAACTCTAAAGCATACAAATCATCAAATGAGAATACAGGACATAGTTGTCACCCATAAAAATTGAGCTACCGGCCATATGCGATCATGCTCGTTATTCGCCTACAAGGCATTAACAACTGACGTTTAATCAAAGAAACGAAATCTCACCCAACTAAAGCCACTTGGTACATTGCACGATATCACCACCTCTCGAAATCAAATGTTATTGGAAGCTAAGCACCTTCAAGAGACATTGAATCCACAATACATGCAAAAGAAAAACAGCCTCGCAAATGATAAGGGCTGGAAAAGTTTGTCTCCGTCCATGATCTCCTTCCTATAGTGGACTTCACCTCAGCCATTTCCCTATTCTGGTAACAAATTATTTTAGACTGGGGGACTTCGCCTCAGTCGTTTCCCTATTCTGGTGACAAATTATTTTAGACTGGGGGACTTCGTCTCAGTAATTTCCTTATTCTAGTGACAAATTATTTTAGACCGAGGGACTTGACCTCAGTAATTTTCTTATTCTAGTGACAAATTATTTTAGACTAGAGGACTTCACCTCAGTTATTTCCTTATTCTAGTGGCAAATTATTTTAGGACTGGGGAACTTTGCCTCAGTCATTTTCTTATTAAGGTGGCAAATTATTTTAGGACAAGGGGACTTCGTCCCAATTCATAACGTAGACTTCCTTAATAGCAGTGTAAATCATTTTTAGGACTTGGGAACTTTGTCCCGGTTCACAAATTTTGACTTATTTGTCTTGATGACATGAATCTTTTTCACGACTATGGGACTTCACCCCCCGGATCACAGGCTAGATGTCATTTTTGTCACAAAGGGTAAACCGTTCCAAAATCGAGAGAATTCACAATCAACGATGAGTGAGAGTACATTTCTTTCACATGATGCAAATCATGTTAGAGCAACTAAAAGTCGGGAACCGCTCATCCATGAGATACAATCCCTTTCAAAAGCTAGGTGAGCTTCATCTGAATCATGTCGCTTAACATGACATAGCGACATACTTAAGAGACTTCGTTATTCCCTGCAAGTTAAAGATCGAGTTGTAATTAAGCAACTTAGCCTCTTATCTTAACCTACTAAAACATTTCCAAATGAAAAGTTCAACGTGAACCACATATATTACTGTACCTGAACAACTTATTCTTTAACCAACTTCTTGCTAAGTCATTCAGTACCATTGCCAGTTAACAACTATGTAAGGGCAGTATAAGATATCGTCTTCATCTACTTAGTGCCACCTTCGTGATTGCATGCATTTTGTGGTATCACATAATTGGTACTTCCCAACCACAAAAACAACTTCTCGATAATCACAACAACTCAATAGTGAAAATCTCTTCAGAGGATGACAATCTAAACAACTAGCAATAAGAAAAAAAACAGTCCAATACCCGCGATAGTCTATCCTAAAGTTGTCTAGAGCTTCCTTACAAATAATCTAAAACTCTTTTCACAGCCTACTCGATCTAGCAATGATTGCTAACAACAGGGGAACACATAGTAAGGGATCCATGAGTCCTCAGAGATAGCTCGCGGTCCTAAGGCAAGGATAACAAGATTGACTGCCATAAAAATGGCATCCTTAAGGTCTTTCGTAATTAACATCCTATAAACTCACCTTATAGAGTTTTTTATACCAACATAAATGACATACCACAAGCTATCAAAAAACTCATCATTGGTAAGTCACACATTATGCTTAAATATCTGTCGTATCCACATTAGTAAAGGTTCATGTGATTTACTCAACATGAGTCGTGCCAAGCTCATTAGTTCATAAACAAATGTCTATGACAAACAAACGTTAGTCGTTGATGTCCTATAAGAATAATATACCATAAGTTTGTCATTTAAAGGGCAATGGCCTTAGAAAAGTGTTATTTCTTGCAATACTGTCTTTATTTTGATATTTATACCCGGCATACTCGTTGTTTGGCAAGTGTGTTACACTAACGTGTTTGATTTGATCTACAGCCTCGAGTGTGCCTGACTTTATGCAAGTATTCTACACGTAACACCTAACAATTATCCACGTACGTACTAACCACCATGGTCCGCCCTAGTGCAACCACCCACAACGGGTGCAATGCATATCACCATGGCTCGCCCTGGTGCAACCACCCTCAACAGGTGCAATACATATCACCATGGTCCGCCTTAGTACAACCACCCGCAATGGGTGCAATACTTACCATGGTCTGTCCTGGTGCAATCAGCAGTAACAAATACAATACGAGACACCATAACTCGCTTGAGAGTTATTTAAAGATAATACATTAAGCATCATTATCTACCTTTCATTAGACATATGTGGTGTGCAGTTTATCACATTGAAATTACAGATTTAAAAGATATGGCGAACAAACGCAGAACATTAAACACCCTAAACTCATCCAGGTGTGTCATATATATATATATATATATATATATATATATATATATATATATATATATATATATATATATGTATATATCACCTATGTCTTAAATGGATATATTAAGTTAATAGCTACGGAACTTCAATCAGAAATGCCCTACTCGTCATAATAACTTAATCAAAATGCATCATGCTCACCACTTTATGGATATACATATATGACCAATGGCTAACCATGATAGCCATATCCTCATATGCTTATTACATAGAACACATAACACAACAAGCGTTAATGAAAATAAAGGAAAAAAAATGTTGTAAATACTCTGTGATTCAAAGGTCCCCAGCAGCTCGGACTCTTTTAAATGCCCTTACACAAATGAAGACTGCCCATTCATACAAACAGAAAGATAAAATGTTCCTTTAAAATCCTTTAAAGGCTAAATGCCCTGATAGGGCAAACAGTGTGTTAAATATTCTGTTAAGATCCACAATTGGGCTAAAAGCCCTGCTAAGGCACATGATAGGCCCTGCGCCCAGTTACGAGCTGAAACGACTTAAATATTCAGTTAAAGCCCAAAACCTTGATACACAGCTTACTTAGGTCCTACGCTTAGATACTACACCCTGGTAATACGCATGGATAACAATTACCAAAAAACAAAAATAATGCTAAATGCCTCCATCACTTAGACAGACATCGCCCGCTAGCAAACCACGGTTAAGCACTAACGCGCAATCCACTCCACGGCCAAACTTGGAATAATTGAAGTTTGCCCACGGAGTGGGGGGACCATATGTTTATAATGCTAGCCCGGTATTTTAAAATATCAGGCGGATATTTCATATGCTTATAATACTAGCACGATATCCACTCGCCTTAATACTCGCAGCCCAAAACAAGCGCTCCAAAGCCAATCATTTGAGCACCCACAGCTGGGAACCCAACTAGGAGCCCAAAGGTATGGGTGACCAACTGGTCACCCAAGGTATTGGCTCGCAATCGGGCGGCCACCTGGTCACCCAAGGTGCGGCTGACAAGGTCGCCCTAGGAATGGGCGACCACCTGGTTGCCCAAGGTAGGTGACCAGTGGTCGCCCCACAGGGTGGTCGTCGTCGCCCAGCTGGGCGCCCCAGACCGACCATGGTCCCTATGTAAAAGGAGACCTCTCTTCCAAGGCAAACATCGTCTAAGGAAGGCCATTCCGCACCTCAACTTCCCATCGTCCTTGACGGTCATCTCTTTGGAGCAATAACTCCTCCAACCTTCTGCTCTTCTTAGGCTAAGTCTTTTATATCTTTTGTATATATTTATTACCTACTTTTATTATTATTTCATGAGATAAATACTAACTTGAGCATTGGAGGGGTCCCCCATGTGTTACCCTGCAGGCCCCTCTAACCATCTGTTTGAATCTTGCCCGAAATACCAAGCTGGGCGTGCAGCTAGAGCTTGCGTTTAGCTTGTCATTACGACGGCCATCTCATACCGAAATCTCATACGACGAATAAGCTCACTGGCCATATTCATGGAAAACAACAACTTAAACTCTTAAAACTAAAGCTCTAATTCAAAAATAACACCGAATGCTTGACTCCTAATCGGCTAACAATTGAAGAGTTTGAGTAGCAATCACTGATAATTTTGTCTCCTGCATCAATTGGTTTAATCATGTTGATCTCTTTTATACATTGTTCTCTTAATCCAACCAAGAACGGTAGCGCCCGGAGTATGTTGAGAGAAGAGACAAGAGACGATGGAGAATGACAGTGAAGGTATCACCATGGTCAAAATGGGGAGAGGCGGAGGCGAGTTAGAGTGGCGAACTAACCCATTAGCTAGACTTAAATTTTGGTCTCGCCACCGCTGTTTGTGGAACGTGTCGCTACTGAGGAACGATAGAGGTCCGGGGTTTGGAAGGAAGTGTGGCTGAGAGTGAAGAGGTTTAGGATTTTGGAAAGAGCTAGGCTTTTCTACCATCTGTAGTACCGTATGCCAAAATTAAAAGAAGACCAAAATAGAATTAGAAATCTAACTACCACATTTGTCATCTTGTTATAAAAAAAAGCAACATTTCTAGCGCCCCAAGACTTCCCGCCTGAGCAAGGTTTGGGGGGTTGATGTATGCAGCCTTCTCCCTTAAGAGTGCTACCCTAAAGAGGGGTTGTTTCCGAGAATTCCCAACCTGAGGAGTGCAATACGAGGACTTTCCAGGAGGTCACCCATCTTGGTACTGCTCTCGTCCAAGCACGCTTCACTTCGAAGTTCTAATAGGATCTGGTGCTTGCTTGTTGATACCCTCTTAGGTATTTGTCATCTTGTTTTATGTATGAAAATTGAATGAATAAGATATAAAACTAAATTACAAAAAATAGGAGTATCCTGGTAGAGTTCGTATCTAATAAAATACACTAAAATCAACTATATAATATAGTAGAAGAATAAAACACAAATGATTAACACTATAATCTAAAAAAGAAGTACAAAGGAGAGTAATATCTTAAAAATGCCTGGTAAATTTTGGTCATTGAAAAAAATAGGATATTGTTTTGGTTTTAAAAGAAAACAAACAACAATCTCAAAATAAAGACTTTTAACATAAAAATGACGCAACCCCGCCTTCTTACTTGGCGAATAGCTTGGCGGGTAACTCTTCGTTAGTTGCATAAGATGGCGAGAAGGAAGGTGTGACGCAACTGGAGGCTGGGAGGATTTAGAGTTTTACATTGATTAGGAAAGATTAGACTAAATTAGTCAATTTATTATTTATCTTTATATTTTAGCCTTTATTTTTAGGATGGTCACACGGATGGTCAATATAAAAGCTCCACTATTTAAGGAATAGGCAGTTTAAGGTTTTTGTTAATTCCATTTTAGACTTTTTTAATTTTATGTGCTCTTTCTAATTCGTGGGTTGTGAGAAATACAAATAGACTTTTTTCCTTCATTTCTACTTGTTTTACTAATAGAAGTTAAAAGGAACACTACAAGAAAATTGAAACGCTGCGGCGAGCTCAAATATGGAGCGAGAAAAGCGCTGTATTAGAGCAACTAATATGGCGAGTTTTAGCGTTGTATTAGATTACCCTATTGCAGCGATTAATATTACGGTATTAGTACATCAACTAATACGGCGAGAAAACCCGCCGTATTAGGTCTCCTTGCACCAAAATAAAAAAAAAATTATTTTATTTATAGAGAGAGGAGCCATGTTGTCCATGATAACCTAATACGGCGAGGAAACCCGCCGTATTAGGTCTCATTGCACCAAAATAAAAAACTATTTTATTATGAGAGACGGGACAGGTTGTCCGTTATAACCTAATACAGCAAGGAAACCCACCGTAATAAATCTCCTTGCACCAAAATAAAAAAAATATTTTATTTATATAACCTCATACGGCGAGAAACCCGTCGTAATAGGTCTCCTTGCACCAAAATAAAAAAAAAATTATTTTATTTATAAAGAGAGGGGCAGGGTTGTCTGCTATAACCTAATACGGTGAGAAAACACGCCGTAATAGGTCTCCTTGCACCAAAATAAAAAAAATCACAAGAATTCGACTTCTTTGAAACAGCTAATACGGCAGGATAGTGCGCTGTATTATGGCATCTCTATTACGGCGGGCGTGTATCTCGCTGTATTAGGTCTTCTAAATGGAAGTCATCTAAAACGACGTTGTAATTCGCTCTACTAGGTTATCTCGTAACCCGCATTAGGTCATCTCTTCGCTTTCTCTCTCACTGTCTCCGTCATTAGCATACTCTTCGCTCTTGTGCTCTTCGCGCTTCGCGCTGTTCGCTTCTTCACTGAGTCGGTTCACTCTCTCAGGTGCTCTTCGCTCGTTCACTCTGTTGGTTCATTCTCGGTTGCTCTTCGCTCCTTCACTGTCTCGGTTCACTCTAGGTTGTTCTTTACTCTTCGTGCTTCGTCTTCAGCTCTCAGTTCGCTTGCTGTTCACTCGAACAGTGAGATCTTTGCCCATTCTTTGATTAGTTTCGCATTAGAGCTTAAATTCAGTGAAAATGTTCAATATCTAACCCTAGAACATACTTCGACTTTAGCACTGGAGGTGATTATGTTTTTTGCCCTAATTTCAGACTGAAAATGTTGATTGTGAATTTTTTTTGCCCTAAACGGTGATTAATCTCTAATGTTAGGTTGAAAATCATTTTATTGTGTTGATTGTGTATGCATTTTGCCCTATGTTGTGCTTCTTGTCTCATTTGAGCTTAAAATCATTGTATTATGTTGATTGCGTATGTTTTTGGCCCTAAATGGTGACTAGCCTCTATTGTGGTATTAATTAGTTTCCTTATGGAATATTAAAAGAGATTGTTGAGTTGGAGTATAGTGAGAAGAAGAAAATAATGTTGTTCAGGTGCCACTGGTATGACATATACGATGAATGTAGGGGTATTAGGAATGAGGGGTTTGTCACGACTGTAAACACAAATCGCTTCTTGCAAACAGATGAGCCCTTTGTCATGGCTTATCAAGTGGAGCAAGTTTATTATATTAGCGACAACTTGCGCCCAAATTGGTACATTGTCTTGAGGACTCTGCCTCGTAATTACTATGACATCCCATTTGATGAAAGTGATGAGCCCTCTTGGGACAAGAATGTGTCCATACCTAGTAATAACCTTGATTATGAAGTAGAAGCAAGGATAACGAGTATTCCTTTAGTGAGACATGATGTGGAGTTAGAGGTTGTTGAGATTGATTTCTCAAGGATGCAACTTCCACGCAAAGAAGTGCAACAAGAAGAGGAGGAAGAAGAACTTGACGATGAAAGCAATGGAGATGAGGGGCTGGAAGAAGAGGATAAAGAAATCAATGCTGAAGATGAAACAAGTGATAATGACTTTGATAGTGAACAATAGAGTATCACGTTCTTATCTGGTTATGGTGTTTGTGAACTTTTTTGATATTTCAATTGTTTATGTTGTCATACATCTGGCAACAACTCATTTTTTATTGCTAGAAGTAGAAATTAAAAAGTATTTCGTTATAGATGATTAGTACTTTCTGTCCTCTTTTTTTTTTTTTTTTTTTTGCTTAAACACTTTTGAACGATGATGTGTCTGCAACTTTATAAAATCCATACGCCCTTAGTAACTTCATTGTTAACTTCATTGTTACAAAATCCATACTTTTTAAATTGTGTCTGTAACTTATGGGGTTGGATGGTACAAGAAGCACTACTGTTGGCCACATTGATGGGCCGGCCCCTTCACAGCCTGGTATATCTCTCTCTATTTATCTTTTTAATATATCATGAACTTGGAAACTTAATGTATGGTCAATATTACTTGAATATGTCCCTTCATTCTTCACTTGTATTGAGAGTGTTGTGTCAGTTGTATATATCAAATTTGCTTGTTTGTCTGCATTCTTAACACCATCAACGTTTAATTGTTGTTGTTCATGTAGGCAAGCGCAAGCATGGCAAGGGAAGATGTTTGAAATACAAAAAGAAAAGGGCTAGTCAACCGGGAGCATATCCCCAACGGGGAATATGCGGAAAGGGCTGTGATGAAGCAACTTAAAGAAAGTTTTTATCATATAGGGTTTTCATCGACCAAATAAATTTTTTAATTAATTTTTTTGGCATTTTCAGGCAATAATTGAACACAATGGAAAATTCTGCTTGGACTAGAAGATGCCTCATCATATTGGAGTAAAATCAATTGCGAGGATTGTGCATAAAATGGTATGTAATATTGATTCTCTTTTTTCTAATTTTTGAAATTGATAATGGTGGAAAAGAATCACAAAAAAGGAATGAAATTGGCTAAAAACAAATTGATAATGCGGTCAATAATCTTCCATTGAGGCACGGCATACATCATCTGGCAAGCTGGAAAAGACATTCCAAAACAAATTAGGTTTCAAGTGATTGTTTGGGGGTAATGACCGACCATGCTTAATATCTAATCTAACTTGGATAATTAGCTTACCACAAAAGGGTCATTCTCGTATTATAACCTTGATTATGCCCATGTCAAACTATTGTAAAACACTAATACAGAGGTCCAAGAAGTATCATGTCAATTAGTATCAAAGAATCAATTATTTCAAAACCTTAAATCAGTTGTAAATACCTGGAAATGATCTTATACTCAGGCATGTCCCTGACCCAAACATTCATTGGATTTGAAACGTGGAACAATGCACAAACACACCTCATGCATTGTCCTTAGATTAATTTTAAGAGTGAAAGATATAGGATTCAAACTCGCAATCTCTTAGCCAAAAAGGTCTGATATCTCTTCGTAAAACTGTCTTAAAAGCTCAATCTGAATTTAAAAATAATGAGGACAACGTGGGATTCTAAAGCTCACCCCTTTGATTTTGCTGTTCTTCACATCGTCTAATTCTTATTCAAACTCTGCTCTGTTACTTTCCTGTCTTCTGTACACTTTCTTTTTTTTTTGACAAAAAAATTGCATATACTGATATTTTGTGCTTAAATTTTGTTAATATTGAAAGTGGTAGTTGTTCAAGTTCGAACTTGTGAACTCTTAATCAATAAAATTCTGATACCATGTCAAAAAATTAGCTATTCTAAAAGTTTAAGTTGATGAGACATAAAATATACTGAAATGCCTCGTCACTTGTCACCATTGCTTTTTGCTTTGGAATTTTGGAGGTTAGTGAATAGTATATTGAAATGATTTTTTTAATTTTTTTTTACTATATAGCAAAGCAAGCCAGCCGATAGCGCCGAGGACCAGTGCCCCGAGTACTTAAAATTATTTGAACGTGAAAAGAAGAACTCGAATAGTACGTGGGTCGACGAGCATGCGCCGATGTATACGTTGCAGCGGCATACAATGCCCTTGTATATTTTCTCTACAGATGCAAACTCGCACATCTTGGAGGAGATCTAAATCTCTTGCTGCTGATGATGATATGTGTGAATATACGTTTGTATGGGGTAAAATATGGTGTAAACATGTGCTATATGGATGTGAAAACAAGGTGTGAATATTGAAGCATGTAAGAGAATATGGGACTCTTTTGTGAACTTAATTGATAGTTTGTCTCATTTTAATTATATTTGAACTGAATTGGATGTGTTTGTCCTTTATGATTTGGTTGTTTGAACTTATATTGAGAAATTTTAATTTTGTTTTTCTATTTAAATTTTTGCCTATGCTTCATCTATCTACACGCAAACTGACTCCCTTTCCTTTTGCTCTCTGATTTGGGAAAGTGTTTATTTATTTTAGTTTGTGATATCTTTCCTAAAAAATATTAATTAGCTTTGTTTAATGCCGAATTATTAAAAATATGACCTAATGCGACGTAGGTAGTCGCTCTACTATTTATTTCATCTAATATGGTGAGTTTAAGCGTCGTATTAGGTCAACTTAATGCGGCGCTTAAATACGTCGTATTAGGTGTACCTAATGCGGCGATTAAATCCGCCGTATTAGATGAAATAATGCTGCGCTTGCAGGTGCCGTATTATGTTGACCTAATACAACGCTTAAATACGCCGTACTAGTTGAACCTAATGCGGCGACAAAAATTGCCGTATTAGATGAAATAATGCGGCACTTATAGGCGCCGTATTATGTTTAACTAATGTGGCGCTCAAACCTGCTGTATTAAGCTTACTCGCAAACTATTTTTTGCCGCCGTAATAGGAATTGTGGCGCTTAGCTTGCCTATTGCATCACGTTTTTGCGCCGTAGTTAACAACTTTTTTTGTAGTGGAAGGTTGTTAACCTTTCCATTCTTCCTAATTTTTTTATCTAAGCACTGCGTCAGAAATGTATATTTTAGGTAATAAATCTTGATATTTTTCATTAAAATAGTAACCTATATAAAAGAAAAAAATAATATTTCCTAAAAATTATTAAATTATTACCCCATTAATATGTCATGTAGTATATTATTCTATTGATATAATTTAAAGTGTGAAAAATAGAACTACTTGCACTTCTTTTCAGGTGAGGATCGAGTGCTGTGGTCTGTGCCACAACACACATACTGCGGCCCCACACTAGAGAGAGAGAGATAGGGGTACAACAACAACAACAAACCTAGTGTTTCAATGGCTCCCGCTTACGCAGGGTCTAGGAGGTGCAGGATGTACGCAACCTTACCTCATCAGGGTGAGACTCTAACGAGAGGCTGTTTCCGAAGACCCCTAACCTGGCAACGCATTCATGGCAAAAAGTAAAGGCAAACAAGTAGGCACATACAAACATACAGAGAGTAATACGTCTAGGGAGCAGCAAGAGAGAGAGAGAAAGAGAGAGAGAAGGGGGGAGACCGAGAGAGCGAGAGAGCGAGAGGGAGAGTGCCAAGGTGTCAGTAGCGTGTATCACTGCTCGAAGCTCCTATACCACTAAATCGGTTATCCATATACTAATCCTATGCTAAACTCCAAACTGGGGCCATTTCTTCGTACAGGTAGGGATAGGCAAGGTTCTATCGAAAAGTCCATCCAATTTTTATTCAATTCTTATTAACTCATTAACTATTTGGCCGGCCCCTTCCTCTCATCCTGCCGATAATATGAGTTTGTTCTCATCTCCTTATCGGGGCAGTGATGGGTCTCCAGAGAGAGATAGGGGTATTTTTTTATTTTAATTTTTAAAATTTAATGTATATAAAATAATTTTAATATATAAATTTTTATATTTGGCTATTTATTATTTAGGTATCCGTTAAATTTTTGTTAACAAAGTATTTTGATTTAAAATATAAATTTATTTATTTTACTATTTATCATTTAGGTACCCATTAAATCGAAATGAATTGTTAACAAAAATTTAAACCAAAATAATATGTTAACAAAAATTTAACAAGTATTTAAATAATAAATAGTCAAATAAATAAATTTATATATTAAAATTATTTTATATAAAATAAATTTTAAAAATTAAAATAAAAAAAAATCACTACTCTCTTTAAAATTAAAAAATCACTACTCTCTCTGTCTCTAGGACTCTTTTTGCTAACTAGCACCTTTTCAAAAAAAAAAAAAAAAAAAAAAGGAAATTTGGCCTGATTTTAAAAATATTTAGCAAATTAGCCTATTTTTCTGTAGCGAGGTGGGTGCACGACGTACCGAACGTCGTGCTCCGTTCCGTACGGCGTGCAACAGTGCCCAATTTTTTTTTTTTTTTTTTTAAGTTTTACCTCTTTAAAATATATTTTCAAAATTTATATACATTAGCTTTTGAGTTACATGTATCTAATAAAATAGTTCAAATAATAATGTACAAATGCGTAAACTCGTGATTTTTTGTTGGAAACGTCAACATCTCTTCATTTAAATATGTCCCTCATTTATATCCTCCTTATTAATAGTATTATAATAACATAGTTTCTGTATGAGATAGTTTAAATAATAATATACATATACCTTTTAATTAAAAACGTATACGTATTTAGTGATTCAAATTATAAAATTAAAAATTAAAATAATTTAACAACAACAACAACAGTCTCAGTGCCAAAGGCTCCCGCGAAAGCGAGTCTGGGGAGAGTGGATGTACGCAGCCTTCCCCCTTTCGGATGGAAGAGAGGTTGTTTCCGATGACCCCCAACTTGAATATCGTGTCGTCATGGGAGCAGACATCCTGAAAGCATAAGCAAAAGCACAAAGCATAAGTACGGGCACATCAAATAGTACAAGGCACATAATCAGCAAATAGTACAAGGTCAATAGTATGTGATTGAACCTAAGCAAATAAACCAGCCGATAAGTGCGCCCCTGGGATATGTTTATTTTTAAAATTAAAATAATTTAAATTAAAAAAAAAATTTATTAATTTTGTTTTTAATTTCAAAGAGGTAAAACTAAAAAGAAAAAAATAAAAAAAAATTCGGCATTGTTGCACGTCTTATGGAAAGGCGTGCAACAGGCATACGGAACGTAGCGCAACATTGCTGCACGACGTTCCGTACGTCGTGCACCCACTTCGCTACAGTAAAAAGGGCCAATTCACTAAATATTTTAAAAATAAGGCCAAATTTGTAATTTTTTTTTGAAAAGGTGCTAGTTAGCAAAAAAAAGTCTATCTCTAAGTGGGCCGCAGTATGTGTGCTGTGGCAGAGGCCACAACACTCGATCCTCACCCCTATTTTTAGTTACTGTAATATCAATAACAAATTATTAAATTCTACCTTCAAATGGATGAAATCTCATTATTAACACTTGATAATATCGATTAGCATTTAGTAACTTTTAATTCTACTAAATAAATATTATTACACTCTAAAATTAAATATGTTCATTTAAGAATTTCCATACAATTAATAAACAAGCGACCGACCCCTCTATTAAATATTCATAAGAAATATGAGATATCCATAAGAAAAATAATCCAAACTACTATTTTGAAAAATTCTGTGATGCAAAACATAATTTTCGTATCAATTTTAGTAACATTTACTTGGAATGCTTTGGCCAAATATTTTGATTTTTTGAACACTTGAAAATCTACTTAATATGATATTTGTATCTTAAAAGAGACTATAGATTCCATATTGAATGTTTTATTCCAGGAACACCTAATGCTATCACTCGACGCACAAGGGATGTTGACCCACCAAATGAGATCTTACTTTTTCAGTACATCAAAGTGACACGCACTACATGCATGAGTCCAAAAAAATCTTAGGATTTAGAATCCTCATCTTACTAGAATGAATTAGTTATTTTTTTTATAGCAGTTACGAAATAAACAATTTCGATGGTATAGCTCAGTGTTCCAATCTTATTGACAAAACACGAACATGACGCTTTTGGATCGCTATCCATATGACCAAGACATGTCATCAAAAGTTTCATATAGTAGTCTTATCAGATATGTTATCCAAGCTTATAGTCAAGTACGAAAAAGCTTTGGCAACATATCACAAAAATGATTTAAGTTTATCTGTGGCCCAATCTCATTGACCATCAAAATAAAACTCGATATGTTATCTTGGATTACATCTATCTCATGGAATGTTTAAGAAAATAATCATACATATATCAGAATGGTAAAATATAATCAATCATTAAATAAATAAAATAATTTTATTTAATTAATATTTAAAGCTAATAAATTAGGTTTTCAAGACATCGATTCCGCCGAGGAAAACAAATGGTTCACATTAAAGGTCATTTTTTATAAACAAGGTTAGGTGTTTATGGCTTATTTTTAGCTAATTTTTCTCCCAAATGCTATAAATCTAAATATCCTAATTATAATTTAAAAAATATGAAGGTGTAGCCCAATGACATTAATCGGATTTTCGGTCTAGTCTTGGTTTTTTGAGTTTGGAACAGACAAGACCAAAACTTGAGCAGGAACAATTTGAAGACCAGTGGCGGGACCAAAATTGAATTGATCCGGTACGGTTTCGGACAAAATGATCGGTTTCGAACCGGTATTTGAACCACCCTAGTGGTTACAGGTAAATGCCATTGTGATTATAGGTAATTACTATGGTAATTACAAGTTAATCTTAGGGTGATAACAAAAAAAATCACAAGTTACTGTCAAGGAGATTATATACAGTTTTTGTGGTAATCATAATTAATTCTTATGGTAATATCAAGTAATTCCTATGGTAATCACAAGTAGTTATTGGGGTGATCATAGGTAATTTTTGTGTGATCAGAGTAGTTCTCATAGTGATCTCGGATAATAGCTATGTTGGTCACATTTAGCATTTTGGGTAATCATAGGTAATTCTTGTGGTGACTATAAATAATTGTTGGAGTAATCATGATAGAGATTACACCACATCTTTAAACAAGGCATAAATAATTGAAAACTTATCATTCTTATCTATATGTTTGTGGATTTACAAAATTTTTACTGGCGATTAAGCATGAGATAAATCGCCTCTTATCCACAATGATATGCACCCACTGGGAGAAGATAAAATAGAGAAAAGGATGAAAGAATTCTTTGTGATTTTTCTTTAGATATTCATTATATAACATGATTAATTTTTCGTTGTAGGGAGCAGATAGCCTCTTATATGTGCAAATCTGTGTCGTCTCCATATCCCATTGGTTAGGATGGCAATTGGTCTATCTGTCAGGTTCTTAATAAATCAAGAGACTTAGATCACTTTTCTCAAAATTGGAATTTGGCGGGAAAGGATGTTTTTCGGCTAAGTCATTGGCAGGAACTGCTAGCATTGGACAATTGAAGTTAGTTGAGCCCTTTTGTTTAGTTAAGTCGGTTTAGGTGGTAGTTAAGTCAATGGGAGCCTGGTTCTTAGCTTACTTATATATAAATATCTTGAGATTCATTGTACTTGTATGCTTTTATGATAATTGAAGAAATATCTTCTTCTCCTTCTCATCTTTACTTTCTTCTTCTTCCTCATCCCAAATATGTACAAATATGCTGGCCTACCAACCACGCACTTGTATAATACAGTTGGAGCAATACCATATACATTACTATGTTTAGGCCTATTTTGTATCCCAATGAACCGAGTTTTCGTCATCATCTTAGCAGGATAACCTATTCAATTAATCTGAATATTTCAGCATTGCCCCAAAATCATGGCATATTACTCTTTTGAATATATATATATATATATATTACATTTTATTTTCGAAAATCACAAATTGATCGTGCAAATAAAAATAGGGGTTATTTATTTCTTGATACCTCGATATTAGAAGTAATTAAAAAGTCCCTGACCTTTCTGATTTATTATTTTAGTATTGTACATTTTGTTCATATAAATAAATGGGGCCTCCTCTGACGAAATCCAATGTCGGAAACATGAGAGGACAAAATTGTCCCTGACCAAAACGACATTGTTTGACCCCTGATACTAAAATTTGGAGCCATAATTATTCTTTTGTTCCTGTGGACAGCGAAACGCTATGTTTGGATGCAATTTGCACTAAGACGGGGGTATTTTGTGATCCATTTCAAATGCCCAAGATATTACTAAGGGCTATTTTTGTAAACATACTTCATTCGGTAGTTAAAGTGACTTATCATTTCAGCTTTTTCTCATAAAAGCTGTTATCTTGCTGAAGAAGGATCTATTTAATAATAGGAACAAAAACTAAGGCACTAAGGTTATCGTTGGTTTAGATTTTTAACAACTTAAACCTGTGAAAATGCTCTAGTTGACTATAAGGCTCGTGTTTCATTGATAGAAAATATATTTTTTACATCCTCTTCTTGGCTCAAATAGAAAGATAAAAAAAATTGCTTTATAATTAAGTATAAAAAATAAAAAATGGACATTTTTCACAACTTATTTTACATTTATAAAGCCATTTTTTAGTTATAATAACAAGTTTCTTCTTTAAACGTGTGTCCAAAGACTTTATTTTGTAAAAAATATCTTCTTACACTATACAGCCAAACACTTCTTTGAAAAGATACATATCTTGAATGAACAGATCTTATTGAAACAGAGAAGTTGAAATAAAATAAACTAAATGAACCACAAAAAGATAAATCGAAACATGAAAAATCTGTTTATTATTTTCACAAATGTCGGGGTTTTAAATAGTAAATAATTCTAAAAACAGTCACTATATAATTTTGAATTAATGTAAAATATAAACGCGGTCAGTGAGTTGCACGAGACAAAAAAAGAAGCTTAATAGAATAAATTACCAAAGTGGCACCTTTTGCAAAAAAAATTACCAAAATGGCATAGTTGAAAAAATATTTACCAAAATGGCACACTTTACTGTAGCGTCAATAGGAAACGCCGTTTGAAACGGCGTTCGTTGAGCAGTGGTTTACATTACCTTTTTAGACGGCGTCAGAAACGGCGTACGGATGCCGTTAGAAACGGCGTCCGAAAGGACCGTCTATGGGACGCCGTTAGAAACGGCGTCCCACACACGTCGGTTTGGGAACCTCTGTCGTTAGAAACGGAAAAAATTTAGTAATAATAGATTATTAAATGTATAAAGTAATAAAAAAGGAAAAAATGCACTGTAATAATAGGTTACAAAAAAATAAATAACGTAAGTTATGGTACAAAACGTGACGTCGATCTACGACGAGGTTCACCACGATGCTGTGAGGGTGAACCTTACATACGAACTGAAAAACTATGTCGCGGACGTTCACGTTTACTTCTTTCTAGAGGTTCACCACGATGCTGTGAGGGTGAACCTTCCATATGAACTGAAAAATTATGTCGTGGACGTTTGGGACGCCGTTTCTAACGGCGCCCCATAGACGTTCCTTTCTGATGCCGTTTCTAACGGCGTCCGTATGCCGTTTCTGACGGCGTCTGAAAGGTAACGTAAACCACCACTCAACGAACGCCGTTTCAAACGGCGTTTCCTATTGACGCTACAGTAAAGTGTGCCATTTGGGTAAATATTTTTTCAACTATGCCATTTTGGTAATTTTTTTTGCAAAAAGTGCCACTTTGGTAATTTATTCGGCTTAATATAATTTTGATGACATTAGTTATGTCTTTGAAATTGTTTTTAATTTTTTTTTAAATGCCTACAATTATTTTCCTCATTTATTAATATAAATTAATTCTTTTCAAAAAATTAAACTTGTAATTCAATGAGATTTTATTGACTGTAAATGCTTTCATTTTGGTGTGCCGGTTATACTAATATATGCGACATTTGGGAGGGTTCGCTTGTTGCGAGTCGCCTACTTTGCACTGTAACTGTATCGCTAATTATCAAAAAAAAGAATGCAACACTTGGGTTTCAAAATTTTATTATAAAAGGGCTTTGTCTTCAAGCTTATTAAGTATGCATGAAAAATTAGAGGGAAAAAAAGGATTTTAGAAGTTAATTATATTTTAAATATCAATAATCGTTTTTTGTGTTTAGAGTTTTCTTTTAAGGTTTTGCTCCTATTTTGGTTAAGTAAGGCGTTCTGATGCTTTGGCTCTCAAGATTGTGCAGATTAAGAAAGCGTCAACTTTCAAGTCAGGCATTGTATCTGTTAGAAAAATTCAGAAAATACTCGCAAAATACTTGCAACCGAGCATCCAAAAGATCTCAGGTGTTGAGGCCGTGTAATCACTTTCCTTAAGGCTTATTTCGGTATACGAAATACCCTCGGGGATAAAACAACAACCAAAAATGGAATGAAGATGTGTATGGGGAGAGTGAATGTACGCAGCTTTCCCCCTTCCGGATGGAAGAGAGGCTGTTTCCGATGACCCCCAACCTGAATATCGTGTCGTTATGGGAGCAGACATCCTGAAAGGATAAGCAAAAGCACAAAGCATAAGCACGGGCACATCAAATAGTACAAGGCACATAATCGGCAAATAGTACAAGGTCAATAGTATGTGATTGAACCTAAGCAAATAAACCAACCGATAAGTGCGCCCCTGGGATATTTTTATTTTTAAAATTAAAATAATTTAAATTAAAAAGAAATTTTATTATATTTTTTTTTAATTTTAAAGAGGGTAAACTAAAAAGAAAAAAATAAAAAAAATTGGGCATTGTTGCACGTCTTACGGAAAGGCGTGCAACAAGCGTACGGAACGTTGTGCAACACTGCTGCACGACGTTCCGTACGTCGTGCACCCACTTTGCTACAGTAAAGAGGGCCAATTCACTAAATATTTTAAAAATTAGGCCAAATTTGTAATTTTTTTTTGAAAAGGTGCTAGTTAGCCAAAAAAGACTATCTCTAAGTGGGCCGCAGTATGTGTGCTGTGGCAGAGGCCACAACACTTGATCCTCAACCCTATTTTTAGTTACTGTAATATCAATAACAAATTATTAAATTCTACCTTCTAATGGATGAAATCTAATTATTAACACTTAATAATATCGATTAGCATTTAGTAACTTTTAATTCTACTAAATAAATATTATTACACTCTAAAATTAAATATGTTCATTTAAGAATTTTCATACAATTAATAAACAAGCGACCGACCCCTCTATTAAATATTCATAAGAAATATTAGATATCCATAAGAAAAATAATCCAAACTACTATTTTGAAAAATTCTGTGATACAAAACATAATTTTCGTATCAATTTTAGTAACATTTACTTGGAATGCTTTGGCCAAATATTTTGTTTTTTTGAACACTTGAAAATCTACTTAATATGATATTTGTATCTTAAAGAGACTATAGATTTCATATTGAATGTTTTATTCCAGGAACACCTAATGCTATCACTCGACGTACAAGGGATGTTGACCCACCAAATGAGATCTTACTTTTTCAGTACATCAAAGTGACACGCACTACATGCATGAGTCCAAAAAAATCTTAGGATTTAGAATCCTCATCTTACTAGAATGAATTAGTTATTTTTTTTATAGCAGTTACGAAATAAACAATTTCGATGGTACGGCTCAGTGTTCCAATCTTATTGACAAAACACGAACATGACACTTTTGGATCGCTATCCATATGACCAAGACATGTCATCAAAAGTTTCATATTGTAGTCTTATCAGATATGTTATCCAAGCTTATAGTCAAGTACGAAAAAGCTTTGACAACATATCACAAAAATGATTTAAGTTTATCTGTGGCTCAATCTCATTGACCATCTAAATAAAACTCGATATGTTATCTTGGATTACATCTATCTCATGGAATGTTTAAGAAAATAATCATACGTATATCAGAATGGTAAAATATAATCAATCATTAAATAAATAAAATAATTTTATTTAATTAATATTTAAAGCTAATAAATAAGGTTTTCAAGACATCGATTCCACCGAGGAAAACAAATGGTTCACATTAAAGGTCATTTTTTATAAACAAGGTTAGGTGTTTATGGCTTATTTTTAGCTAATTTTTCTCCCAAATGCTATAAATCTAAATAGCCTAATTATAATTTAAAAAATATGAAGGTGTAGCCCAATGACATTAATCGGATTTTCGGTCTAGTCTTGGTTTTTTGAGTTTGGAACAGACAAGACCAAAACTTGAGTAGGAACAATTTGAAGACCAGTGACGGGACCAAAATTGAATTGATCCGGTATGGTTTCGGACAAAATGATCGGTTCGAACCGGTATTTGAACCACCCTAGTGATTATAGGTAAATGCCATTGTGATTATTGGTAATTACTATGGTAATTACAGGTTAATCTTAGGGTGATAACAAAAAAAAAATTACAAGTTACTGTCAAGGAGATTATATATAGTTTTTGTGGTAATCATAATTAATTCTTATGGTAATATCAAGTAATTCCTAGGGTAATCACAAGTAGTTACCGGGGTGATCATAGGTAATTTTTGTGTGATTAGAGTAGTTCTCATAGTGATCACGGATAATAGCTATGTTGGTCACATTTAGCATTTTGGGTAATCATAGGTAATTCTTGTGGTGACTATAAATAATTGTTGGAGTAATCATGATAGAGATTACACCACATCTTTAAACAAGGCATAAATAATTGAAAACTTATCATTCTTATCTATATGTTTGTGGATTTACAAAATTTTTACTGGCAATTAAGCATGAGATAAATCTCCTCTTATCCACAATGATATGCACCCACTGGGAGAAGATAAAATAGAGAAAAGGATGAAAGAATTCTTTGTGATTTTTCTTTAGATATTCATTATATAACATGATTAATTTTTCGTTGTAGGGAGCCGATAGCCTCTTATATGTGCAAATCTGTGTCGTCTCCATATCCCATTGGTTAGGATGGCAATTGGTCAATCTGTCAGGTTCTTAATAAATCAAGAGACTTAGATCACTTTTCTCAAAATTGGAATTTGGCGGGAAAGGATGTTTTTCGGCTAAGTCATTGGCAGGAACTGCTAGCATTGGACAATTGAAGTTAGTTGAGCCCTTTTGTTTAGTTAAGTCGGTTTAGGTGGTAGTTAAGTAGATGGGAGCCTGGTTCTTAGCTTACTTATATATAAATATCTTGTGATTCATTGTACTTGTATGCTTTTATGATAATTGAAGAAATATCTTCTTCTCCTTCTCATCTTTACTTTCTTCTTCTTCCTCATCCCAAATATGTACAAATATGCTGGCCTACCAACCACGCACTTGTATAATATAGTTGGAGCAATACCATATACATTACTATATTTAGGCCTATTTTGTATCCCAATGAACCGAGTTTTCGTCATCATCTTAGCAGGATAACCTATTCAATTAATCTGAATATTTCAACATTGCCCCAAAATCTTGGCATATTACTCTTTTGAATATATATATATATATATATATATATATTACATTTTATTTTCAAAAATCCCAAATTGATCGTGCAAATAAAAATAGGGGTTATTTATTTCTTGATACCTCGATATTAGAAGTAATTAAAAAGTCCCTGACCTTTCTGATTTATTATTTTAGTATTGTACATTTTGTTCATATAAATAAATGGGGCCTTCTCTGACGAAATCCAATGTCGGAAACAAGAGAGGACAAAATTGTCCCTGACCAAAACGACATTGTTTGACTCCTGATACTAAAATTTGGAGCCATAATTATTCTTTTGTTCCTGTGGACAGCGAAACGCTATGTTTGGATGCAATTTGCACTAAGACGGGGGTGTTTTGTGATCCATTTCAAATGCCCAAGATATTACTAAGGGCTATCTTTGTAAACATACTTCATTCGGTAGTTAAAGTGACTTATCATTTCAGCTTTTTCTCATAAAAGCTGTTATCTTGCTGAAGAAGGATCTATTTATTAATAGGAACAAAAACTAAGGCACTAAGGTTATCGTTGGTTTAGATTTTTAACAACTTAAACCTGTGAAAATGCTCTAGTTGACTATAAGGCTCGTGTTTCATTGATAGAAAATATTTTTTTTACATCCTCTTCTTGGCTCAAATAGAAAGATAAAAAAAATTGCTTTATAATTAAGTATAAAAAATAAAAAAATGGACATTTTTCACAACTTATTTAACATTTATAAAGCCATTTTTTAGTTATAACAACAAGTTTCTTCTTTAAACGTGTGTCCAAAGACTTTATTTTGTAAAAAATATCTTCTTACACTATACAGCCAAACACTTCTTTGAAAAGATACATATCTTGAATGAACAGATCTTATTGAAACAGAGAAGTTGAAATAAAATAAACTAAATAAACCACAAAAAGATAAATCGAAACATGAAAAATCTGTTTATTATTTTCACAAATGTCGGGGTATTAAATAGTAAATAATCCTAAAAATAGCCACTATATAATTTTGAATTAATGTAAAATATAAACACGGTCGGTGAGTTGCACGAGACAAACAAAGAAGCTTAATAGAATAAATTACCAAAGTGGCACCTTTTGCAGAAAAAATTACCAAAATGGCTTAGTTGAAAAAATATTTACCAAAATGGCACACTTTACTGTAGCGTCAATAGGAAACGCCGTTTGAAACGGCATTCATTGAACAGTGGTTTACATTACCTTTTCAGACGGCGTCAGAAACGGCGTACGGATGCCGTTAGAAACGGCATCCGAAAGGACCGTCTATGGGACGCCGTTAGAAACGGCGTCCCACACTCGTCGGTTTGGGAACCTCTGTCATTAGAAACGGAAAAAATTTAGTAATAATAGATTATTTAATGTATAAAGTAATAAAAAAGGAAAAAAATGCACTGCAATAATAGGTTACAAAAAAATAAATAGCGTAAGTTATGGTACAAAACGTGACGTCGATCTACGATGAGGTTCACCACGATGCTGTGAGGGTGAACCTTCCATATGAACTGAAAAACTATATCGCGGACGATCACGTCTACTTCCTTCTCGAGGTTCACCACGATGCTGTGAGGGTGAACCTTCCATATGAACTGAAAAACTATGTCGCGGACGTTTGGGATGCTGGACGCCGTTAGAAACGGCGTCCCATCGACGTTCCTTTCTGATGCCGTTTCTAACGGCGTCCGTACGCCGTTTCTGACGGCGTCTGAAAGGTAACGTAAACCACCACTCTACGAACGCCGTTTCAAACGGCGTTTCCTATTGACGCTACAGTAAACTGTGCCATTTGGGTAAATATTTTTTCAACTATACCATTTTGGTAATTTTTTTTGCAAAAAGTACCACTTTGGTAATTTATTCAGCTTAATATAGTTTTGATGACGTTAGTTATATCTTTGAAATTGCTTTTAATTTTTTTTTAAATGCCTACAATTATTTTCCTCATTTATTAATATAATTTAATTCTTTTCAAAAAATTAAACTTGTAATTCAATGAGATTTTATTGACAGTAAATGCTTTCATTTTGGTGTGCCGGTTATACTAATATATGCGACATTTGGGAGGGTTCGCTTGTTGCGAGTCGCCTATTTTGCACTGCAACTGTATCGCTAGTTATCAAAAAAAAGAATGCAACACTTGGGTTTCAAAATTTTATTATAAAAGGGCTTTGTCTTCAAGCTTATGAAGTATGCATGAAAAATTAGAGGGAAAAAAAGGATTTTAGAAGTTAATTATATTTTAAATATCAATAATCATTTTTTGTGTTTAGAGTTTTCTTTTAAGGTTTTGCTCCTATTTTGGTTAAGTAAGGCGTTCTGATGCTTTGGCTTTCAAGTTTGTGCAGATTAAGAAAGCGTCAACTTTCAAGTCAGGCGTTGTATCTGTTAGAAAAATTCAGAAAATACTCGCAAAATACTTGCAACCGCGTATCCAAAAGATCTCAGGTGTTGAGGCCGTGTAATCACTTTCCTTAAGGCTTATTTCAGTATACAAAATATCTTCGGGGATACAACGACAACCAAAAATGGAATGAAGATGTGTATGGGGAGAGATTGTTAGAGATGACTAGAGATTGATCAGATTTTAGACTACACACACTTGTAAACTCGTACAAGAACAAAAATGAAGATGTTCTTCAATTTTCCCCTCTTATGATTCTCTCAACAAATTCATGTGTTTATCTATCAATTTTAACAAGAACCAGATAGGCATTTATATGTCTTCAATGGAATGAGACGTCCCCAAGAGAAAACCAAGAAAAGTCACCAAAAACCGGGAATAAAGGCGCGAACATAACTGCTAGAAACCGACCTGCGTGTCGACACACACATCGACACACAGGGTTACTGTAAGATTGTGTGTCGACACACGATCACTGTTTGTCGACACACAACACCCTGACGTGCGCTTCTGTAAGGCTATGTGTCGACACACGGGCCATGTGTGTCGACACACACCTGACTCCCAATGGTACTGTAGGATTGTGTGTCGAAACACATGGCCCATGTGTCGACACACACCCCTCTCATGTTATAAACAGTTAAACACATACCGGGACAATCTCATATACATTTTATACGTATAATAAATAATATTTTACACATTTATCAACACATATTTTGAAAATACACTAACAATCCCCCACCATTTTCAAAATACAACCAATCTCACTATTATATCTCGAATAAAGGACGCCATGTCGTGCATCAACATGGGTGTCTTCCGATTGAACCTCTGGCTAGTTAAAGGACCATACAGTTAATCGGATCGAAAATGGTAGACCAAGGTTTGAACCATACAACCCATTTGAATAACCGACTATCCAATCACGCAGTAGGCATACTCCCCGTACACACCCTACACCTCCCAGATCGACACATTTGTGGCCTTGTGTCCTGTACCCTTCATGAGTGTTTCAGGGCCAAACCCTTGTCAAAAATCACCCCTTTGAAGCGGCCAAACTTCAACACACACTAAGGTGGAACTCATTGATCATGTCTCTGTGACGCGACATTCAATAAGTTCTAGAACCAGGTCCATTAAGAGCAAATGCTCATCCTTTTAGTATCTCTGACACAGGTACCAAGCACATTACACTCGGGATGGTAATTTTCAATTTGTGCTTGCAGTCACACAGATGACAAGTCTCTCTCATTGAACCCGAGACCTAGCGTCATACTAGGCGTTGAGTTGAGGGCCTATCATGGTCGACTAAAAATGACAGGTTTCACACCAATCCCTTCACTTGTTTTCAGAACCAAATCTCTAGCTAGGCCTTTTGTAAACGGATCCGCTAGATTCTGACTGGTCCTCATGAAGTCTGCGGTGATGACGCCCTCTTGAATGAGGTGTCTCACCATACTACGTCTTACACCAATGTGTCTGGACTTCCTATTATATACCTCACTATACGCTTTAGATAGCGTAGCCTAACTATCACAATGGATAGAACTTGGTGAGATCGGCTTAGGCCACAAAGGTATCTCATACAAGAGATCCTTTAACCACTCAGCTTCTTTAGCCGCAGACGCGAGAGCTATAAACTCCGCTACCATCGTAGAATCAGTTATGCAAGACTGTTTCTTGGAACCCCAAGAAACCGCACCCCCACCAAGTAGGAACACCCACGCATTTGTGGATGCATGATCCTCCACATCGGAGATCCAACTTGCATCAGAGTATCCCTTCAAAATTGGGGGATACCCTACATAAGAAAGACCATAACCCATAGTCTTCTTGAGGTACTTTAGTACACGTTCCATAGCTTTTCAATGGCTCTTACTAGGATTGCTAGTATATCTACTTAGCTTTCCAACAGTAAAGACTATATCTGGCCTTGTGCTCGTCATGGCATACATAAGACTACCAATGACTTGGGCATATTTCAGTTGTGACACTGGAGCGCTGTCATTCGGTACTAGTTTTACACTAGGGTCCAATGGAATGGCCGCCGGAGCACAATCATCAAAATGGAACCTTTTCAAGACATTTTCAATATAGTGAGACAGTGTCAAGAAAATGGAATCACCACTCCTCACAATTCTAATACCCAGGACCACCTCCGCCTCACCATGTCTTTCATAGCAAAGTTTTCAGAGAGAAATCGTTTTGTACTCTCTACTTGTTCCACATCAGTACCGAATATCAGCATGTCATCGACATACAAACATATAATGACCCCTTTGCCATTATCAAACTTTGCTATAGGCACATTTATCAGATTCATTTATAACGAATCCGTTGTTAAGAACAACCTGGTCAAATTTCTGGTGCCATTGCTTCTGGGCTTGCTTCAGCCCATACAGAGAACATATGAGTTTACATACTTTTCTCTCTTAGCCTGGAACAACAAAACCTTCCGGTTGTTCCATGTAGACTTCCTCCTCTAGCTCACCATTCAAGAAAGCCGTTTTGACATCCATTGGGTGTATCACTAGTTTATAAATGCAGGAAAAGGCAATCAATACCCTTATTGTCGCTATCCTTGCCACGGGGGCATATGTGTCAAAGTAGTCCAACCCATGCTTTTAGGTGAACCCTTTAGCCACCAATCGGGCTTTGAACTTGTCAATCGTTCTATCGACTTTCATCTTCTTTTTGAAGATCCACTTACACCCGATGGGCTTACTTGCTTGTGGAAGGTCCACAAGGATCCAGAAATTATTACCTAAGATGGAATCCATCTCATCATTTACAGCCTCTTTCCAAAACGAGGCATCATGAGACCTCATCGCCTCATTAAACGTCATGGGGTCAGCTTTCATGACACAACAATATGAAGCCACTTGGTCCACATCGTTTCTCGAACCTTCTACCAAATACGTGTAAAAGTCCGAACCGAAAGATTTCCCTTTCCTTGCTCTCTTACTCCTTCGGAGTTCTAGAGCACTTTCACGGACATCTTCCCTTTCATGGCGAACATCGTCATACAACAGTTGAGTGTCACTCTCAACCGGTACATAATCCCTCCGTCTAGGGATAGAAGTAAACTGATTCTCATTAAATATCACGTCTCTCGATTCTATTATTGTGTTCACACTGATATAATCATTAGGTTCGACTACATAGAACCGATATGCCTTGCTATGAGACGCATAACCCAGAAAGATGCAATCAATTCCTCTTTCACCTAATTTTTTCCGTTTAGGTTCACGGACATTAACAGCTACTCTACACCCCCACACTTTCAAATAATTCAAATTAGGGGCTCGTTTGTTTCACAACTCATATGGGGTTATCTTATTTATTTTGTTCGGAACTCTATTCAATATATGACAGGCTGTTAACATAGCCTCACCCCAAAACCCATCGTTGAGACCGAAATAAGATAACATGGAATTAACCATCTCAGTTAGAGTCCGATTTTTCCTCTCAGCCATGCCATTCTGTTGTGACGTATATGGCACTGTTATTTCATGTATTATTCCTTTGGTTTCAAAATATTTAGGATCGTAGTACTCCCCACCATGATCCGACCTTAAACGTTTGAGGAAGGTTTCATAGTGTAACTTAATTTCTACTTTATATGCTTTAAATCTATCAAGCGAGTCATCTTTGTTACTTATCAAATACACATAACAAAATCTTGAACAATCATCGATAAAAGTAACAAAGTAATTCTTTCCACCTATACTCGGTGTGCGCTTGAAATCACATAGATTGTTGTATACTAGGTCAAGTAGACTAGTCTCTCTCTGCACTGAAGGAAATGGTAATTTCGTTATCTTAGTTAACATGCATGTTTTGCATTTGTCATCGACTTTATCTATGTGTGGAATCAACGAAGAATTAACCATTTTATGTAATCTGCGAAAATTCACATGACCTAGTCTATGATGCCATAAAAACGACGAGTCAAGCATATAAACAAAATCTCCAATTTTATTATTAATATTCATTTTGAACATACCGTTACATAGATACCCTTTACCAACAAACACTCCCCCCTTAGACAATATAAACTTGTCGGCCTCGAAGACCAACTTGAACCCAAACCTATTTAACAGGCCACCGGACACGAGGTTCTTCTTAACGTCAGGAGCGAAGCATACATCGGTTAAAGTAAGGGTTTTTTCAGAAGTGAAAAGTAAATCAACTTTTTCCTTTCTTTTAACCGGTACCGACGCCCCATTTCCCATGAACAACTCAGTTCCGTTGTCCATGGGCTCAAAAGTTGTGAAGAACCCCCTGTCCTTACATACATGTCTCGTGGCCCCCGAGTCAATCTACCAAGAGTTATCACTCTTGACTAGATTGACTTCCGATATCATCGCCACGAACCTCCCGTTTGAATTTTTGGTTCAATGATCAAGCCCCTTGCCTTTGTTCTTTTTAAGGCGGTAACAGTCTTTTCGTATATGAACGGGCTTCTGACACTCCCAACAGACCACTTTCGGCCTCTTGTCATGCTTCTTCTTTTGGAAGTGTACGGTTCTCTTGGGTCCCTTACTCGGTTGGCCTTCTTCAGTGACGTTGATTTTACCAACATCACTACGGCGGTCTTTGTTGTCATCCTGTACCCTGTAACCTTCCTCAACACGCAAATGGTTAGCCAATTCCTCAATTGACATATCCTCCTTCTTATGTTTTAGACTTTCTTTTATATCATTCCAAGAGGGAGGAAGTTTGTCAATTAAGGAAGAAACAACAATTGTATCGTCCATGTTCATGTTGTGTTGTTTAAAATTATTTAATATTCGTTCGATCTCATGGAATTGTTCCATGACAAGACGATCATCAACCATCTTATAATTGTTAAATTGACTAACCAGGAATTTTTTGCTTGTAGCATCCTCGGCCATGTATCGCGCCTCAAGTGAGTCCCAAAGTTCCTTCGCGGTCGCCATGTTAGAGTAAATGTCAAACAAGGCATCAATCATACCATTCAAAATATGCCCTCTGCAGATATAGTCGTCATTCTCCCACTTCAATCTGGCCCTCTGCTCGGCCAGCGTTTCTTCCTCCTCAGAGACGGGGGATGGACATGGTGTATTCAAGACATACACCACGTTCAGCGTCGTGATGAGGAAGTGCATCTTCCTCTGCCATTGGCGGAAATTCCCGCCATCAAATCGGTCCAATTTCACAAAATTGGCTGTCATTTCCCCTAGTGATGAAGCCATAACCCAAACCAGAAATCTAAGCCTTAAGATGGCCAGAAAAATTCAGAAAATACTCGCAAAATACTTGAAACCGGGTATCCAAAAGATCTCAGGTGTTGAGGCCGTGTAATCACTTTCCTTAAGGCTTATTTCGGTATACAAAATATCCTCGGGGATACAACAACAACCAAAATGGAGTGAAGATGTGTATGAGGAGATATTGATGGAGATGACTAGAGATTTATCAGATTTTAGACAACGCACACTTGTAAACTCACACAAGAACACAAGAACAAAAATGAAGATGTTCTTCAATTTTCCCCTCTTATGATTCTCTCAACAAATTCATGTGTTTCTCTATCAATTTTAACAAGAACCAGACCGGCATTTATATGTCTTCAATGGAATGAGACGTCCCCAAGAGAAAACCAAGAAAAATCACCAAAAATCGGGAATAAAGGCGCGAACATAACTGCTAGAAACCAACCTGTGTGTCGACACACACATCGACACACAGGGTTACTGTAAGATTGTGTGTCGACACACGATCCCTGTGTGTCGACACACAACACCCTGTCGTGCACTTCTGTAAGGCTGTGTGTCGACACACGGGCCATGTGTGTCGACACACACCTGACTCCCAATGGTACTGTAGGATTGTGTGTCGACACACATGGCCCATGTATCGACACACACCCCTCTCATGTTGTAAACAGTTAAACACATACTGGGACAATCTCAGATACATTTTATACATATAATAAACAATACTTTACACATTTATCAACACATATTTTAAAAATACACTAACAGTATCCTGCTGGTGGCTCGTTGGAAGCTGCTGCACCAGCTCTTATCCAATAGGGGCGCGAAACTGTCATAAAAGGAGCGTGATTTGCGCCTCGCTAAACTGTTACATTATTGGTATTTTGTCATTTCTACGGGATCCAAGTAATATCATTCCATTTTGTATGTTTTGTAGGATATTTTTCTTATTTGGTTCTAACATGTCATATATGCCAAATATTGACCCTAGTAAATGATAAACTAACTTTTAATGGGCCTAAAATTAAGGGAGGTTATGCTCAACAAGGAGGTTTTACTCCATTAATTTTAGTGTCATTTTTTGAAAGGAAAATTTAAAATTTCAATGATTAAAAAATATATAAAAATGATAAATTTTTACTTAACTTCAATTATTGAATTTCTAAGAGAATTATTAAAATTTTAAGAGTTAAAATTTTGAAAAACGATATCAAAATTACTGACTCTCATGTTCAGTATAACATCTCTTAATTTTTGACCCATCCACACGTCAATTAATTATTAGCTAAAGTTACCACTTGATAGATATAATGTGACCCGCCTCACATGATAATATCTCCTACAAATGTTTTCTATATGTGCCATTTTCTATGTTTTTAGTACAGTACCACGATTTAACATATATATAGCTGTTTTTGTCATCTGATGTGACAATAAATATTATATAAGTTTGCTAATAAAAATAGAATATTATATAAGCATATATAAAATGGGGTAAACTATAGAAAATTTCTTTAATTTTTTCCTTAAAAATAGAAAATACCTCTCATAAAAAATACCAAACACTTCAGGGGTTGTTTGATAGCAGGAAAAAAGTTTTCATTTTTCATTTTTTATTTTACTTTCCATTTTTTAATTTTTCTTTTCCATTTTCATCTGGAAAATATACTTAAGTAGGAAAATAGTTACATTTTAATAAAGAAAACTGGAAATGTGTACAAGTGATCGCGGTGATCCAATTCTCTAAAAATTGAAAATCATACATAAGTAATACCATAAATTCGAATATTAAATAATACGATCCGAACCCGGTCTAAATAATTATGTCACCGGATTCGAGTATAAGTATCATTTTGATCCACAATTCCAAAATGCAGAATACCAACTCATGCAACTTAATTGTGTATAGAGAAAAAGAGTAATTCATTGTTGTGTAAAACAAGTATAACTTACACGCACAACATGCTATGTATTTCCTAGGACATATTTACCTTCTTGCCGTCTCATACAATGACAATATCATTCTCATTACGGCGCATCTCACCTTCTTTATCATATAAAGTAAACAATGTATCTATTTTGTCATTTATACATGTACTATTTTTTTGCCTTAGTAGATGGTTCGATATAAAGTACAATGGCTCTATCTGTGACATAAATCGTCTCTTTTGCTCGCTTGAATGTGATGTCCCTGGAGGGGTTAAAAAAAAATATGCAAGAAGAAGTCAACCCGTGCTCCATTCCCTGTCTAATCCTGATAGGAGATGTAAGGTCAGATTGACGAGATTTTCTTTGAGGTGTTCTAAGTAATATCAAGGACTTATCTTTCATGTCATGTTTGGAGGGGTTCATGTTAGAATTTTGGACTTAATTGATTGGATTAGCCTGATAAAATAATGATGAGAGCTCAGTCTGTTATAATATAAACTAAGACTAAATCTACTTATGTATTGTGTTCAGCCCATTGTGACATATGGGCTTGGGATGGACTATTAAAAGCCCAGTTGAACATATGGGCATGTGATGGGTTAGGCCCAAATGTTGTCTATATGAAGAGATCACCCCTTCCCCACAATGATGAATAATATATATTCATACATCATTCTCCCCTAATCATGAACCAAGGAAAGTGTTAGAGACATTTCCCATCCTTTCTCTTTTCCCGATTGGTAGATATCATTGTGGGTGAAAGGAAGTGCGTCTCAGGCTTAACAGCCGGTAATATTGGATGGATCAACAATTATGGATGTGAATGGTATGTTCAGATCTCTTATACTTTGTTTAATTTGGTGTTATAATCTCTATCATGTATAAACGATTAATCATACATGTGGTATCAGACCACTATTAAAAAAAAAAAAAAGGAAACAATTAAAATTGTGAGGTCTGACCATGGTGGTGAATATTATGGAGAATAAGGTGAGTGTGGTCAATGTCAAGGTCCTTTTGCTAAGTATCTAGAGGAATGTGAGATAATAAGTCAGTACTCCATGCCTGCTACACCTGAGCAAAATGGTGTGGCAGAAAGACAAAATTGCACACTCATAGACGTGGTGAGGTGCATGATGTCTAGGACTAATCTTCCTGAATTTTTATGTAGTGAGGCTTTAAAAACTGCTACCTATATTATCAATAGGGTTACTTCTAAATCTGTTCCTAAAACTTTTTTTGAACTTTGGACAAGTAGAAAATCTAGTTTGAATCATTTTCATATTTTGGGTTGTCAAGCTGAAGTCAAAAATTTACAATCCTATTAAAAAGAATACTGACTCTAGAACTACAAGTTGTTATTTCATTCGATACCCTGATAATTCTAAAGGCTATAGGTTTTTCTGTCCTGGGCATGTCACTAGAATTGTTGAGTCCATTAATGCTACATTCTTTGAATATGATGTCTGTGATTGTGATTGTTTTTGTAAGATTGAAGTGGTATTTGCAAGAAAAGGAATTCATAATTCCTGTGCCTATTAGTTATGAAAAGGTCAGAGGTCAATGTTTTCATGGAAATGGGAGGAAGTCCAACATGAACAATATATACTTGAACAAGTTCAAGAGAGTCAACAAATACCGATAATAAATCAGCCTCGGCCCTCGAATAATCCTATTGAACCTAGTCTCGGTCATTCACATAGAGAACGTAGGTCCACTATTTCTGATGATTATGTTGTATACTAGACTGAAAATGGTGATATAGGATATTTGTCATTGAATAAGGTATGGGATTTGGTAGAATTACCTAGTGGATGTAGACCCATTGGATGTAAGTGGGAGTAGATTCTTCATTTTGGTGCTATATGTTGATGACATTTTACTTGCTAGTAATGACTTGGATATATTGCATGAGACAAAGAAACTTTTGTCTGAACACTTTGGCGTGAAAGATTTGGAGGTTGCTTCTTTTGTACTTGGAATATAGATACGTAAAGATAGAACACAAAAATTGTGGGTCTATCTCAAAGTGCTTATGATAAAAGAATTTTTAAAAAATTTTTGGGATATAAGATTGTAAAACTGGAGAATCAAGTGTTGCTAAAGAATGAACCTGGAGGAAATTTTACGTGAAATGTTGTCTTTAAATTTTTCCGATTTATAGACATGGTAAGACCATGGTGATATTGCAATCATTAAAATCGAAATCGGATATATGTCTGCTGACCCATTGATATTACATGCGTGTTTGATTCATTGAATACAATTAATTAGTGGGAGTATGTTATTTTTGATGTACAATACTTGTATGTATTTTGAAGGTAGATGTATGATGATGGATATGGATAAAATGTCCATGAATGAAATGTTGACTTTATGATATTTATTTGTCATGGACATTGGTTGTTTGAACATTTTAGTGTTCATGCTGTTTGGCACTAATTTGGTGGGATGAGCTCATTGTAAAGTTTTTATGATTACTTAAGTAAAGCATAAGGATCTCTAAAGAGATGATTACAAGTTTGTCTATGAGGTGTGATTGCCTTATCAGAAAGTGAACCCTTTTTAAGTGGTGTCATTATCATTGATTAGAAAAGGGTAATAACTTTTTGCTGAACGTGCAAAACATTTAGAACACATTATTTTCCATGTTGATGGAGTTACTAGTTTTTGTGATCATGGATAAGAGTTGTATCATTAAAAGATGTGATTATTGCCATGGTTCAAATATTAGCAACTTTATTGAGACTAATATGGATGTTTTTGGAGCTTTTATTATTTTGGCTATGGTGAATAGTTGGCCATGATAAAAATTTTTTTTTTATTGAAACATTTCTAACAACAATGTTGTCATTTAAATTTATAATGATACTCGTTTAAAATGGGATTATCCTTCAATTATTATTATTATTATTATTTTATATAAAAAGATTGTTATATTTATTAAATATTTTGTGTTTCAATCAATAACGTCCAAGTGGGAGAATGTTAGAATTTTGGACTTAATTAATTGGGTTAGCCTGATAAAATAAAGACGAAAGCTCCGTCTATTATAATATAAACTAAGACTAAATCTACTTATGTATTGTGTTCAGCCCATTATGACATATGGGCTTGGGGTGGACTATTAAAAGCCCAGTTGAACATATGGGCCTGTGATGGGTTAGGCCCAAATGTTGTCTATATAAAGAGATCACCCCTTCCCCACAATGATGAATAATATATATTCATACATCATTCTCCCCTAATCATGAACCAAAGAAAGTGTTAGAAAAATTTCCCATCCTTTCTCTTTTCTCGATTGGTAGATATCATTGTGGGTGAAAGGAAGTGCATCTCAGGCTTAACAGCCGGTAATATTGGGTGGATCAATAATTATGGATGTGAATGGTACGTTCAGATCTCTTATACTTTGTTTAATTTGGTGTTATAATCTCTATCAAGTATAAACGATTAATCATACAGTTCATGCAAAGAAAAATGCCATTCATTTGGCCTTTCATGTTTTCAGGTGTTCGTAAAGCTGTGATCCATTTGACTTTTCATGTTTTAATAGTTAGTGTGGGTACAGGCGTCTATATATTTTTGGGGTATGTTGTTGTACTTTAAAAGTTGGGGTGGTTGTAGGCGTCTAAGTGTTTCGGAATTGATTACTATGTTCTTTTCCTGTTCTTGTGGATTTTGTATTAATAGTTATCTATTTAATTATCACAAAAATAAAAATAATAACAAAGAACCGAAGCGGCTATTTTTGATCTTGTACATTAGGAGTTAACTACACTATGTTTTTTTTTTTTTTTTTTTTGGATTATTTATACCAATAGTTCATATACTTTATCTATTTTGTCAATTTAGTCCTTCTATTTTCATTTGTGTTAATTTAAGTTCATCTACAATTAATATTGTGCCAATTTGATCCCTGCAGTAAAATTTATGTTAAGTTGTTAATGAAATTTTTAATGATTCGACCATAAGTTAGGTTAAATTGAGTCAAATGGTAGAACTTTAGTAAATTAATTGCATATGGCGTAATTGTACCATAGAAAATTATATCAGTAACTTAACTTAAATTTGAGTGAATGATTAAATTGACACAATTGAAATTATGGATATAGGTTAAATTTATATAATTAAAAATATAAAGATTAAATTAATAAAAAAAGTATTAAAATATTTGGTATAGATAACTTTTTTTTCCTTTCTTTTCAATCATCGTACAATGTTTGATTGAATGCTTCAGATATTTATGATGGTACAGGCTGCTATGCTGGATTTTAAAAATTAAATAAAGAAGCAAAATGTGATCAATATTTTTTTTTGGGTAACATGTGATCAATATGCAAGAGCCCACGTCATAAAATTAATTGGAGTGCTTTAAATTTATTTTTGGGTTATTACCGTCAAATGTTTCTATACTTTGTCAATTATATTAATTTAGTCCTTGTATTTATAATTATTTCGATTTAGTCTTTCTACAATTGAAATTGTGTCAATTTGAACCTTAGAGTAAAATTTATGTTAATTTGTTAATAAAAATTTTAACATTTCAACCTTAGATTGGATTAAATTGAGTAAATGAATGAATTGTAGTGGGTTAATTGCATCTAACGCGATTGTTTCGTTAAAAATTACATTAATAACTTAACTTAAATTTAACCAAAAGACTAAATTGATATATTATAAATTATAAAGAGACTAAATTAGCACAATTAAAAATATGAGGACCAAATTGATACAATAAAGAAAAGTATAGAAAACTTTAGAGTAAATAAACTTTTGTTTTTTCTTTTCCTTCATTTTAAGCTCGTAAATTTTTATTTTATTCAAACCAAATAGTGCAAATTTCATATTTTAGTAAAATTCGATTAACGTTACACTTACTAAATTCTTATATCAAGTTTTTTCTTCAAAAAATAAACGATTGGTCTTTATCATTTGTTATATGACAAGATTTTTCCGATAAATTGCGACAAAATTGCGATACAAGTAGACCACTCGCTAGACGAGGCCTGAGTCCAATCGTAACAAAACCGGGAGCAAAAACAGCCAACACAAAACAAAAAAATAGGTCAATAAGAAACAAACACTTGCCTCAATCACGACACAGTAGAGATTGAGCACAGGACCAGACAAGACACAGGGGAACAGGACAAAACAGCGCACTTAAAACAAAACTAAGACAGGGATCCCAGTTGAAGATGAACCAGAAGCTTAGCATATGAAACGAGAGCAGGACTGAAGCCTCAACGATAAAACGCATCCACATCATTTAGCAAGTATGTCTAGCAAGATGACAAGATATTTTTATAGATATTGTCTAGAGTTTAATAAGCTAGCGAGATGAAGACTTTGTTAATTAAACTTGTCGTAGGCTAGTAGGATAGCTAGGCTAGTCTTAGCCTTTTAATAAACTTAAAATATTTAGCTTAATATGAGTAGATGAAACTTGATAATTGCTCCCAAAAAAGAGGAGAAAGGGGCGCAAGTTTGAGGAGGAAGAAGGGATGAGAACTCATGAAAGAATGGAAGAACTCCTTCCGCAGAGAAGAAGACTTGCATAACCTAAACGCCTTTTTGTAAGCAAAGGGGATCGATAGGGCCTCCAGTATCAACAACTCGTAACAAGGCTTCTGGTATCAAAGACTTATAACATGGCATTTGGTATCATGCATCCATAACAGGGCGTCTGTTATACGTTGACTCAACCTGTTACAATGGCAAGCTGTTGAACCATATGTATATTTAGGTACTAGTCTATTTCCTTTCTTCGTGGTTTTTTTTTTTTTTTTTTTTTTTTTAAATACCATAAAGACTCCCTAATCAAAATCAACATGACCACTTATTTTCTAAACCTCAATAACACCAAAAATAGACCCAATGTCTCAGGAGCTCCCGCATAAGTGGGGTCGCATGGGGGTAGATGTACCTAGCCTTACCCCTTCAGGCTGTAACCCTGCCGAGAGGCTGTTTCCGAGGACCCCAACCTTATAGGGTTGGTGACACGAGGACTTTCCAAAAGGTCACCCATCTTAATGGGATCCGATGTAGTAGTGCCTGGTAAATGAATCCTATGATCCCTTAATTTCGAAACCATTAAACTATTAGTTAATATCAACATTAGCTCTGACCTTCAAAGGATATATTAAAGATTGCTGAAAATTTAAAAAAAATTAAAGAAAGTTTAAGATATCATGAGATTTGGTAATAAATTTTTCTATGCATTAAGGTTTTAAAATATTTTTACGGTATTCTAAATTTTGGTAATTCTTTTTTGAGATACTAGCTCCACATTAGATCTCTGTTAAATTAAGCTAACATTACACTTAAAAAATAACTTAACTACTGAAAAAAGAGTCAATTTTTATTTAAAATAATATTGAATATTTATAAACTATTTAAAATAAATTTATATACAAAAGATATAATTTAAATTTAAAATTTTCAAAAATGTTTATTGAGAGTTTTTAGGGATTCTTATATCTTTTATTTTTAAAATTATTTTAAATAATTTTTAAGTATTTGAAATTATTTCAAATATAAGTTATCTTTTTACCCTTAGTTAAATTATAGTTTATGTATTCTCCTTTTTTATGGGTGTATCTGCATAATTTAACAAAATTTAGTCAAATTTTTTTTTAAAAATCCCAAAGCACCAAAAAACAATATTAGCAAAACTCTGGATACGGGAACCAATTTTTTCTAAAATTTTAAATAGTTTTGGATGCCTTGATAAAATAGGAAGTTAGGAGAAATATTCTTAATTGATTGAACGTATTTTTGATGAAATTAGAAGTTGAGTAGGGCACATCGATTTTCATTGATAGTTCGGAGTGTCTTTGGTGAAATTAGAAGTGAAGTGGGATTCACATTGATTTTTACTAATAGTTGAAGGGTCTCTTTAATTAAATTATAAACTTAATAGATTTTTTAATTTTGACTAATAGTTCGAGGGTACATATAAAATTTATCCCTTTTTTTTAAATAGAAAAATACAAAGAAACATTGGCTCAAAACTAACCCCCTCCCCGGCAAATGCCTTATGCATGTCAATGCTCTATATATACCTAGAAACCTCACTTCACTCCTTGGCATTAATTCCAGTGACAAGCCATACAAGTCATTCTATAAGAAGTTCTAGATTCAAATTTCCAATTTTTTAATATCAAGAAAAAGTGTTGTAAAGGAAATGGCTCTATGCTTGCAGCCTGCAAACTCGAGCTCATTTGCCCTGTGGGCTAGGCTATTGCCACAGTCACCCCAACTTTATTTGGTACATAACGTGGTTCAGAGTGGTCGTGAGCGTTTACCAATCGTTAAGTGCTTGGCGACTACCAAGCAAGATCATGTTTTGGAAAATCAGAGGCGGTCTGCTAATTACCAGGCCAACATTTGGAGTCCTGACCTGATCGAGTCCTTGGGTACCGACCATGCTATGGTAATAATTAGTAGTTTTGCATCATGTGTTAGTAGGGATGGCAATGGGGCAGGGTGCGTATGAGGTGCCTCCTCCATACTCGTATCCACCCAAATCCATTCCATACCTGCCCCATTACCCGCCACGGGTATAAATTTGATATCTATATCCTTCCTGACGGGTACAAACTCATAGCCATACCGGCCCCACTACTCGCGGTTGTCTATTACCCGCCTCATACCCAACCCCTTCCTGCCTTAATATGGTACCAAACGATTACCCGTACCCATATATATATATATATATATATTAATTTTTAATACTATTTTTTATAATTAAATTATATTTTCTTATAACATTGATAAATAACTTAGATAATTATATTTAAGCATGTGTTTTTTTTTTTTTAAGATATAAAATGGAGCAGGAGCAAGGTCACAACGTTAACACTATACCCGTGCCCGTCCCATACCCGTGGTGGGTACACCCAAACCGTACCCGCTACCTGTCTTATTCATACCTGTACCCACCCCAAACGGGGAAGGTACCCACGGATAATGGGTTTTATCCACCCTATTGCCATCCAAATGTGTTAGCATTGGAAATTTTTAAATAAAGTAATTTTTGTTATTGTTAAAGTAATCACAATTTAAATACTCTCATTATTATCCTAAAGGGCCATTGAGGCACTATGTATGTTCTTTATTACCCTGAAGGGCCATTTGATATGTGGGAATGATATGTGGAAGTGAGAATGAGGGAGTGAGAATTATTTTTTGGAGTGGAAATAGACCAATCATTCTCACTCTTTCGTTTAGAATATGGTTGAAATAGTCATTCCCATATTTAGTATGCACATGTGGGAGTGGATATAAATAAAATGGTTTACCAAAACACTCTTCAATAGAATTTTGCATGGTAATAGTAATAATAACATTTTTAATGTTCAAACAATATTATTAAAATAATAATACCAATAATATTATTATCATAATAATGCTAACAATTATGATTATACAATAATATTACTATTAGTAATATCATATAAATATTATAACAAATATTAATAAATATTGTTAAAATACTAATCATAATGTTATTAATAATATCAAAATATTATTATTTGTATAGAAATAATAATAAAGCTAAGAACTTATTTAGATTTATTATTTGAGAGTAATTAAATAAAATAAAAATTAGATTAAGATTAAAATAATAAAAAAATTAATGAAACGCAAAATTATTTTTTCAAAATCATTTTCACATTTCTAAACCCAACCCCCATTGGGCATGAAAATGTGGGAATGGAAGTAACTTTTCATTCCCACTACCACGTACCAAACAGACAAAAGTGGGATTGGACTATCCATTCCCACTGCCCTATCTCCATACGACCCATCTCCATATGTGAGATCAACATATATGCTTCTTGTTTTATTACAGTGATTGTAACATAGCCTTTATTAATTTTTTTTTTTATCATCCACATGCCTGGATTTAAATTTCAATGCTAAGAGGCTTGTTAAAGTGTCAAATTATGACGTATTGTTTCTATTTTAAATTTTTAATTATCCAAAAAAAGGTCACTTTTTTAATTTTTAAGAAATTAGAAGTCAATTTTTGATCCTAATTGTCTTCTTACTTTTCATTTCCTTTTTCTTTTTCTACAAGACAATCAAAATCGTGAACCGGAAATGAGGAGAACACATCATTAATGCCGGATTTTCGATTTTTCAGTAACAAAATAGGGTTAGGAAAATAAGCTGACAGGTCCTTGGCGGTAAAAGACCTTGCGGCATATCCCTGGCAAAACCCGCGTACCCTCAGCAGCACATACCTAACGCGGGGCCATGGCGGACTAATCTTGGAGGCGTACTCATAAGCTAGCAACAAGCACCTACCGCTAGTACCTGACGACTTAGGGATGGCGGCACAAATAATCCTGCCAACATCTTATGACCACGATGCCTTGTCCCACCCACTCTATGCAAACATAGACATCCTGGTATGCGGTAGGGTCTAACCCATTGATGACATATACATGGCGGCATACCCATCATGGTACACTCTTCCCAAAGGTCATGCCATTCCCCCAAACTACGGCCAAACTCGCCCACCAATAGCAGACCTCACTTCCTCCTCAAGGGAAGGTTGCCGCCCACCCAACCAATCACTCTGTAGCTGCCAACTTTTACCTACCACACTAAGCAAGCCCCTATGCTCACGGTACCGCCAACCCTCAACCGACTCCCCTCTTCCTATAAGTACCAACCCCTATTCCTCTTTCGGCCCAAGCTGGAGGGAACGCTCCTTTCCCCCGTCTTCCCCCAGGACAGCTCCCTCACCTCCTCCCCTCATCTTCTTCAAGGACCCCTCCTCTCTCTATCCTCGTCCCTCCTTATTCTCCATCTACCAACCTGCTCCCTTGAGCTACCTCTTACCTACCCCTAATTAAGTACTCTATCATGCCCGTTTATTAATATTGCGAGTACTTTATTATGTTTATTTATTATTTCTATGGCATTTACTGACTTAGGCATCGGATGGGTCCCCTCGGTCTAACCTGCAAGTCCCTCTAACAGCCTTGCTAGTTTTGCAGGAGTGCCCCGGCCAAACGCGCCAGCGGTTGACTTCCCAGCTGGAGCTTGAGCAGGGCTCCCATCTCAAAGAACCTACTCAGTCTTGGTACCCGGGACAATTGTGTTTGGCGCCAAATTTAAACAACCAGCTTAGTTTATCCTGAAACAAGTGGCGCCGTCTATGTATAGGATAACCTGCGAGAGTTTGGTCTAGTGTCCTCTGCAAAGCACCCACGCCTTCCGCCAAGCTGGGGGCTGGGACTAACAGCTTGGTAATTTAAGAGTAACAGCCACTCGAGTTACCTCGAAGTGCTTCTTTTCACGTAAAATTGACAAAGGTTGCAAACTTGGTCCACTAAGGCCAAAAATTGAGCAAAATAAACTAAAGTCTATGCCTGGGGGAAAGTTACCGCCAGTCAATGAGTTCAACTGGACCGTGGAATACCGCCAACAAGTCTGGCTGAAGTCTCACAAACAAGCATTGTTTCGCCAACCAACAATAGAGGGCTACTGCCAAAAACTTTTGCAGTGGGCTCACCTACAAGCAAGGCTTGGCGTTATCGCCAATCATTCCACCAACGAGTTGGCAAAAAGCTTGCCAAAAAGTATGTTACTGCTAACAAACTTGTCAATAATCTATCACCAACTAACCGAACCAAGAATTACCGCCAACGAGTTTGGTGTGGGGCTCGTCAGTAAGCATGTCATTGCCATGAAACTCAGTGGGTGTCTATCATCAATAACTCGTCAGAGAGCTTCCACCAATCAAATGACTCACAGACGTCTGCCAGCAAATTTGACTGGGAGCTCAATAATCAACGTATTATCGCCAACAAGCTTAGCTAGACATTACCAACGACGTTGACCGGATGCACGTCAATATGCTTTGCTTTGCATTAGTCATCCCGTCATCATCCTGAGCAAGAAGCAACTGCCTTCAGCCCTGACTGGGGTCTACCGTCTTCAAAGTCGAGGCTAAAATTTGGTACTTCTAAAGAAGGGTCAATACTGCCCATCCCTTTCCTCATCAAGGGTGTAGAAGTACCATGTGGTTACGTAAAGGGGAAAATCCTTTGTAGCTCACCCCAAAACACCCCTTGAGGTAATTTTAATACACCAAGGGAAGTGTTATGCAATGCTCTACTCGATACAATCTCATAAGATACCTTTTGGGCACTAATAAAGTTCGCCACTCCTCAATAGAGTGAGTGTGTAAAGCACAATCATTGATTTCTATTCATGCACAGTTGCACAAAACTTTCCTTTTGGTGAGTTCCATAGGCCTAAAAGGAATATCTATAGGTACCTACTTAGGTAATTCTACTCGACTCAATTCCTATGGGCAGATTCAATATGCCTTCAGGGAATTTCATCTGACTCCATTTATTTTAGTCCTATGAATTTCCTCTTGGCGCCTAAGGGACTTGCCATTCTTCAATGACGATTGATGAGGCTATTCGTATACTCTACTCATCATTTGTCAATGTTGACACTACTCAATACGCTACTCACCATTTCTTGATTGGTTATGGAATTGGTTTATCATTTTTACTTATGCTATTCACCGCTTTCCATTCATCTACAGAGTAGACATGTGCTATTTACGGTATGCACCAACCTAGCTAACGGTTTACTAATTCCCGGTACACGCTAACCCAGTCTGCAGCTGGAAGATAGGGACTAAAAAATTAACAACTTGCAACTGCGCCCAGAAAGCTAACATTGACAGCTACATGGGGCCAAAGCATGGAGATGTCATCTCCATAAGACTAACAACACCTTGATGATGCATACAATGGCAAACATAAACATTCGCGTACAACCTCCTTTTAGCCGAAGTCAAAAATTCACAAATAAGGCTAAAAGGGCAACTTAACCAAAGCAGCATTTCACTCAAAAAGAAGTGTTATTTAATCCTTTGCTTACCAGGATATTACAGGGTGTTTTTTGGCGCATAGTATCCGTTTACGGTAAGTACTACTCATTGCTAGTTACTCATCAGCGGTATACATATTGGCGAACACTGCTCGCCATTGATTAACACTGCCGGAAACTTAGTTGATTACACTGTTTAAATTGCTATGATACATTTTCACCAAATACACCTGCCCGCCAACTCAAGTGTAGTTCTTGACGTCAAAACGCTTACAGGCATCATTTGTTAGCAGTGTGCACTACCCGCTACTGGTTAGTTACTAATGTTAAATGTTGCATTCACAAGCATTACTCGCCATGTTACTAGTACCACTAATTACCATTACCCAAAATCGATCATTTCTTTCCATTTCTAAATTGTGGCGTCAAATATTTGCCAATAATACCTACAAGCTAGACCAACATCCTTTACATGAGGGTGCTTCTTAGCAATTGTCCAGGTAAGCTCTTCTTGGTGTGGTATACCAAGAAAGCCCCTTGGTGTCGTCTTCCAGCATAAAACCGAGAACATCCTTAATATCCACGTACCATTTCCAAGGTGACATTAATCGCAATTAAGAGACAAAGAAGTATTCATTTACTACAAAAGGGGTTTAGATAATATACACTAAGTATTTAAACAAACGAGTTCCTAACCAAAGACAATACTTCAATCCTCGTCATCATCCGCCGAACTTGAACTATGCTCTCCTTCATCCTCAAGCTCCTTTACCTCCTCAGCCAATCTTTGAAGTAGGGATGCGTCAAGTAGAGGAGCAATAGTCTGGGCCTTCTCTTGAAGCTTAGATAATGCTTTGTTTACCCCGCCCCAGAACATTTGACTCCTCATCTCAGCAAAATCTGAGCTAGCGAAGTAGTCATCCATTACTTCCTCTCTGGCATCCGCCAACCATGTAGGCAAGTTGGTAAGAAAACTGTCAAGCCTGCTTTTGGATTCTTGGGCGAGATGATCTTTCTCTGCAAAGGATGCCTCGAGCTTGCCAACCTTAGCTTTCAACTTTTCAACCAACCTTAGTTGACGTTGATCAGATTCTTGAGACTTCCTAAGGGAATCTGAACAAGAAGCAAGCTCTTCCTGAGTATGCTGAAGGTTGCTGTCTTTATCAAGAGATTCTGTGAATAGAAGTCCAATTGCGCCCATCCCCTGCAAGTTTCGCATATGACGAGTAAGGTGTGCGAAGAAGTATAAGTTAAAGCAAACAATGTCCCTCACCTACGAAATTAATGCCGGCCTCTCAGTCGAAGAGGCTTTTCTAACTCTTTCCAAATCCCGGGAGAAATAAGTTCCTTTAAATGCTGGGAGAGAGGCCTTATCAACGTAGAGGCAGATGGTTCAAAAACCCTTAGTTCTTCCCTAGGTTCCTCGCTCACTACTCAACCCAGTAACTATAACTCGTCCTGGAGTGTCAGGAAGGGAACCCTGCATAGGCAAGAATGGAGGATTGTCACCCTTCGCCATCTCTGCCTCAGCTCCAGTGACAGTATCTTCAAGCGAGGAAGCTCTTCGACTCGCCAAGCGACAACGGGTTCGTGGAGGTGCCTTCTCAACCGAAGTTTAGCAGGAAGGCCACTTGGTTGCCTTGTGTTTTTTTGCCATAGGATGCCTCGTGCTTTTTTGCCATAGGATGCCTCCTCAATCCTCTCTTCCCGGAAGGAAGAGACAAAAAGTCCAGTATAATCAAAGCTTGGAGCTCCTCCGCTAACAAAGAAACGAAGTAAGTGCTCACCCATTATAATGAAACCCAAGTCAGATAGCATTAGGTTGGCAAAATACATACTTGGGTATGGTTTTCTGTTGAATCTGGCCTTGGCGAGCATGATCTTCTTCTCCAACAGTTCTTGAGTCACCAAGAACTTATACCCCTCAAACTTCTAGATAAAAAAATTGTATATTTGGCGTTCCTCAGGAGTCATAGTCTCCATGGCTGGCTGAGTAAGTTTATTGACAGCCTGCCAACATGTGGGATAACGAGGACGTGTTGGTGGTCTGACCCAAAAAAAACTTACCTAGCCAGTTTTTCAAATTGGAGGGGTTACTCTTAATAAAAGTAGACCCCCCTCTACTCTCAAAGGAGGTACCGCTCTTAAATTGTTTCACTTTAAATAAAATATCAAAAACCTTATGGGTTGGCTGAAAAACATTAACAATACAGCCTAACAAAAAAATGCATATGTTCTTATAAGCGTTCAACGTTACTTGACAAGGACATACGATGTACAGAAGCAAAATATTAGAAATAAAAAGTTGAATTGGAAACCTTAGGCAGGCATCAAGAGCATCTACACTAATCGGGAAAAAACGCGGTGATGACTACAAAGGACACTTATCCTCCTTAGGGCCCCGAATCTCAAAATCATGAAGAAAATAATACCTAGAATGTAACATAGCCACACCTTTCACACCCGCTATTTGTGATATTAAAGCACAAAAAGGATGGGCCCGAAACGCCTCTGAGAACTGTTTTGCAAGCCCCATCTCCTCTACCCAATGTGCAACGCGAGGACGTTGAGGAACAGGCTCCAATGTAGCTCTCTCCGCAATAGGTTGCTCAGAGCTAGTGGCTTCCTCACGATTCTCCCTAATACTGCCTTCCCCTACAGTGGTTTGTTGAGAATAAATGACAATCTCGTCACTAGGTTGCTCAACCTGAGTATCTTGTTCACAGACTTCTGAGGCTTCAGTCACGTCTACCATTTTCATAGGGTGAAGAAGAAAGAAATAAAATCGAGATTCTAAGCTACCTTAGGTGTAATTTGAACCAGGGTAGAGGGAAAACCGCGAGCGTTGAAGTGAAAACGTGATGACAAAGGAGGTTTAATGCTCAAGGCTTTCGAAACGAGAGCAAGAAGAGAAACGGGGAAGAAGATGAAACATGAAGAGGGACTTCTCAAAGTTAAATTTGGAAAAAAGAACGGCATAGATGTATTAAACTTAATGAGCAGCTCAGATTTAACCCAAGATTGATTGATTTGATGGCTAGACACAAGCGTCAATCAAAAACCGTCATCGCTTTACTAACGCATGCTCCCAAGAAAGGACATGGTCCTTTCTCCTCCGCCAACATCGACATCCCACCATCTATACCTAGCATAATGACCATCTTTGGCGAGATTACATATGTTTGCCAGCTCATCAACACAGGCTAGGCATGCACCAAGACGCCAACTTGTGAAAGCTTGAACACACTCCATGGCCGAACGTGAACAAGTTCACCTTTGCCCATGGAGTGGGGGGGCTATCTATTACGGAAATAATCTGACAGGTCCTTGGCGGTAAAAGACCTGGCTGCGTATCCCTGGCAACACCCATGTGCCCTCAGCGGCACATACTTAAGGGGGGGCCATGGCGGACTAATCTTGGCAGAGTACTCATACACCTAGCAATAAGCACCTACCGCTAGTACTTGGCGACTTAGGGATGGCGGCACAGATAACCCTACCAATGTCTTATGACCGCAACGCCTTGTCCCACCCACTCTACCGCAAATATAGACGTCCCGGTATGCAGTAGGGTTTAACCCAAGTCCATCACGGTTCGAGTTTGGCGGCATGGCTTCATTCCTGGCGGCATGTCGTTGATGGCATATACATGGCGGCATACCCATCACGGCACACTCTTCCCAAAGGTAAGGCCATCCCTCCCACGCCCCCCCCCACAACACTACTGCCAACCTCGCCTACCAATAGCACACCTTCCTTCCTTCCCAAGGAAAGGCTGCCGCCCATCTAGCCAATCACTCTGTAGCTGCCAACTTTTACCTACCACACTAAGCAAGCCCCTATGCTCACGGTACCGCTAGCCCTCAATTGACTCTTCTCTTCTTATAAGTACCAACCCCTATTCCTCCATTCGGCCCAAGTTGGCGAGAATGCTCCTTCCCCCCATCTTCTTCCAGGACAGCTCCCTCACTTTCTCCTCTCATCTTCTTCAGGGACCCCCTCCTCTCTCTCTCCTCGTCCCTCCTTATTCTCTATCTACCAACCTCCTCTCATGAGCCACCTCTTACCTACCCCTAATTAAGTACTCTATCATGCCCGTTTATTAATATTGCGAATACTTTATTATGCTTATTTATTATTACTGCAACCTTTATTGACTTAGGAATCGGAAAGGTCCCATGCTGTCCAACCCGCGGGTCCCTCTAACGGCCTTGGTCGTTTGGTAGGAACACTCCGACCAGACGCACTAGCGGTTGACTGCCCAACGTGAGCTTGAGTATGACTCCCATCCCAAGGAACCTACTTAGTCTTGTTACTCGGGACAATTGGGTCTAGCTCCCAATTTAAGCAACCAACTTAGTTTATCCGAAACAAATACCAAAAATAAAAAATGATATTGATGTATAATAATTGGTTGCCAAATTATCTTTCATCGTATTTCTTTCTCAACAATTATGATATTTCTGCATAATGTATACAGGATGAAGTGTACGACAGAAGGGCAGAATTGCTTGAACAAGAAGTGAGGAACTTGCTGGTTGATGAGAAACTACAACAGTTGTCACTCTTAAAAGTGATCGATAACATACAAAGATTGGGTCTAGCACATCGTTTTGGGAAAGACATTATTGGGACACTTCAAGGATTTGATTCCACACCAATGTCAAACCGTCTTCATGAAATGAATGAAAAGTTTGCCCTACGTGTTACTGCTCTTCGTTTCAGGCTACTTCGACAGCATGGCTTTCCTATCTCAGAGGGTAATATTTATTTACTTGCAGTTTTATCTTGCAGAGAATTAATAACTTAAAAGCTTATAATTTTACTTGAAGACAGATTAATAGTTCTCTATTCTAACATTCTTGCCATGGAAAAGCCCCATTAGATTTGAAGTAGTACATATGCTAACTCATGTTGAAATTATATTAATATATAGTGTTGTTTACACTAAACATCCCTGTACTTTGCTCACCGCATGAATTCTTACACTTTTAATTGTGTTAGTCTAGTATTTCTACAATTTGTATTGTATCAATTTAGTCTTATTGTCACTGTGAATATAAGAAACACCTATATATGAATTAGAGGAATGAAGAGACTTTAAAAGGGCTCTATACATAAAAAGAATTATGCTTAGATTACAATATTGTCCTTAGACCATAGTACTAGACTTAAGGCTAGAGGAGTAACTAAAGGGAAACCTAAACTCTTTACTATTATTGGAAAAATCACACATTCAAGTATAAAGGAAGCAAAAAATCAACAAAAAGTAGCAAAAAATCAGCACATCAAAATTTACGTAGAAGCCTTCTCTCAACTAGAAAAAAAAACCACTGGACCAAAATAGGTGCCTCATCCACTATGCAGTTTAAGGAATTACAATCTTTAATTATAACCCCTAAATCTATATTACAATCTTTATCATCAAATGCGACTATTGCACAATAGGTCACGAACCCTTCCACAATATAGTTTTGAATGACAAGCCACCAGCCCTCGCACAATACAACTTTGAACGGCAAGCAACTAACCTTTGCACTACGTATCTTTGCATGACAAGCCACCAGCCCTACCAAAACACAGCTTTAGATAAAGGGGGATACAAAAATCTCTCAATACTCCAACAAGGGATCTGAGTATGACTTTCTTCATGCTCGATGAACCCCAACACCAAATACCTCACAAATAAAAACTCTCAACCCTTTACAAAATCAAACTCTCTCTCCATTTTCTTTTTTTTCCCCCACACTTTCTCTCTACCTGCACGAACCCAACAACCTCAATTTATAAAAAAGCCATTTCCAACTCAAAGATATTTTGGCAATGGGTCAAAACAATTTCCTTCTCTTTATTCTCAATCTCTATTTCAGTGTAACTTTTCTCTCATTTTTTTCCATTGTGCTTTTTCCTTTTTTTTTTCTTTCACCTTTCATATTTCATTTTTCTCCTTTTGTTCTTCATTTAAATATTAGACATTAATTTTAATGTAAAAAATATACCCAACAAATTTTTCCCTTACCTCAAAATTAATAATTTTTTAATTTTCATTTCTCACATTTTTTTTTCTTTTTTTCTTTTTTTTTTTTTTTTTTGTATGATGGTAAGGACAGGGGGAGGGGGAGGGGGAGGGGGAGGGGGAGGGGGATAATACCGCTAAATTACCTCATAAAAAGGCCCACTATGAGCTTAGTGGGAATCGAACTCGGGCCACCCCGTTGGCACCCGGCGTTACAAACCACTTTGCTATGTCCCTAAGGGACAAACATATTTTTTTTCTTTCACCTCACTTTTGTTTCTTTCTCTTTTTTTCCCTCTCTCCTCGCCTTTCTTCTTCGTGTACATAAACCCTAGCCTCCCAAAGATGTCACAATCGTTCCTCTGGCCAGCCAGTGCCTACGTCACCAAGTTGCCGCAATGAACCACCACTCATGCGATTGCAAACCCCTGCCTCAAACTAGTACCTCCACTAAAGATTATGCTTGTCGTAGTGCAAACGATCAACGGATAGATCTTTTGTGAAGATGTCGCCAATTTGTTTGGTAGTTTGCGTGTAGAGCACCTGCAAATCTCCTTTGACGACTTTCCCGGACGTAGTGAAATTCGATGTCAACAAGCTTACTTCGATCATTTTAAACTGGGTTGGCTATAAGATATGAGGTCGAGACATTGTCACAATAGAGAGTAACAGGTACAGAGTGTTTGAGGTTGCGATCCCTTATTAGGTAGCAGATCCAGTCAGATTTTGCTATGATAGAGCGATATTGAAACTCTATATTAGACTTGGAGAAAGTTTCCCGCTTCTTGGCACACCAGGAGATGAGGCCGTGATCGAGAAAGACAACATAGCCAGCGGTGGAGAGCCGAGTGTGTCAACATCCTCCTCAGCATCAACAAAGACAGTACAAAGGAGCAAGATCCTGGAACAATAGTCAGGCCATGGTTGGGAGTGCTTTTGAGGAAGCGGAGAATACACTTGACAACCTACCAATGGTTGGTCCTGGGAGCATGCATGAATTGAGAAACAAGGTTAACATCGTAGCATATGTCAAGATGTTATTTTTGTCAGATATTGAAGTGCACCCACAGCACTTCGAAATTTAGTAGAGTCGGGTAGTAGCTCTCTTTTAGAAAGCGAGAGATGTGCTCGAGCAAGATGGGGGGAGTTTTTGGTTTGGCATCATGCGTTTTGTGTTTTGTTAGGAGATCAATAGTATCTTCGTGTTGGGAGAAAAAGAGACATCAAGAGGTTCATTTGGCTCTATTCCAATGAAATAATAGAGGGGTCCAAGGTCTTTCATGGAAAATTGGGTGGAGAGGTCTTGGATGAGACAATCTACAGGGACGGTTGGCGATCTTGTTAAAATTATCTCATCAACGTATAGAAGGACACAAATGATATGCTGGAGAGATCTAAAAATGAATAGGGAAGGATTAGCACAACTATAAATGAACCCTAGACTTAAAAGAAAAGAGCTAAAACATTGGAACTAGGCTCTAGAAGCCTGAGGCCATAGAGGCCCATGTACAATCAACACACATGCTTAGGAAACTTTAGGTGAATAAATCCCTATAGTTGTTTCATGTAAACTTCTTCTATTAGAAAATAATGTAGGAAGGTTTGACAACAGAAGTCAATCCCTTCTTGCTGGTGAAACCCATGAGACACTAGTCGAGCCTTAAATTGGTCAACTGATCCATCCGTTTTATACTTCACTCGATATTAACATGTGTTTCCTATAAGGTTCTTAGAGGGTTCATGAGGTACTAAATCCTAGGTATTGTTTGGATTGAGCGTATTAAATTCATCAGCCATAGCCTCTTGCCAGTGAGGGTTCTTTAATACTTAAAAGCAACATGTTAGGTCTTGAATTACCATTAAGAATGTAAGGGACAAAGGATACGTTTTTCTCCGAATACCATCCTTTAATTGAGTGTGCATTGGATGGACATTAGCAGGTTCTCTAGGTACAGGGTGAAGGTCGGGTTGAATCATTGGTGGTGTGCGGGAGGGCTGTCTAGACGATGACCACTGGTCAGTGAGGATCAGCCTGACTGAGGACTAAGATCATTCATTTGCCCATGGGGTGGGGTGATCCCTAAGTGGGGTGGATGCGATTTCGGAGTGGGTGGCTACTGTTGGTGGTGTGTTACCAATGGTCACACGTGTTAGCCACTTGGGTTGGGCAACTGGGACAGTAGGGGAGGATAGTTATCAAATTGTGGTCCGAGTGTTGGGGTGGCATTACTTGTGTAGGTTCGTTAAAGGAGGAATTTGAATCCTCAAATTTAACGTCACGGCTAATATAAATGCGATTGGGTCAAGGCATCGGTAACCTTTAAAGCAAGCAGCGTATACAATAAATATGCAAGGTGTGAATTGAGGGCATAATTTGTGAGGAGCATAAGGTGTTAGGTTTGGGTAACACACACCCCCTAAAGATGCAAAAAAGTTTATATTCAGGTAATTTGTGAAAAAGATTTTCAACGGAGATAGATTTGACAAAAGAGGGGCTGGAATTCGATTTATTGTAAAGCAATGGGGTACACACTGTGTCATCCCAAAACTGGTAAAGTAGATTAGATTGTAGTAAGAGTGTCCGTTTCATCTCATATAAGTGTCGATGCTTACGTTCTGCCACGCCATTTTATTGTGGGGTATCAGGACAAGATAGACAAAAGTGAATTCCATGGCTATGAAATAAATTTGACATGCGCTAATGGTCAAATCCACATTGGCCATCACTCTGAAAAATCTTAATTTTTAAGTTAAATTGACTTCGATTAAGATTTTTGAAAATAGTGAAAATGTCGAGAACCTCAGATTTCACTGCATTGGATACAACCATGTGAATAATGAGAAATCATCAATGAAAGTGACATGGTATTTGTAAGTAAAACTAGAATAAATAGGCAATTGCCAAACACCCAAGTGAATTATTTGTAATGGTGCAGTAGTATAATGTATTACAGGCTCAAAAGGTAACCGATGGGCATTGCCCAAACAACAAGAACGACAAGTGTTGGAAAAATAAATTTTTGAAAGAATGTTTCGTTTACACAAAGTTCCTAAGCATTGCTGCCCTAATATCCTAGACATTGATGCCAAAGTTCGCCTGAACATGTCAGGGCAAGGAAACTGATCACATGGAGGGAGAAGCTTTACAGCGATCTATTACTGCACACTTGAAGAAGGGGCGTCACTGTACTTTTTTCTTGACAAAGGAATGGTCTATGTCAAATTAAATTGTAATATTGTTGTCTTGACATAGTTCTCAATGAACAGTGAGTGATGTGTAAGTTTTGAAACAAAAAAACATGGTTTAGTTTAAGTGGTTTAGACTCCGTTTTAATGGACGATGAACAAATGTGTGTGATAGGTAATAAAGCCCTATCTCCGACAAGTACCTTTTGATGGCCTTAATATGGAAGAAGATTATGAAGAGTACTAGGGTTGGGTGTCATGTGGTTCGATGTGCTAGAGTGTTCTATAGTCGTGGCGGAGAAGAACTGGGACGGATTAGAATAGGAGTTGGAATTGAATCGATGAGGACTGCAGCGTGTCCGATTTGAGAGCTAATTCGGCAGAATGATGGCACTAGTCCGAGCACACCTGGGTTTTGAGGAGGTAGACCAGATGGCCTCACCCAATTAGAGGATGGAAGATGGGCATATCCATACATATTAGGGCTCTACCGGCCAGGATGATTGGGTCCTGATTTAGTGTGTTGGTGCTGGCCTTGGTCACTGGGTTTTCCTCAAGATGATTATTATGTCCCCAAATCTCTCGCCCACGAAACCCTCGACTGCGGTTGGATTCCGAATGTCCTATACCTGAAACATCTAATGCGTGATTAGAGTCAGAGTTGGAGCGTGTCTGATAGCGATTCAAGATAGCTTCCTCATTTAAGAGAGCATCTTTTTGTTCTTCAAAACTTAGCGAAGGAGAGGTGTTTCTTATAAAGGTTGAAAAAACTGCATATTTGGGGTTATAAATTAACCCTACAAGCTTATTTGCAATCAAAATCATGTAATATTGTTCCCGCCAAGCAGGCCAATCCTTGGGACTTTCAAGTTTAATGGTAACGATGTTAGAAATATAAGATAAAGGAAGTAGAAATAAGGGAGGGCCTACAAGGAAGGGTAGTGGAATGCCAGTCGAGGCACCGAACTGAGGTTCAGTGGTGGGGGTAGACGGAAACTTATCTCAAACATGGGGAAGAATGGCGTACCATTTTCGAGGACGCTAGTGGTTTGCAAACCATAGAGGAGAAGAGGAAGGTTAAGTTAGATGTCCAATGTAAGTGCTTGGGTTATTGTAGGCATCACAGAGGGTCATGGAGCATCAAAGTTGGAGACGTCGATATCCAATAAACAAGGGAGGGAAGGTCAAACAATGGTAGTGCCAATATATATGAGAGTAGTCGGTCACCATTCTTGACCTTGAGGGAGGGATAATTGGGGAACCAAAACTTTCGGACCCTACCTCCCACGTTTATACTTATTTAAGCTTGAATCATATTTATCAAAGAAAATAATGTAACTTGATTTCAATAATATATACTAATTATTGATTGGAATTCATTAAATTTTTCATGAGTTGCTAAATTTTTGCTGAAAACACATGTATAACTAATGTATCACATCAATATTTTCTGGTGCAAATTATTTTGATTTGGACAAAAATTCATCATATTCTACCGGCACCATAAAGTATTATCTGGTTGATAAAATTTTCAAACATAAGGGTATCTTATTGAAAATATCAAAATCACATGGTAGCTATGAGATAAATACTCAAACTTAAGACTAAATAATGATTTTCAAAATATTTATTATAGTTAATTTACTATTTTCTCGCTGTGTGTTCTGCCTTACTCATGCGTTGATGATCTCCTGCTGACAAGTCATATGCGCTATGCTGCGGACCAACATATCAGGTTGGGGGTCCTCGGAAACAGCCTCTCTTTAGGGCACCCCCTGAAGGGGGAAGGCTGAGTACATCTACCCCCAAGACCTTGCTTTTGTGGGAACCCTTTGCAGGAACTAGGTTTGTTGTTACTGTTGTAGTTAATTTACTATTTTCCTTTCTGAAAATAATTTTGCTTTTTTCGTATGAACACAGACGTATTTGAACAATTCAAGGACAAGAGTGGGAATTACAAGCAATGCCTAAGCAAAGATGTGCAAGGCATGTTGGATTTATATGAGGCATCTCATTTGTCATTTGAAGGAGAAAACTTGTTGGATGAAGCTAGGGATTTCACTAGGATGCATCTTCAAAATTACTTATTAAGCCAAGAAAGCAACAAAGTCAAATCACTAGAAATCCATGTTTCTCGCTCGTTAGAACTTCCGTTGCACCGAAGAATGCTTAGGCTCGAAGCAAGGTACACCATTGAAGAGCACAAAAAGAGAAAGACTACAAATAGAGTTTTGTTGGAACTTGCTAAGTTGGATTTTAACCTTGTACAATCAGTACATCAGAAAGATTTGAAAGAGATGTCAAGATGGTGGAGAGAAATTGGTTTAGCTAACAAGCTGAGTTTCGCTAGAGACAGACTTATGGAATGTTTCTTCTGGTCTGTTGGCATAGTACCGGATCCTCGATTTAGTGAATGCCGCAGGGTGTTAACTAAAGTGGCTTCATTTATCACTGTCATTGATGACATTTATGACGTCCATGGTTCTTTAGAAGAGCTGGAGCTATTCACTGATGTTGTTCAGAGGTTTGTTTATCCCCAATCACGTGCAGAGTTTTATATATTTCACTGATTATCCTTCTTCGCCCTATTTGTCTAATAAATGTTCTTTTTTTGTATCTTTGGTCTCAGATGGGATGTTAACGCTATAGATAACCTTCCCGACTACATGAAGTTAACCTTCCTAGCTCTTTACAATGCAGTCAATGAGATGGCTTATCAAACACTAAGAGAAAAGGGGGTCAACAGCATCCCATTCCTTAGACAAGCTGTAAGCAAGTTAAATTAATGCAAAAATCTTATATATACTTTTGGTATATTCTTACCCCTTGAACACTTAGTAATTATATTTTATTGAGTAAACTACAATTTAATGCCAAAAAATGCAGTGACATTTTTTAAGTACGAAAACTTTTTGTTTACATTTGTTTACATCTAGTAATTCATCAACTAGATTTCATATGATGAAAATGTGATATCATATAATATAAAGGAGATGTCATATACTGAAAAGTGATGCCGTACGTTGAATTTGAAGGTAGAAAATTATATCATATAAACGGCGTATTTAAAAATTGAAACACAAATTTATGTGCTGAACAGTTAATTTTGATTGTTATTTTTGCAGTGGGAAGAGATGTGTAAAGCATTTTTGGTGGAAGCAAAGTGGCTCCAAAAAGGGGAAAAGCCAACATTCAAAGAGTACATGAAGAATGCATGGATATCAGTGTCTGGGGTTGTACAATTAGTACATGCTTACTTTCTAGTGAGCCCACGTATTACCAAAGAGGCTCTAGATTGCTTAAACAACCACCATGACATCTTGCGTCTTCCCTCTATGATCTTTCGTTTCTCCAATGATTTAAGTACTTCCCAGGTAAATATATTTTCATATATATATAGGGTGGCATTCTTATTAGAGAGTAAAAGTGTGATAGGGGTGAATCATGACCCTGCATTATAATAGACGGCTAAGATTTGTTGAACATTTAAAAAAAAAAAAAAAAAGTAGTTTGCTTTCCATACCCCTGTATGGGGCAGAAAGAAAGAAGGGGTATGGGAGGGAAATTATTTTTTCTTACTACTCAACAAATCTTCGCGGTGCATTATATTAAAGGACCAGGATTTGCCTTCTCTCACGCTCTCATAAAAACGCCACCCTAAATATGTGTGTGTGTGTGTGTGTTGGGGGGAAAAAAAAAATTAAAGAACCAACACAACAACAACAAATCTAGTGTTTCTAAGGGTCTCACAAATGCAGGGTCCTTTTTTTTTGGGGGGGGGGGGGGGGGGGGGGGGGGTATTGTGGGAGTGAAATGTACAGAACCTTATCCCTTTAGGGTGCTGCTCTAAAGAAAGGTTGTGTCCGAGGACTTCCAACCTGAAAAACATAACAAAAGTATAGAGAGATCCCAAAGCAACAATATGCAATAAAGTAACTAGCAATAGGGCAATAAAGCAACAATAGCTCTGAATCAACACAAGCGAAAAAGCAAATCTACAAAACAACAAAAATAAACACACCATAATTTACGTGGAAATCCTCTTTTAACTAGAGAAAAAAAAATCACAAGATCTAATCGGGTGCTTCATCTACTATGAAATTTAGGAATTACAGTCTCTAATTGAAACGTCCAAAACCATATTACAATCATCATCAATGGGATTATTGCACAATAAGTTACCAATCATCTTACAGTGTAATTGTTGCACGGCGAGTCACCAATCCTCTTTAATGTAGTAGTTGTATGATGAGCTACTAACCCTCCTCAATATAGCTTCTACATGGTAAGTAACTAACCCTCCTTGATGTAACTTTGGACAAAGAAACTATAAACTCGCACACAATTCTCAATCAAACCCCTCACGAACGAAATCTCGCTCCTGCAATCTAGGTGGGCGCTAGACACACCTTTATAAAAATGCTGTAACCCGTCACATCTTTTACCCTCTTTCTTCTGTCTAATAAACCCTCATTCCACAAGCCCCTTTTATAATTGAGTTCTTTATTTATCAAGTCTAATTCAAAAACCAAATTTATCTCGGTAACTAAATCTTACTCAAATACACCCAAATCATCTCTTATACGAATCTTACCCAAATATTAACAAGTTCCCAAATCCTTATCAATATCTAATTTTGAGGTAATTGTTAGGAAAAATCACATAGTGAACACAAGCAGAAGAAAAACCAAATAAAAATCAACAAAACAACATTTTATGTTGAAACATTATCTCAACTAGAGGGAAAATCACGGGATTCAAACGGATGCTTTATACACTGTGAAATTAAAGGAATTACAATATCTAATTATAACTCCAAAACTCCATATTGCAATCATTAATATCATCATAATCAATGTGACCATAACACGATAATTCATCAACCCTCTCATAATGTAGTTACTGTGCAGTAAGTCACCAGCCATCTCAAAATGTACTTACTGCAATGTGAGCCACCAACCTTCCTCAATGTAGCTTCTACATGACGAGGTACCAACCCTCCCACGACGTAACTACTGCACAACAAGTCACTAACTCTCCTCAACCAAGCATTGGATAGAGGAAGCTACAAACTTCCACAAAACACTGCTCAATCATCACATAACTCTCCAGCAAATCTCTCACTTTGCCACCTCTTTAAAAATCCCGCGACGCCTCACATTTTTCCTCTCTATTTTTTTTCTGTCTACAATCACCATCAATCCTCAAGCCCCATTGATAATTGGGTTACCCAATTATAATTGTAATCAATCTCAATGAGATTAGGTAATAATTAAATCATGTCAAATATCACCCAAATCAAATCAGATCAATTAATATTAATTTTGAGATAAATAATATTCCAACAGTGATAATAACCCAAATAATACTTTCTCCCATATAATACAAGCTTGGTTACAAACCATCATCAAAGCATGGCGCAATGTGCACAACGTTTTGTTCATGATGCAATATTAAGCCTCCAATTATCTAGATGGTTCTTGTACTTTTGTTTTAATTATTATTCACTTATCAAAAGTGATGTTATGAATTTCTTTAAAGATACTCTTCTTTTCATACTTATTAGAAAATAATGTATCGAAAACAATAATTATTAACAGTGAAGCACGTGTCAATGGTACACATTTTCCTTGTGGTTATTTTTGTAATTTGTTTCTTATATTATGCCTTTTTTTAATGAAGGTAAAGACAACGGTAAGAAGCCTACTAAAAAATAAACCGATATAGCACTCCAATACAAAAAACATTAACCTTATGAAATTCCTTACTAAGACCCTAAGAAATTCCATTGCTTCTATGCCGTATTGCCCTATCATTAATATTATGTGTTTTGTGCGTCATGTAGGCAGAGATGAAAAGAGGGGAAATGGCAAAATCAATACCATGCCTAATGCAAGAGATGGGAAGTAGTGGTGATTCCTTTAAGAGTGCATGCCAACTTATAAGAAACTCGATAGACGATAATTGGGAAGGACTAAATGAGATTCAAGTTCATGCGACTCCATTTTCGGCTGAGTTCATTGAAACGTCAAAGAACCTGGCTCGCATAGCACAATGCACTTACCAGTATGGTGATGGTCATGGTGCTCCCGATGATACAGCTAGGAATCGAGTTTTTTCTCTTCTTGTTCATCGTGTTCATTAGTTTACAAATATAGAATTAATGCTTCTATAGCGTGGGAACTTGTCCTAAATAAAATATTTGACGGGTGCATTATTTGTTTGCATTGATGGTACATTTTGTCATCACTGTTTGTTACCATTTATGGCCATTGTAACATTGAATTATACCAATTAATTTCCGTCAGAATGTGTCATTAGTTTGCCACCACCAAATTCCGGGTTGTTACATAGGGCTTTTTAGCCTATATAATGGTGATTATTCATGGCTAATTCATACACCAAAAACCCTCTACCTGTCTCACTTTCTATTGTATTGCTAAGCATTATCAAGGCGTACTCTAGTCCTCTAACCCTTGAGTAAAAAAATCTATCTATTCAATGAGGAATGGTTTCGTGGGATTCAGCTTTTATGTGCTACTGCTTTTACTTATAGTTTCTCTTTTAATTTCAGAAACGCTAGTGTTGGGAGAAATATTCAAAATTTGGATATAATTTAGATGTCAAAATAAAATATGAAAAATGATTAAAAAAATAAGGGAAAAAAAGAAATCAAGATACAAGTATTTATGTGGTAAACCCACAAAGAGAGGGAAAAAGTATGGGCAGAGGTAGAGACCTTCGACAGATTGAAAATAAAGTATTACAAGAATTTCTTTATTCTCTTTCTCTCTCATTTCTCTCTCTCCGTGTTTCTCTCTTAACTAAAGGGCTTGAAAGCCCTAAAATAGAGCATAAATAGCATGTCAAGAAAATTGAAGGAAGCCCTAGAAAGGGGCCTCCCTCGCTCCACTACAGACCTTTGTTTGGAATCTGGACAAAATGTTTGAGACATAACACGACAAATCTCCACCTTGTCACAACTTTCTTAGAAAAGCTGTCCTTCTTCTCCATAAACATCTTCAAGGGACTATCTCAATAAAAATGTAAATCAGTCAAGTCCAAGTAGTGCTTGAACTTTCCAACAGGAAGAGTCTTGGTGAACATGCCAGCAAGATTACCAACGATAGGAAACATCTTCAATCTAACCTTTCCTTCATCAATCGCATCTCGTATATAGTGATGTTTAACATCTACGTTTTTTGTCGACTCATGATGGGTCATCCAGTCATTAGCATGGTAGATTAGTTATCATAGTGAATAACAATGGCACCTTGATCGATACTAAGCTCACTGTTAGAATATATGGTAATAGTTGAATATATGGTTAGAATATATTGTATAGAATTATGTTAAAATATATTATGGCTAGAATATATTGTGTTGAATATATGGACAGAATATATTGTATAGGATTATGTTAGAATATATTATATTATGGCTAGAATATATTGTGTAGGATTAATATGTATATATTTACATATATTGGAATTATATGTTCATTATAAATACAAGAGGGAGCCATCTCATTTGGTGTGTCTAATCCTAAACTTTTATGGTATCAGAGCTACCAAAAGCTTAAGACGCGCTCTCTCTCTCTCTCCAAGGCAAACTCTAGCCTCCCTTTTCTTCTTCGTTTTCAAGGAAAAAAAAAAAAAAGGAACCCAAATTAAAACTAAAACACTAGCCTAGAGTCGCTGCCAGCTAACTGTCTTCTCTCTCATGAGCTGCCGCCCCTCTTTAGGCTAACCCTAGCCAAGTTCCATTGCTTCTCGTGTTTTACACTTAACTCGCAGTAACATCGTCAACCACTATTTCCAAAAAAAAAAAAAAAAAAAAAAAAGAAGTTGGTTTTTGCTGTTGATTGTGCTTGCTCCGATGATTGATTTTGTTTTACAACCTGGGCTACCTTTCTTTGGTGCTACTATGTATGGTGAGAATATATTATCTACTCCACACTTTTATCGTGCAAATAATACTTATACTGTTGGTTCTAATTTTTATTCAGGGTTTGCATCTCTTCACCATATTTTTCAATCTTTTGCGGCTCAGTCTAATCCTATGATTAATTTTCCCTAGATAATGGACAGTGGTACATCATTCCATATGACTAATAACCCTAGTTTGCTTTCGTCGCTAAGTCCTTATCATGGCTGTGATAAAGTGTTGGTTGGCAATGGTGCCTCTTTATCGATTGCTGGGATTGGATCTAGTTTTCTTAGTACGCCCGTTCGTCGTTTTAATTTGCATAATGTCCTTTATGTTCCTGGTCTTTCCACCAATTTAATATATGTTCGCCAATTTTATAAAGATAATTGTTGCTTTTAGAATTTAACTCAGGTGGTTTTTCTATTAAAAATGCGAAAACAATGTCCCTCATAATTCGGTGTGCTAGCTCGGGGCCTCTTTTCTCCATTCCTAAGTCATCCTCTACGCATGTTTCATTAGTTGCTTCTTTGATTACGCAGTCTCTCTGGCATTGCCGACTTGGTCATCCTGTGTAGCTGGTCTTATCCACATTAGTCAAACACAAATTCATTTTCTATTCAAGTTATACTTTAGAGTCCAGTCTTTGTCATGTTTATCAATTAGGCAATCACAGTCGTTTACCGTTTCAAAAGTCTGTTTCCTTTACGTCTCGTCCTTTTGATATCGTTCATTCTGATATATGGAAATCACCTATTATTAGCTTCAATGGTTATAAGTATTATTTGCTATTTTTGGATGACTATTCTCATTTTTTGTGAATTTACCCAATGTGTGCTAAATTTGAGGTGTTTGATTTATTTGTTCAATTTCCAAATCTCGTGCTTAAACAATTTGGGATGGAGGTCAAACAATTTCAGTGTGATAATAGCATCAAATAGATTAACCAGGATTTCAATAAGTTGTTTGCTGAACGGGGCATTCTTAGTCCAATTTCATGTCCACATACGTCCAACAAAATGGGAAAGCTGAACGAATGTATAAAACTATTGGAAATATGATGCGTACTTTGTTATTTCAAGCTTGTATACTTTTATAATAAATCTTTTGCCCTCTACCTCTATCAAAAAGAAAATACCCTTTCAGCATCTTTATAAGAAAAAGGCCTCCTATGATTATCTCAGGGTTTTTGGTTGTGTCTGTTATCCCAACTTAAGTGCTACTGCGCCACATAAATTAGCACCATGGTCCTCATTATGTGTCTTTTTAAGGTACCTACCGAACCATAAGGTTACAAGTGTTTAAATCTCATGACTAATAAAATTGTTATCTCAAGGCATGTTGTTTTTGATGAAACAGATTTTCCTCTACTCTGGTTGGGGCCACTTCACAGCATACTATGTATCATCTTCAACAGGTGTTCAAACCACCACTTGATGTGTCACCTTTTTGTGGCCTATTACCCCTTCCGGTTCCACCTCCTACACGCTCCGCTCCTGCGGCTCCCTTGCCTCCTCCATTGACTTGTTCTGATACTCGCTTAACGTGGCCCACGCCTCCACCACAACCACTATCACTGCCATTATCACCAGCACCCGAGCCACCTGCCTTTTCTCGGTCAGTTTATCCAATGGTTACTCGGTCTAAGGCTGGTATTATTAAGCCTCTTCTCAAACCCTCAATGGTTGCTCTTTCTGTTATAACCGATATTCCTTATTCCTACAAGTAAGCACTTAATGATGGTAATTGAAAAAATGCAATGCTCGATGAATATAATACACTTCAACATAACCACACTTGGACGCTAGTTCCAAAACCAAGTACTACTAATGTTGTTGGCTCCAAATAGATTTTTTGTGTCAAACAGATTCAACATGTTAAATTGAGCATTATAAGGCGCGCTTAGTTGTTCAGGGTTATATGCAATGGTACGGTATTGATTATGATGAGACTTTTAGCCTTGTTGTCAAACCGGCCACTGTTTGTACTGTCTTAACCATCGCCACATCACGAAAATGGCCCATTCATCAGCTTGATGTTAAAAATGCCTTTTTAAATGGCACATTGAATGAAGAAGTATATATGAAGAGCCACCGGGTTTTATGAATTCTTATTTTCTAGATTACGTTTGCAAGCTTAATAAATCATTATATGGACTGAAGCAAGCACCCCGCGCATGGTATAATCGTTTTGCGTCATCACCTCAATTTTCACAGTTGCAAGTCTGATTCTTCCATGTTCGCTCTACGACGTGGGACTGATATGGCTATTTTGCTACTTTATGTGGATGATATTGTTCTTACTGCTTCCTCTACTGCCTTCCTTCAAACTTTACTACACTCTTTTCAGTCTAGATTTGACAGCTTTGGGACGTCTCAACTACTTTCTTGGAATCTATATTTCCAACTTTCCTGATGGTTTATTCTTATCTTAGTCCAATTATGTTCATAATTTGCTCAAAAACACCGACATGCTAGCCTTCAAACCCATAGCTACTCCCATAGATTCCAAATCCAAGCTCTTTGCTTTTGATGGGGAGCTTATGACCGATGTCACCTTGTATCGATCGGTTGTCGGTGCATTATAGTATCTAACCTTTACTCGTCCTAATATCTCTTATGAAGTACAACAAGTGTGTCTGTTTATGCATGCTCTTCATCTTCCTCATTGGGTTGCTGTCAAACATATTCTTCGCTATGTTTGACGTACTATGAGTCATGGCCTTGCTATCTCTCCTGGTGCCATTGATTAGCTTGTGGCCTATTCTGATGCCGGTTGGGCCGGTAGTCCAGGCACTCGTCATTCCACCTTTGGCTTTTGTGTGTTTTTTGGTGGTAAGCTTGTTTTCTGGTCCTCCGAACGACAGCCCACCGTCTCTCGCTCCAGTGCTGAAGCAGAATATCGTGCCGTTGCCAATACTATTTCGGAGTGTTGGTGGCTGCGGTCTCTCTTTGGTGAGCTTGGCATCACTATTCCTAAAGCAGCCCTGGTCTACTGTGGCAACGTTTTAGCAAACCTCTCTCTCCACTAATCTCATTCAGCATGTTCGTACTAAACACATCGAGATCAACATTCATTTTGTGCATGAAAGAGTTCACATGGGTCTTGTTCGTGTCCTTCATGTACCTTCTTCACAACAGCTTGCTGATATTTTTACTAAGAGCCTTCCTCGACAGTTGTTTTTATTTTTCAAACACAATATTTACATTCGGTCACCTCCATCCTCGATTGAGGGGAAATGTTAGAATATATGGTAATAGTTGAATATATGGTTAGAATATATTGTATAGGATTATGTTAGAATATATTATATTATGGCTAGAATATATTGTGTATGGTTAATATGTATATGCTTCCATATATTGTAATTGTATGTTCATTATAAATACAAGAGGGGGCCACCTCATATGGTGTGTCCAATCCTAACCTTTCACTCACCCTCTTGGCCCTTCAACCACATAACTTCTTTAAATGCTTATGTTACAGCCATGTATTCTGCCTCTATAGTTGACAATGTAGTAACTAGCTATAAGCAAGCTTTCCAACTTATGGTACAGTCCTTGAGGCAAATGACATAGCCATTAGTAGATCGCCTCTTTGCCAAGGTCACCACCATAATATGAATCAACATAGCCAATCAAATAGTCACTGCTCCTTCCAAACTCTAAACATGTATATATAGTGCCATGTGAATATCTCATAATCCATTTAACCACTTCTCAATGCCCTTTTCCTAGATTCACTATATTTGCTGACTTTACTAATATCATGTGCAATCTCTGGAAGTGCGCACACTATAGCATACATGATGCTACCCACTGCACTAGGACATCAACATCACTCTCATCTTCAACATCCCAAATAATTCTTTACTCTTATGGTCATTCCTATTATCTTCTTGTTGTTTTCCCTTAAACTTGAAACAGTTCTTCTTAATATGCCCTTTCTTACAAGAGTAGTTAGAAGTTAGATTTTTATGTCTAGATTTTGACCTGGCCTTGTTTCTTCCAGTATCAAACCCTCTCGTTTCATTTCTCCCTCTACGAAATAGACCACTCACCAAGTCATTTATAGGGTCAGGCAACTCTCTATCAGCTTCTTTACTTCATAAGTTTTTCTTAACCCCATCAATAGAGATATATTTTCTACCATCATAAATCATATTTTCAACAAATCCCTTATAAGAGGTTGAAAGAGAACACAACAAAATAACCTAATCTTCATTTTTTGGAGCATCATCAAGTTGTCTTAACTCTTGAATGATAGAGTTAAACTCATTAACGTAAACTTTAAAAGATGTACCTTTTGATATACAAAAGGTAAACAACCTTCAGTCGGTGGCAGTCTATTGGAGATAGATCTTATAAAAACAATCTCTTGTAATTTTTCCTACAACTGGTTGGTGGTTTTTGCTTGCAGCACCTTAGTCAAAATGTCATCTATGATTGAATAGCAGTGACATTCTTTTCATCTAACTCCATCCATTGGCCTTCTAATATGTTCTCTGGCTTTTTCTCTTTTCCGTCCAGGGCTTTCTTAAACCCATTCTGAGTTAAGAGGCCCTTCATTCGAATTTTCCATAATCTAAAACTCCCTCGACCATCGAATGTCTCCTTTAGACTTTACAACGGATGTCATAGCACCAAATCAAACAACTAGCACTCTGATACCAATTTGTTAGGCAAAATACTTAAGATTTGGGTTTGATTTTGATGCCAAAATGAATTCTAAAATACAAAGGAAAAGATAAGGGGGAAAGAGAAACAAATACATTAGTATTTACGTGGAAAGCCTTCAAAAGAGGGAAAAACTACGGGCGAAGGTAGAGAAATCCTGTTGAGTGAAAATAGAGTATTACAAGAATTTCTTCACTGCCTCTCTCTCGCCTCTTTCTCTTTGTGTTTCTCCCTTAACTAAAGGGGTGGAATATCCTTAAAACCTGCACATATAGCTACTCAAGAAAACAAAAGGAAACCCTACAAACCAAAGGGCCCGAGCCCTCCGTTCCACCACAGACATGTGCTTGGAATTTGGACAAAAACTTTGAAACACAGCACAATAGTTAGACATCTAAATTTTTTTGTAATTCTTGGATCGTTTGCTATGAGTTCAGCCTAATCTACAAAATACAAGAAAAATACAAATGACATACGAGCCAAAGAACAAAATATCATGAAGACAGCACGAGATCTTATATGGTTCAAACCAAACTACCAGCCTACGTTCATGACCCGTTAAAGCTAGAGGAAACCATCCAATATTATTATAACAGTTAAAAATACAAGCAACTACATGCACGATGTGGCAAACACAAGCATCACATAGATAAATCCTCAAGGCTTCCAATATGGAAAGAATTACAATCAAGTCTAAGACTTCTTGGAACACACCAAACCCTAGCAACAAAGTGGAGAGGACAATGAATTGATTCAAACCATGGAGAAAAAAGACACGGTTTATTCACCCTGCATTTAAAAGATCAACGTCAACTATCCTCTATTATTCGATCTTCAATTCGCTATGTTGATGACCCTTATTGCTCTTCAACAAACAAGTATCGGGTCAATTGGAGTGTGACAGTAGTCTCACACCACCAAAATAGAGAGCATGTTGGCCACTAAGGTATGGCATAAATGAATGGAATGGCGCCCCTCAACTTATTTGGCAGTGCAAATTCGAAATCAGAATGGTAAGGTTCTCAGTTTTCATCATAATTATGAGGGGTGCCATTGCCACTTGCCTTAGTTGATCATAGTGAATGTATTTGTTTTAAACATGTTTATTTTAAAACAAACACAATGGAGCAGAGTTGGTTTGTTGTCTCAGCAAGGCCAGTTAAGTCAGGCTCTATTGGAATACATGACAATTAACTATGCTGAGCCACTTATAATTTCGTTTGCTTTTAACGTCTCTACATCCTAGGATTGTCTTCTTTGTTTGCACTTTATTATCGAGTTAGATTCTTGTGGCTTGGATAGTCAATCAAAGCTCATGCTCGTGGAAATGGAATTTCCTGAGAAACAAATTCTTCTTTGAAGCTCAATTTTCGCAGCATGCAGTTCTGACATTTCAAAAGAGAGGTAAATTAGGCTATAAACCTTTTTTGCAAAGAAGGGAGTTTTGAAAGTGGATCGCCACATTATCTGGCTTGACAAAGATGCTCAACTTACAATCTTGGGGATCCTTTTAAAATTTTTTACTTTTTTCTTTCGTTTTGAATTTGGCATTCTTTTTTCTTTATTTTGATTATATTACTATTTATAATACTACCTCGATATTTACTTGTCAAGATACCCGTGGCCCAGAAAAGGGCGCCCGGAATGAGCGCCCCTGAGAATGGGAGCCCAGGTCCCGAGCGCCCAGACCCCAAACCCATTCTATATTGTTTTTTTTTGGGGGGGGGGGGGGGGGGGGGGGGGGCAAGGCTTAGTACACTTACGCTGTCTCCCCAGGGCAAGCCTCATCTAAGGCAAGTCATCACATGTGTCATCCTCCCATCGTCTTTTACGATCGCCTCTTGAGCAATAACCGCTCAAGCTTCTTATTCCTCTTGGGCCAAGAAATATCAAGTCGGATGTGTTGTTAGAGCTTGAGTTCAGTTTGTCCTTACGAACCCCATCTCGTACAGAACTCCAATACGATAAATAAGAACACTGACCAAATTCGTCATAAACAATTACCATATTATACCGTGTGGAAACTATTTCCCTAAATGGCATCCATGTCATCATTTGACTTTTTTTTTAGTTTTACTTTTTTTTACTTTCTTATTATATTTTTAATATATATATATATATATATTTTTAATTTATACTACTTTCTTAATCACAACAAATAAATTAAATTAAATTAAATTATTTATTCAATATTTAGATTAAATTTGTGTATAAATAAATTTTATTTAAAATTTAATAAATAATTAAGTTTAATTTATTTAATATAATACATAAAATATTATAAATATACTAAAAAATAAAAAAAATAAAAAATGATGACATGGATGCCATTTGGGGAAATATTTTTTAAAAAAAGTTAGTTTAGGAAATATTTTTTGTTTTTGTGCTATTTTGGGAAATGGCTCTTTGACTTCGAAGTTCTAATAGGATCCGGTGCTTGCATGCTGATACCTTCTTAGGTTTACCCATACCAAAGACATACCCTCATTATGATGACCTAAAGTTAAAGTGACTCCCAAAATAACATGACCTAAACTCATCCCGGCGGTGTTTAAAAAGGCTCATCCTGGCCTGATTATAGGAAAGAACCGAAAGTGACCAAAACCTGAATGTGTTGATGCAAGACGATCCAACTCGAGTTTGTTGTGAATTTGTTAATGATCTGAACGCAAATGGGTATTCCCAGGTTCGATCCAGATGACCCAACATTGTTCATTAGTCTAAATCATTTAAAAAAAAATAAAAATACGAAAAGAGCCCTTGGGCCAAGCCCAATGTCTGCCCCTGCCATATTCGACCCATTTTTGAATTCCAATTTTTGTTTTCATACAATAACCAATCTTCAATATCTCTACTTTTTAATTTCAGTGCTCAGCGTTCTTGTGAGAGAGTGAGAACAGGAGAAGGGCAAATTTTAATGCTCTATTACAATAGACGAACAAGATTTATTGGACACTAAAAGAAAAAAAATTTACGGCTAAGAGTTATTGAGTATTGGAAAAAAAAAATTTCCTTTCCTTACCTCTTCTTCTTTCTGCTATATGAAGGGGTATGTACTGTAAATTTTTTTTTTTTTTATGTTTAATAAATTTTGGTCATATATTACAATGAAGGGCCAAGATTCGCCTCTCACACGCTCTCACCATCTTATAAGAACACCACCCTATATATATAGCGAACGACTGAAATGAAAATGAAAATTTTATAAAAATGTGGGAAAACTAAATCAATATCATTAGATCTTAAACAAGATAAATCAACGAGCTTCATTTAATCCATATTTTTTTTCTCTCTTCTCCCTTTACATCCCAATTTTTTTAACCTTTTATCTTTTTTTTACTTTATCTTTTTTCTCTCTCTTATCCCCTTTTTAAACATTCACCAATTTCTTTTTTACTTTTTCTTTCCCTTTTTATATTTACACCTTAAATATTTTACTTTCTCTCATTTCTTTAACATTTTAACTCTCCTCTAATTTTTAACATTTTACCAATTTTTCTCTCCCGTCTTTTTCTATATTTACACCTTAATTTTTTTTCTCTCTCTCCTTTTATTTTTAATCTTTGACCAAATTTTTTCCTCTCTTCCCCTTTTTACTTTTATACTCCAATATTTTATATTTACAACCCAATAATTTATGTTTACCACCCAATTTTGTTCTGTATATCCTCCCTTTTATGGCTATTAGTTCATTTACGGGGATAACTCAAATTTGGTTATCCTTGCATTTTGAAGATTGTATACAAGAGTGATTTACTCCGTTTTATTAAAATATTTAGAAGATTTCAAATAATTTACCCTTTCTAATACTTGGCTTTTGCTGCTAATTTTGCTACCGGATCTATATGGCATTGTTGCTAGTGACCGAAAGGTGCAAGTAAAGGCTAAGTTAGAATTTAAAATAATATATAATATTTTTAGAACTTAGAATTCTTAATAAATAATAGAAACATTACTGTAACAAAAGTCTTAAAACATAATAAAATACTAAAATAATATACTTTCCTAGATAACAAAAATTGATGCAATAAATCTATGTCATGATAAGACTTGTATTTGCATTGTTGCTCTTTCTTTTTTCAATAGTAACATATTTCTTCTTCTTCCTCCTCATCAACAAAATATTTGCGTATCATCAACAATGGAGACTAAAATAAAAGTACATAGAAAAAAAAGAAAATAGTAAAAAAATTCATAAATTCTTATCATTAAACAACTAAAGAAAAGAATCAACAAAACTAGTATAATATATAATAGTACATTCACCTAAACCTGTGAAGGAGCTTACTTTGTAGGACAATTGCAGCTGTCATGGTATACATATTTCCCACAAGCCCTACAAAGCCGTGGTGGTTTTTGTTGTTGCTCAATTGCCTTCTCCTTGCCACTTTTGATGCGCTTACCACTTCCTTTGGTATTTGAGTGCTTCGATGGATGAATATAAACTTGTTTCGGAATAGTACATCCACCGTATGCTTCCATGTCTTTTGACTTGCTCTCTAATTTTGTATTACAGTTCTCAAATAATGCTTTTTTATATTCAAAATTCCATTGCTAAAACATTGAATTTTCTCAACATCAAAACCTACCAATTCTGCACAACTAGAAAATTTCTATATAATTCAAATAATTGCCGAGTTGCATTTTGCATATTAGAACATTCCTCATTTGGATCATGAGTCCTATCAAAAAAGAGCATATAAGTAGCTGTCTTGGTTTATATATAAGTAGCAGTTTTGGTCCATCTATGCAATATGTAATGGCTTGGTATTTTATTTACTTCCCTTCCTCTGTAAACACAAAGCATATGGTGACAGTGATTAAATAATTTGTGAATCCATTAAAATTGTTAGATTGCTTTTGAGTGACTGGAATGTCTAACTTACCATGTTGAGGCTCCATTATGAAACAGTAAAATCAGCTAGTAGAAGAGAAAATGCAAAAAAAATACAGAAAAAGAACGTGGGTGTTTTTGGCAGGAAGGACCATTGGATTTCATAATATGGTTAGCATGGGAGAAGAGGCTGGCACACGAGCTGCGTGTGATTCGGCTGGGGAATTTGGCAGAGTTAGTTGTGCATTTTTAGATATTTTCCATTTTTAATTTCTTTTGCTATTTTCTTTAGTTAGGTTGAATATCTAATATAAACAGAAGGTTGTAATAGATTAGGGTTATCAATCAATGAAAATAATATATCTTCTCCCTAATTTCTCTTTCTCTTCTCCCTTTAATCTCTAATCTTTTTTCTCCCTTAAAACTTTATTTCTTTTTTATTGTATTGAGAATTGAATCTATTGGATTGAATTCTCGGTATTACTAGTGTCAAAGCATCGATTTTCTTGACTATGGAATAAAAAATGAGCTTAATGGCTGATAATACATGCTCTGCAACTAAGATGAGGAGGATCGAAGAGGTTCTCTCTACTCAGCTTCGGACCAACAATGAAATGATAGAGCATTCCTATGGGGAACTGAGGGCAATAGTGCAGGATATCAAGGATCTGGTGACTACAACGTCATTACAGCAAGATCAAGCTAGGACCCGAGGAGGAGTGGTTTAAGGGGGATCTAGTTCAGCCACTGTTCCTGTCCCAGGAGAACCTCAGACTCAAGCAGTACAGGTTGGTCATCAACCATACGCTACTCGATTAAATAAGGTGGAATTCCCTTTGTTTCATGGTGATGATGTGAATAGTTAGCTATTTACTTGTGAGCTGTTTTTCCTCATTGATCAGACCCTCGAAATGGATAGGGTTAGACTAGCTTCAATCCTTAGCAACAGTATTTGAGGACTAGAGGAAACTTAGAGATGCCTTGCTGGACTAAGTGTGTTAATGCTCTAAAAATGAGATTTGGAAAAGTCTTTGAGGACCCTGTCTCTGAGTTAATGAGCCTAAGGCAGGATGGATTGGTTAGAGATTATGCGGCCAAGTTTGATGCCATATCTATGCGGGTGGACTTGAATGAACCCCATCTTATTAGCTGCTTCAAAACTAGTTTGAGAGAAGATCTAGCTCTAGAAGTGAGATCCAGGCAACCAACTACACTTCATCATGCTTTGTGTTTTGCTAAATTGGCTAAGCTAAGGTTGAGGCCATCACAAAACAACTTAAGTATTTAAGGGTTCCCTTACTACCTACTCCTGATACTCAGATGTCTACTATGAACCCCTACAGATCAGCCCCTGTTACACCCAATTTCCAAGCCCCACCTACCACAAACCCGTCAAGACCTTAAAGAACCCTGTCTAGAGCTGAATTACAGGGGAAGCATGCTAAGGGACTTTGCTATTTCTATGATGAAAATTTTGAAATGGGTCATAGATGCAAGAATAGAGGTCCTCAACTCTCTGTGATTAAGGTGGATGATGATGAATACACTAAAGAAACAGGAGAAGTTGAGCAACCAGTAAAAGGAGAGGAGCATGTGGAGCAAACAGCACACATTTCTTTGCTTGCTTTATCAGGATATTCTAACTTGAAACCTTGAGGGTCACTGGAGCCATTAAAAATAAACCCATCCACATCCTGATTGACTCAGGATCTACCCATAATTTCATAGATTTGTCCTTAGACCACAAGTTGCAGTGTCAGCAGAGGTCAGTTTAGCCTATTGCAGTAGCTGTAGCTGACGGGAGCAACCTGAGCTGCAATTTTAAATGTCAAGACCTTGCCTAGATGATGCAAAAAGCTACTTATTGTTTCAATTTTCTCTTTATTCCACTGGGAGGATGTGACATGGTGCTAGGCATAGAGTGGCTCTCCACTTTGGGGGATATCAAGTGCAACTTCAAAAGCCTTACTATGGCCTTCACACATGAGGGCACAACAAGGGAATTGAGAGGAGAGGGACCAATTGTTTGCAAAGCTGTGGGCGCAAAGGCCCTCTCCAAAGCTCTGGCAAACTCTCCCATCATAGGCCTATTATAGGTGTTGCCCGGTAAAATTGAAGGTGCTAAGGTGAAGTTATAGATGATGAATTTGTGCTCAGAACATCAGCAGCCTAATCCAGTACCATGGGAGCTTGGTACTCTCCTAGACTAGTATGAAGAAATCTTTGAGGAGCCCCAACATTTACCCCCCACCAAAAGCTCTTTTAATCATAAAATTAACCATAAGGAGGACACTTAACCCATCAATAAGAGACCTTACCGCTATCCATCCTTACAAAAGGATGTCATGGAAGAAATAATCCACGAGTTACTGTGGAAGGGGTACATCCAACACAGCTTCAGCCTTTTGGCATCAACAGTGGTGATGGTGAGAAAGAAAGATGAAGGGTGGAGGATGTGTATTGACTATAGGGACTTGAACAATGCCAATATAAAAGACAAGTTCCTTATACCTCTAATAGAAGAATTGTTTGATGAATTGGGTAATGCTAAGTTCTTTACCAAGCTGGACCTCTAGGTACTACCAGATTAGAATGCACTAGGAGGATGTGCAGAAGACTACATTTAGAACTCATTTGGGGCACTTCGAGTTTTTGGTGATGCCTTTTGGCTTAACTAATGCTCCTACCACCTTTCAAGCCCTCATGAACTCGATATTGGCTCCATTCCTTTAAAAGTTTGTACTGGTTTTCTTCGGTGATATCCTTGTGTGCAACGCTCATCTAAAGGATCACATAGCACACTTGAGCATCATATTTGATATGCTGCAGAAACACAAGTTATTTGTCAAGAAGAGCAAGTGTCCTTTTGTTGCTACTCGAATTGATTACTTAGGCCACGTTATCTTTGAGGGGAAGGTTGCTAATGATCCTCAGAAGGTTGAAGCTATAAAGAATTAGCTAACACCAGCCACTCTGAGACAACTTCGAGGATTCATAGGCCTCACTGGTTACTACAGGCAGTTCATCCAGCGTTATAGAACATTAGCCAAGCCCCTTATAGAGCTAACTGGTAAGGATATGTTCCAGTGGACTGAGAAGGCTTAACAAGCATTTAAGGAAGCAGTGATTTCAGCTCTAGTTCTAGCTTTACCTAATTTCTCCTTACCATTTGAAATTGAATCTGATGCAAGCAACACTAGAATAGGAGTTGTCTTTGGGAGGGATGGACATCCAATAAACTTCCCTAGCAAGGTTTTGAGCCCCAGACAACAAGCATTATTAGCGTATGAGAGGGAACTTCTAGCTCTAGTAGCAGCAGCGCAGAAATGGCATCAGAATTTGCTAAGCAATACCTTCATTATCAGAACTGGCAAGAGAAGCTTGAAGTACCTACTTGAGCAAAGGGTCTGGACTCACTTCCAACAGTTAAGGCTGGCCAAGCTAATGGGGTTTAATTATGGGGTTGAATACAAAAAGGGGCAAGGAGATTGTGGTTGATGATGCCCTTTCACGAATTTCTAGCCAGCAAATCACTTGTATGCTTTTATCCTCTGTTGATAGCAATCTCTATGTCATGATTCAATTATGCTGGCTGTCAGAACTAGGATTGAAGCAACTTATTGAAGAGCTCAAAAGTGGAGTGCAGTAACACTCCAAGTACAGTTAGTAAGCTGATCAGTTGAAAAGAAAAGGGAAGCCAGTAATTGGGTAGGGTAAAGGCCTTAAATAGAAAATTCCTTAGTGGTTGCATTCCTCACCCAATGGAGGTCACTTGAGAAGGGACGCTACTCTAGACAGAATCAAGTCCATATTCTTTTGGAGAGGGATGTCCAAGGATGTGGCCTAATTTGTTAGACAGTGCTCAACTTGTCAAGCTAGCAAATCTGAAACCATAGCCTCTTCTGGCCTGCTGCAGACTCTACCCATCCCTAATTTAGTATGAACTGACATTTCCATGAATTTCATTGAGGACCTTCCTTGATCGTTTGGAAAAGATGTCATACTTGTAATGGTGGACAGATTGAGTAAGGCTGCTCACTTTTTATGTTTAACACATCCCTACACTACTGTCACTATTGCTTAGATCTATATGGATCATGTTTATAAACTACATGGTCTTCCCACCTTCATTGTCAGAGATAGAGATGCAATATTCCAAAGTGAATTTTGGCAAGCCTTGTTATCCATACAGGGGGTTGCATTGAACCTATCTGCAGCTTATCGTCCTCAGTCAAATGGCCAAACAGAGGTTTTTAGCAGAGGCTTGGAAACTTACCTCAGGTGTATGTGCAGCACTCATCCTTTTCAATGGTCCAAGTGGCTACCACTAGCTGAGTGGTGGTACAACACTACTTGGCACTCATCTACACAAAAGACTCCATATAAGATTGTGTATGGGTAGCCACCCCCATTATACATCCCTTACATACCAGGAGAAACCCAAATAAAGGCAATTGAAGAAGCTTGCAACAAAGGGAAGAGATGATCAAGGTCATTAAGTATCATCTACCTAGGGCTCATAATCGTATGAAACAAATTGCTGATAGAAGAAGATCAGATCGCATTTTTAAGCCTGAAGACTAAGATTACTTAAAATTCCACCCTTATAGACAGATCATGGTAGCTCATAGAACTACTCATGAGCTCTCACCGGAGTTCTATGGTCCATTCCTGGTGTTAGAAGCTATTGGAAAGGTGGGTTACCGATTTGAGCTCCCTAACTCCGTAAGAATACACAATGTATTCCATGTATCACAGTTCAAGGCCCAATCTGATGCATTGTGAACAGTAATAATCGAGCTGTCACCAAAGTTTTAGTCAAATGGAAAGGCCAACCATAAGAGGACGCTTCTTGGGAATTCCTTTACAACCTTCAATTCAAGTACCCTGATTTTCACCCTTGAGGACAAGGGTGCTATTGGAGAGGGAGTATTGATACAGTAAAATCAGCAAGCAGAAGAGAAAACGCAAAAAAAATGTAGAAAAACAGCATGGGTGTTTTTGGCAGGAAGAACTATTGGATTTCATAATATCGTTAGCACGGAAGCAGAGCCTAGAACACGAGCGACACGTGATTTGGTTGGGGAATTTGGCGGAGTTAGTTATGCATTTTCATAAATTTTCCATTTTAATTTCTTTTGTTATTTTCTTTAATTATGTTGAATATCTTATATAAATAGAAAGTTGTAATCAATTAGGGTTATCAATCTATGAAAATAATCTATCTTCTCCCTAATTTCTCTTTCTCTTCTCCCTTTAACCTCTATTCTTCTTTTCTCCCTTAAAACTCTATTTCTTTTTTGTTGTATTGAGAATTGAATCTATTGGATTGAATTCTCGGTATCTCATTATTAACTTTCAACTATAGCAAAGATAAACAAAAAGTCAGAATGTGAAACTAAATTCTATTAAACTATTGACAATTGAGCTGGCATGAACATTTATATAATTCACACCCATCTGATTCATCTCCAACAACCTATCCAAAACCCTAACCCTAACACCACCAAAGCTACACAACGGCATTCTGGCAAAATCAGGTGGCGTGACGTCAAGGCAGTGGCGGCGACTAAGGTGTGAACCGGACTGTAGGTGATGGTGGTGGGCTTTGATCATCTTTACTTTGCTCTCCTCCTCCGTGATGATTAGCAGCGGCTCGTTTACTCCTGGTGGTTTTGGCGTCCTCTCCAAGGTCCGATCATTCATTTTCCCCAGATCTCCGATCTCTTCGCTTCCAAAATTCATGCTCAGTTTCAGAGGTACCTATGATGATGCGGTGGCCAGATCCGGTGAGTCGTTATTCACTCCGGCAAATTCTTCGACACCATCGGCCCTCACTAGAGGCTCTGGCACCTCGGTTGGTGGTGGCGGTGGTGGTCGTCATGACACCTCAATAGTGGCCCGATCCGGCTTCTCTGGCGAGTCCTTCTTCATCATCACCTCTCTATTATACAATTCACCATATTTTCTTGTGATCTTGGCCATTGTTTTCATCAATGGATCCATTTTCGGATCCTCCGAATCTATTGTTCGAAATTGCTCAATCGTTGCTGCTACTTTGCCCCTCAAATCTTCGATTATTCGTTTTTTTTTTTTTTTTTTTTTGTTCAGAACTCAGATTCGTAGTTCTGCATTTTAGATGTACGAGTACTTGATTCTTTTGCTCTGAACTCAAAGCCTTGGCACGTTGTTGCCATAGGTCGAGAGAATCGCTGAGCTCTATTACCAATGATACAAACCAGAAGCCAATCAAACTCTCAGACACATCAAAGACTCTGATTTATATTGATAATTCTCCTAAAAAGGAGGATTTATATGGCTAGTATTTTTTTGGGGGGAGGGGGATGGAGAATTAGAGAGAAATTACGGGGAGAGAGATTTGTTAACTCATCATTAATTATGCCTCTCCTTCTACCTCTAACCCTTTATATATATAGTTAGAGAAGGGGTATTAATGTTGTTAGGTTATGTCTCAAATTACTTGTTTTATTTATTATGGGGCTACCGTGGGGTCACAGATCGATTGGAGGGAAAGCCAATCGATCGGGTGATTTAAGGAAAGATTCGGATTATTTAGGAAATTTAGAGTGCCAATGAATCGGTGTGTTCCGATTGATCGGGGTCTTCTTGACACGACTCTATTTAAAGGACGTAGGGTTTACGTCGTTCAGTATCCAATCAAATGCGTGAGGAGCTGCCATTAAGAAAAAAGAGGTGATTTTGTAACTCCTCCAAGATTTTGAGTGCTACGAGAGTTCAGAGGGAGTGATTGTAATTCTTCCATATATCTCGTTTGGGAAGTGACGTTGTAATTCTTCCGTTCAATTAATAAAGAATCTCCATCTCCGCCCTTGGTTTTCTCCCTTCTCGATTGTAGACGGGTTTCCACGTAAATATTGTGTGTTCTTGTTTTGTTTTTTCTTTCTCCAAATTTGTTTACTTTTCGTTTTGTGTGAGCCATATTATTGAATCGAATCTTGTTACCAGGGTTTACGCTTCCGCATTAAGTTTTTCCTCCACAAATTGGTATCAGAGCATACTAGATTTGTTAAGTTTCTTTACAAATTGGTATCAAAACCCTGTTTATTTCGATTTGATAATATGACTTCCGCAATTAGATCCGAAATTGAGTAGTTTGGTGGTCAAGGGAGCTTCAGCTTATGGCAGGTTCGCGTTAAGGGCTTCTTGACTCAGAATGGCTTGAAGAAAGCTTTAGATGGGAAAGAGAAGAAATCAGAGAATCTTACAGAAGCACAATGGGAGGAGTTGGATGAGAAGGCGCTCACAGCAATTCAGATGTGTCTTACCGATGACATTTTGACCAAAGTTCTGGAAGTGAAGACCGCTAAGGAGTTGTGGGAGAAATTGCAGGATATGTTCTGTTTCAAGTCTGTCTCCAACAAACTCACAGTTAAGCGCCGGTTGTTCACGTTTCATATGTCAGAAGGTACGTCACTTAAGAACCACGTCAGTGAATTCAATTCAATTATTCAAGATTTGAAAGAATTGGATGATGTTCCTAAGGATGAAGATCAGGCAATGTTGTTGTTATGTTCTCTCTCTACTTCATATAAGGGTTTTGTCGAAAGCATGATTTATGGGGGTAGACAAACCATATATGTTGATGAAGTTAAGAGAAACCTACTAAGTAAAGAACGAGTAGATAAAGAATTATCTAATTTTGTGTATAACTCAGGTAGTGGTTTATTTGTGAGGGGGAGAACCGAGTATGATTATAGTGGAAACAAGTCTAAGTCTAGGTATGGAGATCTAACCTATAACTACTGTCATAAGAAAGGGCACATTAAGAAAGACTGTTATAAGCTTAAGAGAAAATTAGAAGCAGATAACAGGTTTGATCAGAGATCCATAGCAGCTAGTGTTGTTGGTGGCGAGAATGAAGATTTTCTTTTGTCCGTGTCTGAACCTCTGTCCAATTTGAAAGATAGTTGGATTTTGGATTCGGGTTGCTCCTATCATGTCTGTCCCAATCGGGATTGGTTTTCCACGTACTAGTCTATTTAATGTGGAGTTGCTTTGATAGGTAATGATAATCCATGCAAAGTTCTGGGTATAGGAACAATTCGTTTTAGGATGTTCAATAGCACTATCAGGGTTTTGGGCGATGTTCGTCATGTTCCTGATTTGAAGAAGAATCCCATCTCTTTAGATACTCATTAGTCTAAAGGGTACATGTACACAGCTGAAGGTGGAGTTTTGAAGGTCGTTAAGGGTGCATTGACAGTTATGAAGGGCAGAAGGTTAGGTACATTGTATGAGCTTGTCGGTTCCACAGTTGTTAGATCTGTTGCAGTATCTTCATCATCTTTGTTGTTGACAGAACCAAAGATCACAAATTTAGGACGTTTGAGATTGGATCGTTCAGGTGATGGGGGTCTGTCTGAGCACAGTGTGAGGGGCTCGTTGTGTAGTCAGTCCAGAGGACTGGTGGTATGTGAACAAGGGCTTTATGGGAAGCAGAAAAGTTTTCGCTTCAAACAATTCCTGACGAGTAGACGTGTCACGTTTGGTGAGTCTTCATTAGTTTCTCCACAAAAGATGTCATCAGTTGTTTGTGATTCAAGTTAGGTGAGTAAGCCAGAGGGAGTTCAGTTCAGTAACACAGTTCAGCAGTAGGTGGCTGTTTCAGATGATGTGTCAAGAGCCATTTCAGAGAAGAAGATTGGCATTGCTGATTATTTCTCAGATATGTTCACTCAGTTTCTACCTAACAGGAAGTTCAAGCTTCGCACGGTTAGGTTTCGTACTTCATTGTGTTAACCCCGTGCGTGGGGGTTTTGTGGAGAAGGTGGAGGAAATTCATTTATGTATGTAATTTGAGCCAAGATGGAGATTTGTTAGATTATGTCTCAAATTACTTATTTTATTTATTATGGGGCTGCCGTGGGGTCACCGATCAATCAGAGGGAAAGCCGATCGATCGAGTGATTTAAGGAAAGATTCGGATTATTTAGGAAATTTAGAGTGCCGATCGATCGGTGGGTTCCGATCGATCGGGGTCTTCTTGACACGACTCTATTTAAAAGACATAGGGTTTACGTCGTTCAGTATCCAATCAAAAGCGTGAGGCGCCGCCATTAAGAAAAAAGAGGTGATTTTGTAATTCCTCCAAGATTTTGAGTGCTACGAGAGTTCAGAGGGAGTGATTGTAATTCTTCCATATATCTCGTTTGGGAAGTGACGTTGTAATTCTTCTGTTCAGTTAATAAAGAATCTCCATCTCCCCCCGTGGCTTTCTCCCCTCTCGATTGTAGAGGGGTTTCCATGTAAATATTGTGTGTTCTTGTTTTGTTCTTTCTTTCTCCATATTTGTTTACTTCTTGTTTTACGTGAGTCATATTATTTAAATCAAATCTTGTTACCAGGGTTTACGCTTCCGCATTAAGTTTTTCCTCCACAAATTGGTATCAGAGCATACTACATCTGTTAAGTTTCTTTCAAATGTAATTAAGAATCTAGCATATATTTATTTATACCTAAATTATCCCTCTCCTAACTACTATATTTTATGTTGTATCAGTCTATGCACCCTGCTTCGATCAACGTGCACCCACAACTGACTCTCAATCATCATAGAATTTATACTTTAGCTTTGTTGAAGCTTTCAATTAAATATTAACGTATTAAATCCTTTTCTCTAATTAACTACAACATCCACGAATCTTTTTACTCTTTTATTAAATTGGCCAATAATGTAAGATCATAATTTGTGTACTTACTCATTAGGTTTCATTCCGTAGTATTAAAATTTTCTTATCTCTTATTACAAAGTTCATCCAAAATAAAAAAAAAATGTATAATCCAATTTTAATAAATAGAGAAAAGAGAGGAGGGAATGAATTACCTTTAGGAAAATTAGGAGTAAACTTAGAAATGAGGGAGATAGTAAAAAGATTGGAATACAAAGGTAAAAAGTGAAGGAGAGAGAAACTGGGCATGAATTTAGAAAAAAGAGGTGAGAGAGAGTGGGAGTAATAAAAGTTGGGGTGTAAAGTAGAGAAGGGAGGAGAGAAGAAAAGTAAATAAAATTAATGTGTCAAAAGAAATTTGGTACAAAGTAAAAAAAAGGATGAGAGAGATATTAAAAGATTGGTGAAAAGTTAAAAAGGGAAGGAGGGAAAAATAAATTGATGGAAACTTAAAAAGGTTAAAAAAAAAAGAGATAAAGTGAAAAAAAGGTAAAAGGTTAAGAAAGAGAGGAGAGGCATAAGAGAAAATCAGAAAAATTGGGGTATAAAGGGAAGAGCGAGAGAAAAAAAAAACCAAAAACCGACTAAATGAGTGCCGTTAATCAATTTTACTTAAGATTTAAAGATTTAAATTTTATTTTCTCATATTTTTATGAAACTTCTATTCTCATTCTAATTGCTCCATATATACAGTGGCATTCCTGTGAATAACAAAATGAACAAAATGATCTGTGATATGAAGCAGGGATAAGGAAAACGTCTTTGGTGCATAAAAATGAGGCTCGATAACTGCATCAATGCATGGTGTGTAGATCTCCTGTTCAAAATTTTTACAATCAATGAATTATTACTTTCACACATTTATAATCTCATTCTAATAGTCTTTACATTCATGTCTGTGGAGAAAAGAAAAGTATATTGAATAATGAAAGTAATATGAATCACCCTTTTTTGTGTTTATGTCAGTCTTGTGGAACGAAGCGAACAAAATGATCTTTGATAAGAAGTAGGGGGTAAGGAAAACGTCTTCGGTAAATTAGAATGAGGCTCAGTAACCACATCAATGCATGGTGTGTATATTTCCCATATAAACCAGACGAAGTGGCTCGATGCATTGGTAGTATCAAGATGTGGTCGAACTAGATCTTTCGAGTCTTGATTTTCTCATTTTGTTTTTGGTCCTATATTATTTTTCTGTGTTGTTCCTATTTTATATTTCCAGTTTTTGGCCTTTTTTTTCTTTGGGCAATATATAATTTTTTTCGATAGCTAGTGATAAAGTCGTGATACATAAGAGGCAACTAGAACAAACGAGTCCTGAATCAGCCGTGCAAGGATGGGTGATCAAAACAACAGAAAACAGAACAATCAGAAATACAAGAAGAAACAGACAAATACTAAAAGCCTCAAACATTACCTGGGATTGGGAGTGTGTGCATGTGTGTGTGTGTATATATATATATATATATATATGTATATAAAGCCGTTTATATAGAGTAGGGTAAGGACTACTAACAAATAAGAAAAAAAGACGGGTAAGGTAATCATAATCCCATATCTAGAAGTAAATTAGTTAAGCAAGACACGGATAGAATTTTTGGATAAATCACAAATTAAGCACAAAAGAAAGCGTAAAATCACCACGAACAATGAAAAGCAAACACATGAAATTTTCCGAGGAAACTATTGGGTTGTATTTTTATATCTTTTATGCCTCACTGTATTGAAATTTTCTGCTATTGCATGTGTATTTTAATACAATATATTTATGTTTAGGCTTGGCACAAGTTATAACAAGGATAACGTGAAAAGCGGTAAAGAATGGGCAAAATGGGAAAATTTGGATACTACATTAAAAAATCAGATCACGTGCGGGAAAAAATGACCCGCTGTGTCAAGATTCGGCACTTCAAAATCATATATTATCAGCCTCAAGCATTGTCCGATGGATAGTTTAGTCACAATTTGAGTGACCGTCCAAAATGGTCGATCAAACAAGACCTGTGGGCTCTCTTAGTGTGCAGTACAAGTATAAATAGGAGAGGAGGCGTAATTTCTTCGTTCCTATTTCTATATTCGCGTAAAAACCTCCCCACCCCCCCCCCCCCCGGGGGGGGGGCTGCCAAGGAGATTCCGTTCCCACGAAGTCCGAAGCCTAAGAGATCGGAGTACAAGGGATCAAGCCAGAGTCGAATCAACATTGATCTAGGGAGACTTTAAGCCATGAGGTTTCTTTTCCCTTTTCCGTTTAATTTTGTGATTAGTGAAACTCCTATAAAGAAGTAGATTTTTAGTTTAGGGATGCAGCACTATTAGTACTGCGGATCCTGAATTTATGTTTCGTTTACAATAATGACAATAGTTGCACTATTTTTTGCACCACGTGGAAAATTTATATTTTAGATTGTTTTTCCTCTTATCGCCATGATTTGGTTCATCAAATGTAACCTACACTATAGTAATGTAACAATTTTGCATGAGAAATCAAAGTTGAAGATGTACCTAAACCTGTACGTGATCTTTTATATGAATTAATGCTAAATTAAGTGTGATACAAGAATTAAATAATGTTATTAACATAAATCATGGAATACTCTGGGTGATTAGATTGGCTATGCCTTTAGATTACCGTAAAACCTAATTTATGTTAATCTAGATTTAGAGTTGTAGCTCAAATCATTGAAGTTATTGTTGTTACAGAATATAATGATCGGATCGGAGATAGACTAACCTGAATTCATGCCTAAACTAACCTTGATTAAATTGGTAACCTTTTTTTTTTTTTTTTATAACCGTTTTCAGTTGTTAACTAATTTAATCACGTTAGCAACAAAAACTAAATATTACTGCTCTATCATCACCGGTACTAACTTTTTTTTTGGTAAGTCAGCGAAATATATAGATGAAAAGAAAATTAGTACAAGCTCCAAGGGGCATACCCCAGGACACGACCGAAGCCTACAAATATGAAACAACGTCAAAGGTAAAGTCCATACAAAAAGCATCCAAAGTACCACTAAAGGAACAAAGAAGAAATTAAGTCTCAAAACCCCAGTGCCGAAGCAGGAGGTGTGACGTTAAGCTCCTCTAAACGAAGAAGCAGCAAGCAAGCGGCTCCTGACCAAACCAGTAATCTCCTCTCGTACGGCCGCAACTGATCTGGACTGAGAACGCTGAACCCGAAGGTTGCGCTCGTACCAAATAGTATACACAGTCGCAGAGAGGCAGAGTCGAGCAATGATACTGCCAATCTCTCGCCCCCTGAGATGCTGAGCAACCCAAGTGACAAGAGCGTCCCAAGGAAGGGTAGGCCAAGCTAAGACACACGCATATCCGCCATAGCTACTATTTACGCGCACGCTTGCAAGTGTAAGGTTTTTTTAGCACTAATTAAAAACCACATCAAAGACTCGCTATTAAAGAGGGAAAAACTACGAGACCAAAATAGATGCTTCATCAACTAAGAAATTGGGGATTACAATCTTTAATTGAAAACCTAAATCCCGTCTCATAGTCACTGAACTCATTTGTGAGTATTGCGCAGTAATTTACCAACCTCAATGTATCTACTGCAAAGTGAGGCACCCACGCCATTAATATAATTACTACACGGTCAGTTACCAACCCTTCTCAATCTTGTTTTGGATAGAGAAAATTACAAACTCTCTCACAACTCGCAATCAAAGAAATGACAGAGCAATTTCTGTCTCTCTCCCTACCCGGATTTCCCTTGGGCACTCTTTAAAGAATCACTCTAACACCTCACATCTTTATTCTCTTTTTTCTCTAACTTAATCATCAACCCATAAGCAGTTTTTATAATTTAATTACCATCTCCTTTGAGTACTATCCTAATCAACTGTAAACCAAATCCTACCAATATTTAATTTCGAGGCAACAATATCCTAACAACATTTAATTTATTATGTATATGTAATTATTTATCCAATCATGGATATGTAATAGAAGTAAAGTTTCTTTTGTTTTTATGATGCATGCCATTGGATTGCGACCACGCCAACAGCATAACCGCCTTGGTGGTGGTATACTTGGGTCTGGTCCAAAATTCTACTAGATATGTTGCTACATTACTACGTATCCCTATCCTATCTTTATCTTTATCTTTAGTTCTATCCCTATCTCCATCTTATCTTTGAATTTCTGCTGATGTGGCTTGCTTTATGATTTATGTTTTTGTGTTTATGTATGTTTGTATGTTTGTTGTTTTGCTTGCCGTGTGTGTGCCCTACTCATTCGTTACTTTCCTGCTGCCAGGTCACTTGCTCTATGTGGTGGACTTGCTCCTCAGGTTGGGGGTCCTTGGAAACAGCCTATCTTCAGGGTAGCCCCTTGAAGGGGGAAGGCTGCATACATCTACCCTCTCCAGACCCTGCTTAGGTGGGAGCCCTTAGAGGCATTGGGTTTGATGTTGTTGTTGTTGTATGCTGCTACATTGCTACGATTAGAAATCCTTCGCTGGTCCATCATATTCGTTCTCATGTCCATCAATGACCCCATGACTATAGTTGAACTTTAGAGCTTGCCCCCATTATATGCAAAACCTAAGTATTGTGTTAACTTTCTTCTTTACAACAGTTATAAAAGTGTACTTGTAAGTAATAGTGCCTTATTACTTGTCATATATGTGGGTTTCTCTTTTGTTTCTACTTAAAGACTAGATCGCTTGCTCTAAATAATGTCATACTTGTCCCATAACTCACTCACAATCTCTTATACTCTAAAGACTTTCTCGAGATAACACTTTTTTTTTTTTTTTTTTGGGATGAGTAAGCATTTATTCCATTAAAAAAAGTCCAATCATACAAGTTTTCATACATCTCAACAGACAATAAAAATTGCATTAATCATAGATGGGTCTCAACTTAAGAAAGCCAAACAACTAATGAACTACTCCTACTCACACCAATCTAAGCAAGGGTATCGGCATGTGTGTTGGCCTCACGAAGACTATGGTTAAATATGATGGGACGGAAGAACTGCTTGTAGAAAGCGATCTTATTTATTAAGAAATTCAACTTCCATGGTTTGCTCGACTCTTCCTTACACCATGAGAAAGCATTAGCTGAATCCGATTCTACCATAAGAAATTCAAGATAACACTTGTATTTTTGAATTTGACTCCATTCATTTTTGTGTCAAGGACTAGGCAATGGAGACCCTTCTACTTTGAGTACATAGAAATGGACTAATTTACAATGTTTTACCTCACGCCATGATTTCTTCATGCAAGTCTACCCGGTTGAGACTTGGCATCCATGACTAGGACATCTTGGTTGTCATACTATAGACATTTTATGTAAACACAAACCCGTTTCTAAATTTTGTGTTACGGATATTTGTGAGACATATTGTTTAGGAAAATTGCATCAGTTTCATTTTTAATACTACGTCAAAATAAAGCTATTGGGACACCAAGCTAGCAACACTTTCAAATAAGTGCAAAAAACTCAAAGACAGTTTTGGAGAATGAGTTATTGGATCACTTTTAAGTGTATTTATAGCCTTTGTTACGGAACCAACAGCAGCACTAATGAAAGTGTCAATAAGATGGCCAAATACGCTTTAAGGCGTAATAAGAGTTAAAATTTAGTGTTACAATACCCTTGTATTTTTTATTTTTTTTTATAGTGATGCTTGGCATTCTACTGCTGCTCTCTTACAATTGATTCATTCTCATGTATGACAATATTTAATTTATTCAACTTCATATTATAAATGGGATCGGGTTGATGTCTCCGCTTGGTTGAGATTGGTGCTTTTTCTCTTTCTTTGTCTTGAAATTGTCTGCACTTTCGCGCTTTTGGGTGTCCCTGGGTGTTTACGGGCTTTTTGTTGGTGTGTTGTTGGTGTTTTTGGATGTTTTGGTTTTTCCTTGGTGTTTTATTGGTGTTTATTGGGTGTTTTCGGGAGTGTTGGTGGGGAGTGTTTACGTGTTCTTTGTGTTTGGGCGTTGTCGGGGTCGTTTGTTGCTTAGAATCTCTTGACCGGATTGTAAAATGCACCTTCCTTCCATTTTAATAAAATTCTATGATGGGTCAATTATAAAAAAAAAAAAAAAATTCATATTATAAATATTTTGCTATGTTTATTGATGGTTTTTCAAGATCCACTTGGATTTTATTAATCTCGTGAAAACTTGAGTTTGTTTTGAACTTTTAGAAATGTTTAAAGCACTTGGTAAAAAATAAATAAATAAATAAAAATAAAATTCAGATTAACACAAAAATTAAAATTTTTTGCATCAATGCATGAACTCCCTGTGTCCACGACATGTTATTCACTTCCACCTTTTGTCCTCATATCCCACCCAAAAAAAAAAAAAAAATGGGGTGGCGAAATACAAGCATTGACATTTAATTAAAGTGGCATGGACGCTAGTTATTCAATCGTGACTTTATTACTCATTTTGGGAACATTCTGGTCTATACTGATTGTTCTATGATAAATTACCTTTCTAGGCCCATTCTTTGAAATCTCTCCCCTTTTGAAGAATTCTTTCAAAAACCCCCGGATTAATTTAGCTTTCACGTGCATGTTATCCCAACTTCAGACCTAATTCCCCTCATAACTTGCCCCATGCTCTATTGTATTCATTTTCATAGGTTATTCAACTTGTTTAAAAATTATCGATGCCTTGATCTCTAAATCACTTGAATCTATGTTGGTCGTCGTGTAAAATTTGATGAGTCTCAACTTGCCTAGCCTGTCCTGGCTTACCCAACCGCTAATCGAGTAGGCACCACCATCGCGATTGTCATCTCCCCCTTCCCCTGCTAGCCGTTCTAGCGTCAGCGACTACCATTTATTCGACCAACGTGGCGGTTGCCCACCATGTCCCTGCCAGATACTACCATGACCTCCACTAATGCTTTGCCACTGTCCTCTCACCTGAACTAAAACCCGACTGCTATCGAGTGGCCTCTCCATAGAGGCACGACCACCACCGACAAAAGCCTCTATGCTCCCAACTACAGGAACTACACAATGTCTTCCTACCACGTAAGATACAGGTCCTCAACTGGATTGTGCCGGTTCCTTCTCTGCCCTACCCGGTTCAACTTTCTTCATTGTAACTATTAGGTTTATCTCTCAAAATATACTTGGCGCATAAAGAAGAAAGGCCGTGAAGACCCCGATCGATCGGGTGGAGCTCGATCGATCGGAAATGTTAAGTAAACAAAGGACGTCGGCAAAGAAGCGGCTGATCGATTGGCTGGAACCGATCGATAGGGACTCCAATCGATCTAGACCCCCGGATCGATCGGGAAACAGGTTTTTCGCGAGTCTATAAATACGAACGAGGGTTCGTCGTATTTCGTATCCAAAGTAAAAGTGAGGTTATTCCCTACGCGGCGCCGCACCAAACAAAACGAGAGTGTGTTGAGAGAGAATCTTTGTAATTCGTGTTCTTCTTTTGTTCAATAATAAAAGCTCCGATCTTCGCCCGTGGTTTTCTCTCCTTTCGATTGTAAAGGGGTTTCCATGTAAATCCTTGTGTCTATTGTTTCGTTTCTCTTTTAGTCCGATTGTTTCTCGTTATTGTCGTGGTATTTGATTCAATCCAGATCCGAATATATTGTTTATTTCCGCACAAATTGGTATCAGAGCTCGGTTCTTCGAATTAATACAATGACATCAGGTATTAAAACCGAGGTTGAGAAATTCAATGGTCAGGGAAGCTTTAGCTTATGGCAAATCCATGTAAAAGGACTCCTGACTCAGAACGGCTTGAAGAAAGCACTGGAGGGGAAAGATAAGAAACCAGAAACGTTGACCGAGGCACATAGGAAGAGTTGGATGAGAAGGCTCTCACGGCTATACAGATGTGTTTGGCTGACGATGTTTTGTCAGAGGTATTGGAGATTAAAACCGAACAGGAGTTACGGGAGAAATTGTTAGACATGTTTTGCCACAAGTCAGTCTCCAACAAACTTGCAGTGAAAAGGCGGTTGTACAGTTTTCGTATGTCAGAAGGTACATCTCTTAAAAACTATCTTAGCGAATTTACCTCAATTATTCATGCCCCTAAGGACGAGGATCAGGCTATGATTTTATTGTGTTCGCTCTCAAATACGTATAAGGGCTTCATAGAAAGCATAATATACGGGGGTAGGCCAACTATTACTGTAGATGAAGTAAAAAGAAACCTTGTGAGTAAAGAACGGGTAGATAAGGAATTATCTGACTCTGTGAATGACTCAGGTAGTGGCTTACATGTGAGATGTCGATTAGAACATAGGGGATCCAATGGTGGGAATAAGTCTAGGTCCAAATCTAGACATAAGAATCTGTCATGTCACTATTGTCACAAAAAGGGGCAATAAAGAAAGACTGTTACAAATATAAGAATAAATCAAAAGAGGGTAACAGGGGTGACAAGGATAAAGGCAAGTCTGCTGAGGCTAGTGTTGTAGAGGAGGATAGTGAAGGGGAATTTCTATTAGTCGCTGATTCTCAGTCCAGGTCCACAGATAAGTGGGTCATAGATTCGGGTTGTTCATTTTATGTTACTCCAAACAGAGACTGGTCCACGTATAAGTCTATACAAGGTGGGGTTGTCTTAATGGGTAATGATGCTGCTTGTAAGGTAGTAGGTGTTGGAACAGTCCGTGTGAGAATGTTTGATGGAACTATTAGAACCTTAAGTGATGTTCATCACGTCCCAGATTTGAAAAAGAACTTGATTTCTGTAGGTACCCTAGAATCTAATGGGTACAAGTACACTGCTAAAGGTAGAGTCATGCGGGTTAGTAAGGGTGCATTAATTGTGATGAAAGGAAATAGGATTGGTACTTTGTATGAGCTTGCAGGTACAACCGTGATAGGTGCAGTAGCTGTTTCCACATCTGCTATGACAAATGCAGAGATCACAAGATTATGGCACATGAGAATGGGTCATATTGGTGACAAGGCATTGTCTGAGCTGAGTAAGAGGGGACTTCTTTGTGGTCAGTCAACAGGACTGACGGGATTCTGTGAGCACTGTATTTATGGGAAGCAGAAGAGAGTCAGCTTCCAGGCAGCAGTGCATCAGACCAAGGGGACGTTAGACTACATAGATTATGATCTGTGGGGACCTTCCAGAGTGGCTTATAAAGGTGGGTCCAGGTATATTCTAATGTTCACTGATGACTACTCACGTAAAGTTTGGGTCTATTTTCTTAAGCAGAAAAATGAAGTGTATGATATCTTCAAAACGTGGAAAGTTCTGCTTGAAAAATAGACAGGGAAGCCAATCAAGAGGTTGAGGACTGATAATGGTCTTGAGTTTGTCGAAGGGGACTTCACTAAATTTTGTGAAGATCAGCCCATAGTCAGACACATGACATGTACAGGTCGATCTCAGCTGAATGGTGTGGCTGAAAGGTTAAACAGGACGTTACTTGAGAAGGCTCGTTGTATGCTTTCAAATGCAGGTTTAAAGAGAGAATGGTGGGCAAAAGCAGTTAGCATGGCTTGCTACCTTGTGAACAAGACACCGCTTTCTTCATTACAGATGAAGACTCCTGAAGAGGTATGGTTTGGTTCAACTTCTGATTATTCTCAGATCAAAGTTTTTGGTTGTCCTGCATATACATATATTAATGATGGAAAGCTGGAGCCTAGGGCCAAGAAGTGCATCTTTCTTGGTTATACGTCAGGTGTGAAGGGATATAGACTGTGGGATCCATGTGTTCAGAAGTTTCTGACTAGTAGAGATGTTACTTTCGATGAGTCTGCTCTACTTAATCCGCTACACACACCCTCCATTGACAACGATAATGTTCAGGTTGAGACACCTGACGATACAGAGATACAGTCAGATCAGCAGATTGTTCAGCTTGAGAGTATTCCAGCACCTCAGGTACGGGTTTCTGATATTGTTACTGATAATGCAGAAACAGGTCAGCAGGTGGAGAATATTACTATAGCTGGTGGTAGACCGAGGCGACAGATCAGGCCTCCTGAGAGATATGGGTATGAGGAGATGATTGCCTATGCCCTCTCTACTGCTGAAACGTTAGATGACAGTGAGCCGACTTCGTATACAGAGGCTATATCGAGATCAGATGCTGAGAAGTGGCTCGTTGCTATGAATAAAGAGATGCTATCTCTTCATAAGAATCAGACTTGGGAACTGGTGAAGCCTCCTACAGGGAAAAGACTGGTTGGAAGCAAATTGGTCTTCAAGAGAAAAGAGGGCATTTCAGGAGTGGAAGATGCGAGGTACAGGGCACGTTTGGTAGCTAAAGGCTACAGTCAGGTACACGGCGTTGATTTTCATGATATTTTCTCACCTGTAGTTAGACACACTTCTATTCGTGCACTATTGTCTTTGGTTGCAATGCATGGTTTTGAACTTGAACAATTGGATGTCAAAACTGCATTTTTGCGTGGTGAACTAGAAGAGAGTATCGTTATGCATCAGCCCGAGGGTTTTGTTGTTGAAGGAAAAGAAGATCATGTGTGTTTGCTTAGACAGTCTTTATATGGTTTAAAGCAATCTCCTAGACAGTGGTATAGGAGATTTAAACAGTTCATGACAAGTCATGATTACATCAGGAGTAAGTACGACAGTTGTGTGTACTTCAGAAAGATAGATTCAGGCTTTATTTATTTGCTTTTGTACGTTGATGACATGTTGATTGCAGCTCGAGATATGAAAGATGTCGATGATTTGAAATCAATGCTGAAGAGTGAATTTGAGATGAAGGATCTTGGAGCAGCTAAGAAGATATTAGGCATGAAAATTCATAGAGACCGAGAAGCTGAAAAATTATACTTGTCTCAGGAGAAGTATATTGAGAAGGTGTTAGACAGGTTTCATATGAAGGATGCTAACCCGGTTAGCACGCCCTTAGCAGCTTATTTCAATCTCTCAGCGTTAGATTCGCCTCAGACTGAGGAGGACATCAAGTACATATCTCAGATTCCTTATTCTAGTGCAGTGGGCAGTATTATGTATGCGATGGTCTGTACGCGTCCAGATATTGCTTTTGCTATGAGCAGAGTTAGTAGGTACATGGCGAATCCGAGCAGAGAACATTGGCATGCAGTAAAGTGGATTCTCAGGTATCTTCGTGGAACCTCAAATTTATGTTTGGAATATGGGAAAAGTAAGTGTTGTTTGGTTAGGTATGTAGATTCTGACTATGGTGGAGACCTTGATAAGAGGAGATCCATTTCAGGGTATGTACTTTGTTTAGGTGACACAGCTATCAGCAGGAGAGCGTGTTTGTGGCCTGTTACAGCACAATCTACTACCGAGGCCGAGTATATGGCAGTAACAGAAGCGTTCAAAGAAGCCGTCTGGTTGAGAGAATTGATCAGTGAAATCAGTGTCGAGCAGGGGACAGTTAGAGCATATTGTGATAGTCAGTCCGCTATTCACCTAGCGAAAGATCAGATGACTCATTATGACCGAACGAAACATATTGATGTGAAGCATCACTTTATCAGAGATCTGATTGACAAGCGGAAGGTGGAGTTGAGGAAGATTGGGACTGAAGATAACCCAGCTGACATGTTCACAAAAGTTCTACCGGGTAGCAAGTTCGAGCATTGCTCGAATTTAGTGGGTCTTTCAGTATGATGTATGTTAGCCCTGGTTGAGGGGGCGTTTGTGGAGAAGGTGGAGTTTGTTTTATTGTTGATGTTAATTTTAAGCCAAGGTGGAGATTTGTTAGGTTTATGTCTCAAAATATACTTGGCGCATAAAGAAGAAGGGCCGTGAAGACCCCGATCAATCGGGTGGAGCTCGATCGATCGGGAATGTTACGTAAACAAAGGACGTCTACAGAGAAGCGGCCGATCGATCGGCAGGAACCGATCGATCGGGAAACAGGTTTTTCGCGAGTCTATAAATACGGACGAGGGTTCGTCGTATTTCGTATCCAAAGTAAAAGTGAGGTTAATCCCTGCGCGGGGCCGCACCAATCAAAACGAGAGTGTGTTGAGAGAGAATCTTCGTAATTTGTCTTCTTCTTTTGTTCAATAATAAAAGCTCCGATCTTCGCCGGTGGTTTTCTCACCTTTCGATTGTCAAGGGGTTTCCACGTAAATCCTTGTGTCTATTGTTTCGTTTCTCTTTTAGTCCGATTGTTTCTCGTTATTGTCGTGGTATTTGATTCGATCCAAATCCAAATATATTGTTTATTTCCGCACAGTAACACACCCCCGTGATGGCTGAGCCCTCATCCATGCACGTGGTCTCCTATGATGATGGGCACGACTTAACCGTAGTTCACCCACTTGTCCCGGATCCAATCCAATTACCCATTAGCACACAACCATGAAAACCCAACTCAAAATAGTATTCGCAAACCCTAATTCCCATTGTTACCCTCCATCACTATTTTAGGAAGCCACTTGTTGTTTATAGGCTTTGAAGAATCCAAAATAACAAGAGGCTATGATGGGTGACTTTAATATGCTCATTCAAAATAAGACTTGGAACTTAGTTCCCTTTGACCTAACAAAAAATCTTGTAGAAAGCACTTGGGTAGGGATGGCAATAGGGCGGGTAAAACCCGTTACCCGCGGGTATCCGCCCCGTTTGGGGCGGGTACGGGTATAGGCAAGACGGGTAACGGGTACGGGTAGTGTACACGTGTCAATACCCGTCACGGGTATGGGGCGGGTATGGGTATAGACTTGTACCCACCCCGCCCCGCCCCGCCCCACCCCTCCCCTCCCCACCCCGTACCTGCCCCATACCCGCCCCGTACCCGCATATACCCGTCTTGTAACCACATATTAAATCGCTCCGCAATGTATACCCGCATGTATGTTTACCTTAAAATCGAACAAAAGCTTGGAAATTTCAAGAAATAATCAAACACACCTTTATAAAGAAATGTAACTTTAATTTTTAAAGGTAAAAGAAAACTTGATTGGTTTCCATTGGTAAGAAAAATAAGATAAAGAATTCAATGAAAAGAGTAACCCATAAAAAGAGGGGAAAAGGAAGAGAGGAAACTAGAGAGAAAAATAAAAAAAAAAACTTATCTATTATTTTGAGCAAAAAGAAACCCATAGTCCAAAATGGCTCAAAATAAAAAAATATTATCTAAAATAGCCTATTTTAAAAAATATTTATCCAAATGACTTTCATGTCATCAAATTTGAATTTTTTTTTTTTGTTTTTGTTTTGGAAATGCCTTTTTTTTTTTTTTTTTTTGGGAAATGCCTCCTCTCTATGATAATAATTTTAAATATAATAATTTATATTAAATATTATATAAATAAACGACTATTATTATACAATTGTAATCACGAGTAAATTAAAAAATTACGTATTGATAATGTTATTTTATATTTAACAAACAACTTAATTTAAATTTTTTATTATAAATTAAATATATAATTTAACTAAAATGCATGTTATAAAGCTAAATATAACATAACAATAAAAATATAATTAATATATTTAATTTAATTAATCATTAATAATTTATTAAAAATCAAATTAAAAAATGTAAAAATATTTTAAGTGTCAAGTACTCCAAAACACAAAAAAAATAAATAAATAAAATTGATGACATGGAGGTTATTTGGATAAATATTTTTTAAAATAGGCCATTTTCAGTAATAATTTTTTATTTTGGGCTATATTGGGCAATGGCTCGCAAAAAGATGTATTGTTTTTATTTCATGTAAATGTTTAAAATTGTATCAAGTATAGATAACATTTTTTCCTCTTAATTATGTCAAAGAGACGAGCTTGAGGCTCATAGCCTAGTGGTTGGATTCCCGGTTGCCAAGTAGGAGCGCCGGGGTTCGAATCCCCACTAGTGTACCCCCCTTCCATGGCTTTACCAATAATTAAAAAAAAAAAAATTGTCAAAGAGACCGATAAAAATTATTGCACTTGTAATTGTGTGTGATAAACTTACTAACTTCCTTCCTCATTTGTTAATTTCAAGTGCATATCATGTTATCGGATAGAAAACAATTCTTGAGTTTGTTAATCATGAGTTCATAGTTATTTACTGTTGTATATTAAGCGGCTTCAATTATGTCACCATTTTACACGCACAATTTCTATCCTATATATATTGACATCGATAAAATAGTACCATCATATATTGTTTTTTGTAATTCGTATGACTATTTATTTACTATATTTTGTATGCTCTTGCATATTTGTAGATATTGTACTAATATAGATATGTTAATATAACTGTCAATGAGGTTTTTATTTGAAAAATAAATAGATCACTATTGTACACTATATATATACAGTTACTGATTATGACTCATATTCTGCTTCTATACCTAGATTTATATTTGTATTATGTAGTTACGGTTACTTTAGTCTTTTTCCCATTATTATACTTTCTATATATAATAATGTTGTAAACTTATGATATTATTATTCAATTAAATACAATTTTATTATGTCACACTCAACTCATATCGTTATAGGATTAAAGTCGGGTCATATTTGAGTCATGTATAAGTTCTTTGTGTCAATTAGGTTCCCTTATCAAAGATAAACTCGATTGAGTCCTATTTATTGGTCAAGTCAGAATTGAGTTAAGCAAGGTCATTTTAGTTTGATTCATCTCGAATTTTGGATCTATTGATTGTTCAGCTTATGTCACATTGGATTATTCAAAAGAGTCGTTTCAAAGTTCAATTCATTCAAGTTGGGTCATTTTGAGTTTTCAGTCAAATTTAGTTAAGTTTGGGTGTTATTGCTTTCAAGTGATTGTGAGTCATTTTGGGTTTAAAGCCAGTAGAGTTAGTTAGTGTAGCATTATAATTCATTCCCATCCCCAAATAATTCGAATGCATAATTTTTAGTTAAAACTCAATTTCGTAGAATTTGACAGTCAAATTGTAATTCCAATTTTAAAAGATAGACCAAATAAGAGAATTGAAATTTTGAACCAAAATACCAATCTCAATTCCAATTTTAGGCTCTAATTCCATGCGTCAAACTAAAATATAATCCTAAATGTTTTGAGGAGTATTTATCACCCACGTACCTTAATATTTAAAAAATATATAACGAGGTATTCTATAGTTTAAAACTTTGATTGTTAGGTAACTTAAAATTCAAATCTTAACGAATTCTTCAAATCTTAACGAATTTTGATTAAAATGTATTTAATTAATTCAAAGTATTTAAAATATAATTAAACAATATAAATTAATAATAAATAATTATTTTAGTAATACTTAAATATATATTATATACAAGTAATTTACTATACACACCTAATATTCATATTTTTAATAAAATAATAATTTATTCAAATCTTTTTTTGTTCCCAGTGACCAAGGTCTAAACCAAGTCGTCACTTTTTGTTCTTCTTGTTGCTTTTCAATGCCATTTCTATCATTACTCTCTTTTCATATTTCTAATTTTCACTTTTACTTCAAAACTTAAATCCTAAAAATAAAAATCAAAGCTTTCCAATTACAAAATCAAAAATTTCATAGATTAAATTAGAAGTTTTTATTTTCTTACCTACTATCAATCAAAGCGCAGAAATTGAAGATTAGAGTTTTTAAACTATCCAAGTAAGTGCAAGAATTTTATTTTGTTACTTTGTGGGATGTTTTTGTTGGGTTTGGGTCTATGAGTGGGGTAGTAATTTTGTTGTTTGTTTTTGCTTCTTGTTGTCTTTCATTTTTTATCTTTGTGTTTGCTCTTTTTAATATATGTTGGCCCCACTTTTGTGGTTCGAATTTCACTTTTGCAAGATGTCGGATTTTTGTAATGCGACTTTTGCTATTTATCAGAAAAAAGTGCAAGAATTTTGTCCTTTAAAATATGATATATTATGTCTATTTTATTTTTGTTCTTCCTCAATCTTTAGTTTATTGGTATATTGTATTTCTAAAATAATATTTTATTCAACTATACATATTACTAATATACTACTATATTGTTCTTTATTCATATGATTTTATTAGTTTTATCATAGCTAAAGAAAATCGTTATATGATGATGTAATCACTTGGGGTTCATCATGAATTTGGGATTGATATTGAATGAGAATGTAGAGATTGAAGAGTTAGGGTTTAGATTGGGGAAGAACAAGAGAGAGAGAGAAGTCGTGAGATAGGAGGGAGAAAGAAGAGAGAGAAAGGGGAGAAAGAAAAGTATTGTTTATTTGATACCCCAAAACAATTCATTTACAAGTATTTATACTACGACATTTATTACATTCGAGCATTTCTACTAAAATCCTTATTACGTTCAAACACTTGTATCATATGACAAGGTCACCATATAAAGTTTGAACATATAATTTTATTAGTTTCAACGTAACATTTTGACTAAATAAAATATAATATATATTTTTGTACATCAAATATGATATAGTTGGTCCATTTATATTTTTGTTTTATTGTGATTTTTTTTAATTTTCTATTCTGTCATATGTCTATAATGGTGAATTGATATAACTAATTTCAAGCTTGTAACTTTGGATAAAAAGTCCCATTTGGGAATGGTTGAAGACAATCTATTGTCTTTTACATGTAGGCCAAACCTTAGTTAACAATAGCTCTTTACTAGTAAAATGGCATTAATAATGGTGAATCTAGAAATAAAATGAAGTAGGGTCCATATTTATACCGAAAATGAAAAAAATAATAATAACTGTATGTATGTATACAATATATGAGTAATAAATTAAAAAAACTTTGAAAAAATGTTAACGTCAAAGCTAGTTCTACTATTATCATAACATTTTTTTAGTTCAAATGCATGCCTTTTATGTAATGCACTTTATTTATCTATTAATTAACTATTTTTGTTCCTTTAGGTATCCCACATCAAACATTTATTTCCCAAAAATTTGCGAGATTCGTATTGAAGTATCAAATTGGTTTTCCAGCTCAGATGAGATTATAAGGAGAATGGCGGCAAATATGTTGGAGAAATACAACAAATATTGGTCACATGTCAGCGGGCTTCTGAGTGTGGCTACAATTCTTGACCCAAGGTATAAAATGGCACTTCTTCAATTCTTTTTCCGAAAGATTTATTCTAACAGTGAAGCCGAAAATGAAATGAATAGAATTAGAAGGCTTTTAGATGAGTTACTAAAAGAATACGAATTGAAGCATTCTAGTGCACAAGGGTTCCATGTTGCATCCTCACATTCACATATACCTAGTGGTAGCCAACTTAACAAAGGAATGACGAGTGAATTCGCAAGAGAGATGAAGCAAAACCATATAATGGCTAAATCGGAGTTGGATCGCTACTGAGAAGATGAAACTATGCCAATTGTTGAGGATTTTGACATTTTGAATTGGTGGAAGGCAAACAGATCGAAATATCCTACACTTCAAATGATTGCTAGAGATATTTTGTGTATTCCAGTATCAACAGTTCCTTCGAAGTCTGCTTTTAGTACAAGTGGGTGAGTCTTAAGTCCATATCGTAGTAGACTTCATCCAGAGACTTTAGAAGCTCTTATGTGCAGTCAGAGTTGAATATGGGCTGAAACTAAAGGTATGTAAATTTATTCCTCTTGAATTCAACCATGTATTGTTATTTTAATTTAGGTTTGTTTATTAGTCTTATAACTATGCAGGTTCTATTACATCAAGACGAATGTTGTATGCAAACGATGATGAAATGAAATTAGATGATGAATCTGAAGATGGAACAGGAAATGATTAATTGGAGATTTATTCAGCGCATGTGTGGCTATAGGTGTAATTGGCAATATATATGTGGTATTCTATGAATTTTTATTGTGTAATCAATTTTAATTTTTGTGATTTCTTCAAGAGAGATCATATGGACTTTTCTTCATGCTTTTTCGGTTCTTTTGGATCATATATTTGCTAGGCTTTGTGCAAATTTGGGATAGATTAACGTGGTCTTATTTTCTTGAGCTCAATTGTATTGACGCCCTTTGTATAGTGTTGCTTTATGCTACATGCGGGTTGAAGTTGTACCATTTTATATAAAATATATTTCTTATGTAATTTGTAAGTATGAATTTATGATTCTTATTGAAGGGAAAAAGAAAAGAATTTTATGGGTAATAAGTTGGACATAGATGGGAAACAAGGCGGGCAGGGGCGGATAGGGGGCCGGTAGAGACGGGTATGGGGCTGGTAATGAGTACCTGTTGGGTACCTGCCGGTAATGTGGCGGGTAATGGGTATGAGTTTGTACCTGCCGGGGCAGGTACGGGTACCCACTTCATACCCGTGGCGGGTAATAGGGCGGGTACGGGTATAGAATTTGTGTGGCGGGTACGGGTATGAAGGAGGCGCCCCCTGTACCCGCCCCGCCCCATTGCCATCCCTACACTTGGGAATATCAAGTAAACCGTAAGGGCAATGGTTTGCCAAATCGGTTTAAGGCACCCGTAGTAGCTTGGGGTTTTCATTAGTATGAGTTTATTGACTCTAATGAAACCTTTAGTTCAATAGTCAAACCCTCCACTACCGTCTTCATACTATCTTTAGCAATTCACTAATGTTGGAACATGTGATGCTAAAAATGTATTCCTACATGGTTTTTAAGGGAGGAAGTTTATATGCTGCAACCTTAAGTTTTCTTACACCATTAATATCCAAATCATGTGTGTCATCTATGTAAGGCTTTGTAGGGACTTAACCAACTCTTAGGGCACAGTTAAAACATTTTAGTAATTTTTTCTACAATGCTGGTTTATTTGTAGCAGGGCTTGTCCTTCTATGTTCCTTCCTCGCCAATCTGGTGGCCATACTTGTTTTCTTCTGTATATTGAACATATTATTATCACTATTACTAACCCTCGCTACCATAACAGCTTTATTTGCATCTTTGCATGCGATTTCCATGAAAGACCTTGGTTCCCTACACTCTTTTCTAGGTATAGAGGCTAAATGCATTGCCACTAGCCTCTTCTTATCTCAACAAACTTACACCATTGATATTCTTACCAATCACAATACGCAAGATGCTAAACCCTACAAGGGGCTCCTTCTTGCATGCACCTACCTCTCATTAAGCAAAGGAGAGGGCCTTAAGGACCCTATTTAGTATAGAAGTGTCGGTGGGACCCTCCAATATCTAATAATGACTTGTTCTTACATTTGTTATGCTATGAATATTGTCTCTTAGTTTATTCATTGCCCTTGAACTAGGCATTGTATGAAGTGAATCCTAGACTACCAACCATTCTTCATGGGTGCCACAACATAGTTTTCGGCATCATTAATGCTGATTGGAGTGGTCGCCTCGATATTTGTCACTCTACTATATCTTTCTACGGTCTAACCTCATTTCATGGCCGTCTAAGAAGCACATGGCTTTTGCTAAATGTATTCCTGAGTCCCAATATCATGTCTTGGCTTAAGAAATGGCAAAAAAAATTGGGTTAGCTACCTCATGTAGGATTCAATCATTCATCACGTGGGTCCTATTCTGGTATATTTTGATAATGTTTTCGCCTCATCTTACCTTGCTTCCAATGTGGTTTCAAATTATTATAGCAAGCATGTCAATGTTGATTATCACTATGTTAAGAAGAAAGTCTTGAAAGATGATCTCTAGCATTGATATACCTCCACCACCAAACGAGTTGTTAATATCTTAATCAAATGTGTCTCCATTGATCATTTTCACTATCACAAAGGCAATTTTCCCATGAATCTTCGCCATTTAGAGTTAGGGGGCTTATTCAACGACTTACGAGCTATTGAGGGTTTGTCTTAATTTACTATTTTATCACCATATCTATAATTATATTACGATCATAATTGCCATATGTTAGGTCTAGACTCTCTAATGTATACATATGACCTCCTCATATCTCCCTCTTCATTCAATCAATATTTCCTTTAATAATTAAGAGAAAGAAATCCTCATAAGTTTACATAAGTAAACCCTCTAATAATACAAGTGTCAAAAGAAAAGAAAGAAAAATGAAAGAAAGTAAAAAGAAAGAAAGGAAAAAAAACTAAACTCTATCCTAGGTGCATATCATGGTCAAAGTCAGGCTAAAGCCATGGTCTACAGCTGAAGCCGATATGACTGGGAAGGAGCTAGGGAACATGTTTTCCCTTATTTTTTGTCTGATTTTTCTTCAGCTGAGATCCAGCCAGGTGTTCTTTTGGGTTGCTCTGCTTCAGCTTCTTCCGTTGTCCTATCTTTTTTGGTTTTTTGTCCCCTTCTCCTGTTTTGGTGGTCTTTGTAAGTTCTGTTTTTGGTTTGGTTGCACCTGTTTCTTATTGTTTTCTCCCTGTTTTGTTGCGCGGTTTTGCCGCTAATTACCCAAAAAAAAAATTTGATAATACAAATCTGGATCTCAAACTGAAAACAGGTATCGGAAACCAATCTTCGCGGGTCTTTCATGTAGTGATGAATCTGGAATCAATTGTATTGTTTCCTATTTCAAATTGTGGCCCCCAGTATGATGTAGGACCCCAACGGTCTAAATTCAAGTGTAATGAGAGTGATTTGACTCGTTCAAAGGTGGTTGTCTTTATACATTAAAGAAGCAAATAGTATGACCACCAAATAAACTAGTGCCTTATCCCCATTCAAAATTACCAATTTTTGTGAATCAGAATTAAATGTAGAACACTCTAGAATTGTGATAGAAACCTCTAAAAATTGGAAGTAGTAGTGAATTTAGCTAATTTTTCAATTTTTATGGCCAAGTTAATGAAGAAACAAAGCCATTAGCATCCAAGATTCAATCGAAGTCGCAATCAATCAAAGACAATGAGATGGGTATTTTTACAAGTGTGTGCACCAAATTGTAGACCTCATCTTCAAAGCTAACTAAATTTGTAAGGTCATGTTTGTATTGGCCATATTTTTTTGAAACAAAAATATAGTTTTAAACCCCAAAAAAAAAAGGTTAATTAGTTTTCGGGTATATTGCATATGAAAGTGCCTTTAAATGGAAGTATGATCTGTTTTTCTATTTATAGAGAGAAGGAACCAAATAATATGCCTTTTTTTAGAGGAAAATTAGAAGCATAATTAAAAATTTCTAAAATAAATGTGTCCACTCATAATTTGAAAAAATTGGTTATGTAATAGGTAAATATTAAAAAAATAATTGTACAAAAGGTAATAGTTTCACAATGCTCGGCGAAACAAGTGGTTTGTCAAGAAAGCAACTATCTTCTAAGTTCATATTGGGTAGGGACCCATGAATTTTTAATGCTCCAACATGGATCCTAATAGATGATGACAGATGAATAGTTTCATGCATGATGTGCACTATTTTTCTGGATAATTAAGAGGAAAAGATCCTCAAAGGCGTACAGAAGAAAATCCTTTAATAGGTAGAAGAGTCAAAAAATAAACAATAGAAACGAAGAAAATGGCAAAAGTTAACCCTTTAGTAGATGCGCATCATTGGCAAAGTCAAGCTGAAGACGTCCAACTTTGGCTATGGTTTGCATGTGAAGGTGGAATTTAGGACGGTGACTACACAACATGTGGTTTGACCAATCTGGATCTCATAATAGTAATTAGAATTAGTTTGCGATAGTACTCATTGGTGAATGGATATGTCTGTGAAATTCACTAGTGATTGGAACCTAGTAATAACCCTCAATTTTACAGTGGCAATGATGTGTGACTCATTAGGAGTAGAGTTTTGAAAGATAAGGACATTCTTTGTTTCCCAAATTGCATCGACTAGGGCAAAGAAAGACACGAGCCATACTTTCTTAGTTGAGTCTAATCCAAATGTGAAAATCTATCTTTGTCGTTGCTTGGGCAAATGAGAGTGATTCTCTACCATTGCATGATAGCATTCTAAAGATTCAATAATGTCTTTCACATAAGAAATAGATATATGCACGTTTCATTGCTGCAAAGGGCAAAGACTTTGGACGATATGCGATTTGAGTTTGAAACGGGTATAACACACATATCTACATCATATATTGCTCTTAAAAATATATTAATATTATGAATAACGGTTAAGCCTGCTCGGGCAAGAGTAGTACCAGAATGGGTGATCTCTAGGGAAGTCCTCACCCTCGGGTTGGAGGGCACTCGGTACCCTGAAAGGAGAAGGCTGCATACATACCCCCCCAACTCTGCTTAGACAGGAGCTTTTGGAGCGCTACGTATGTTGATTATTATGTATAATGGTTGTTCAAACCTATGACATCTTGGGCAACATGATTCTAATAATATGTCAAATAACTACTTTACAAGTTTAAAGAATTGAGAAATTATTACATAGGTATCATAAGGTTTGGCCATTTAGTATCTAGGTACCATGATATTTCAATATATACAATGAGATACCCTGAGGTTTGGAAACTTTATCACTTAGATATCCTATGTCGGAATTTAATGAGTTTTTTATGAAAATTAGACCAATTTTATACAAAATATACTAATGTAGTAAATAATTACAGTACTATACACAAGTCATTGCAATATTTTCAACAAAAATTTAACGAATTATGCTGAAAATGTTCATTTAGTTTAGCTGTAAACTATTGTTCTAGTGTCGAAACCATATGTCATGTCAGCTATTTATGGTAAACAAATCATCAAATTCTAAGGAATATACTTTGTACTATTGGAATCATATTTTACTTTGACATTTTTCAACAAAAATCTATTGAATTTTGGAAGATGGGTACATGATCGATAAAATTTTAAAATTTCAGGGTACCTAAATGAAAAAACTTTTAAACCTCAAGGAATTTCATTGCATATTTTGAAATATCAGGGTACCTAAATGATAAATTGTCAAACCTTGAAGTATCTAGGTGATAATTTCCCTAAATAATTTGCTGAAAGCTTGTGATTGAAACTCCACCGATCAATGAATCCACATCAATGACTTGTGGTCACAATGTTTTGTTCACCTTTCATCAATTTTTTTTAAAAGGGAACTTTCAGCTCAATAAATGGCCTCCACCTTGCAGCAGCAACAACAACAACCGACACAGCCTTACCCCTTTAGGGTACTACCTTAAAGGAAGGCTATTTCCGAGGACTTCCACCTTGCACCAAAAAAAAAAAAAAAAAAAAGGGGAGTTCATGAAGAAAGTAATTATCAAAACGGTAATAATTTCACATGTTTGGCCAAGTCTGTCCATTCTGAAGAAATCAATCGTCTCAAATGTTTAATTTGCTCGGTAAGGACCATACATCGCTTTATGTTCTGACATAGCTACCTAGTAGATTAAGGTACAAGAATAGTTCTATTGTTAAGGGAATTTATCAATTAGATATCACGAGGTTTGATCATTTATAACCAAGATATCCTGACATTTCAATATATATAATGAGATATCCTGATATTTGAATATTTTATCACCTAGGTATCGTATAAAAATTTGACTAAATTTATACATAAAATGTGTTGATACTGTAAATAATTATTATAATATACGTAAACCAATGTTTTCAGCAAAAATTCAACATATTACGGTAAAAAATACACCAAATTTTAGATGTAAATTATCTAATGTGTCATACTTATATTTTTTGGCAAAAAGTCATCAAATTCTCATCAATACACCAATATATGTATGAATCATATGTTTCATTTTAATTTTTCAATGAAAATCTATCAAAATTTGACAAAAGGGTACTTCATTGATAAAATTTCAAAATTTTATGGTACTGAATTAATAAAATGTTTAAATCTCTAGGTTTCTCATTGTATATATTAAAACGTCAGGACACCTATGTGATAAATAGTCAAACCCATAATAATTTCCCTAATATTCCCTTTCATGCAAATTTTCATTGGAATAGAAGCACAATTAAACATATGCCTTCATCATATATTTTACGTGCTTAAATTATATTAATATCATGTGGGAGGATTTTCAGAACTTGTGATATTTTAATCAATAAGATTTTGATACTGTGTTAAATAATTATTCTGAAATTTTAAATCATTAGATCAAATGCCTGTGAATGAAACTCCAAAGATATATATGCATCCAGATCAATGACTTGTGCTCTCAATGTTTTTGCACTTTACTCACATTTAATAGTTCCTATCTTACAAAAAAATAAAACATATATATAAAAAATAAAATAAAATAAAATAAAATCTCCTTGAGGTGGGAGGAGACTTCTTATTTCTTTTCTATTTTTTTTTATTTTTTATGAAGTATTAGAGGAATACAAGTGAGCATACTGTTTGAAGAAATATAAAAAACTACGTATAAATTAAGGTCAATACAAAAAGGCCCCAGAAACTATAGAAATAAAATTTTGTGTTTTTATAAATGCAAAACAAGAAACAAAAGAAAAAACAAAAGTGGGAAAGTCAAAATGAGTCATGGGATCCGAAGCCAAATTGTGCACCAAGATCAAAACTAAGTGTTATGGGTGGCCTAGCTTTGGGGGTGATTCGCAATGGTGAGGCTTTTCTATGGGTGTCTAGCTAGCCTATTTAAATCAATTTTGAGATTAGCTGTGGCAGTCCTTCTATATGGATCCTCTAAATAAGGGTGTGCATAGATGTCGGTGCACTCCATCAAAGCTCAAAGCCTTGTTATTACCCTCAATTTCTTGATCTCAAGAATGCTATCCCAGTTAGAGTGAGAGTTTTGAAAACAAGAGTGTTGCTTGACTCACAAATAGAGCTGATGATAGCAAGTATGTCATTAGTCATGCTTTTTTAGTTGAGCCTTTGATGAAGGTGAATTGCTAATGTTGAAAAAGGTATTTGAGATTGTTTGGGAAGATGAAAGTAAATCCCCTCCATCTCATAATAGCAAGAAAGTTGATTAGAGTCTAAAATCCATATTCTCACTATTCTCTCTTTTATGTTTAATCTTTCAAGAAGAGCCAGCCACACCAGTAACTCAATTTTCGGAGGAATAAGACCGCACCAAAATTCATTAACCTAATCAGTGGACATGCTACACACCCGAAACCACAATTGTAGCCTTACAAAATTATTGATTGAAAAAACATCTCTAGATCATGTTGCCAAGTCAAAACATCATCATCAATATGAGAGAGTGAAGCTTCCTGCAGTTAATCAATTTGCTATAATAAAGCTCGAGTTCCCAATCAAGTGAATCAAGACGCTATCCCATGTTCCAATGCCAAGTGATAGTATCCCAGAAACCCATGCGCTCTATAAGCGTGTGTTGTTTGGTCGAAAATAGAAAAAAAAGGTCTTAGAAATTTGTCCCTTGAGAGACTATCACCAAGCTGCGTGTATAACCAAACCAATGTTTTGTTGCCACAGCCTACAAGGTAGTGCAATCCGAAGGATGTGATAGTGTTAATGGAGTGAGAGGTGTTACGAGTGGAGCAAATAACACGCCACAAGCCTTTATCTCTCACTCTAGGGGGAAGAAGGGAAGATGCTTGATTGGTTCCACATTTGGCTTTAATTATTCTTTTCCAAAGGAAAGTCTTCAATATTGTACCACCGCCACCATTCAAAAAGGAGTGCATTATTCATGATGGAGAGGTTTCGGATAGACAGACCTCCTAAGTCTTTAGGCAGTTCGAGAGTACCTCATAGAGGTTGAAGAGCACTATAGCTAAAGCTACATGATAACTAAGAACGTCTTTGAAATTTTTTTCTATGCAAAATAGTACACAGAAAAGTGTAATGTCTAGTGAAAGAAGGATGATGTCAACAGCCAAATGAGTAATTCATAATTCACTTTTACTCTCTCATTGTTCCGCTTGACTCTCTCTCTCTCTCTCTCTCTCTCTCTCTCTCTCTCTATATATATATATCAAATAAAGCAATTGACTATAGTAAAATACGAGAGCTTATATCTCAACCATTGAATTCAAAATGAAGGGTTGAGATTGCACATATAAAAATGGCCTAAAAACTCTCTCTCTCTCTCCTCCTCTTTATATGTGCAATCTCAGCCATTCATTTTAAATTCAATAGCTGAGATTTAAGCTCTTATATTCCACCATAGTCAAATGCTCTTATTTGATATATATATATATATATATATATATATAATTATAATGTGATGTGACCTTATCAATAAACACCCAAAATCTTTCTTAACAAAAATTTTGCAATAAATAAAAATAGAAAATGATAAAATAAAAGACCAAACTTGAAGTTGGCTATAAATACAGCCACAAAAACAAGTTCCAACACCATAAGTTAGCAACACAAAATCCCCACACACTCATATACAAGCCCCTAGGCAAACACTAGCCGTTACCTACCAAATCAAATTAAACAATTTAAAAAAAAAATCTAATCATGACGCTACAATCTCTCTCTTCAACTTTCTTGACATCTTCTCCTTCGAATCCCATTCTTCCTCTCGTCAAATACACCACCACTGGTTGTTCGGGCGTTGCGGGCCGTGCATGGCAGGCTTTGCGACCAATGCTGATGCGCTGCTCCGCCGTGGCAACCACCCCCACCACCACGGCGGAAGATGAAGCTCCGGGGGCCGCCAGACGGTCGGCCAATTTTCAGCCTACTATTTGGACTCCTGACTTTCTTGAGTCACTCGCCGCTTCTCGCCCTCCCATGGTACGAAAAATAAAAATGTTATCCTTCTGACCAAATAGAGCCTGAATCATGTGTATTACAAGCCTATGCGAGTAAATCTCAAGCAAAATTGTGAGCGTAAGAAATTGTGAGTGCAGGAAGAGAAACAATGGAAGAAGGCAGAGGAGCTGGAGGAGGACGTGAGGAAGATGATTGCTGACCCCAAACAACCACCACTGGCGCAGCTCATATTCATCGATGATGTCGAACGACTAGGACTTGGCTATCGCTTTGAAGATGACATCGTTAAGGCACTCGGGAGTTTAACAGGTGCTCGCGTGTCAGAGCTCATGGCCGCTAAAGAGAATAGTCTTCGTGCCACTGCCCTCAGTTTTAGGCTCCTCCGAGAGCATGGCTTTCACGTCTCCCAAGGTAATAAGTGTCGTTTTCCATTTTAATATAAGGCCGGTCAAAATCCTGAGCAATTAATGAATGCAATTGCTTGGTTCCCAATTTGTAAAGATACTTCTTGGAAGATTAGTTAGGTTAAGAGTTTGTATCTACTGCATACCACTATTCACAATTGAAGAAATGACAATTTATATATGACACGTTTTAAAGACAAATATACAAATAATATAAAAGATCGTCATATTAGCTAGAGTTGTGCTATAAAATGGATTAGGTGAGGTAGAGTTAAGCTAATCTTGACACTTAGGTTACCATGCAAAAATGGCACACCGATTAAACTTACTTTAGTGCTCTAAAATCCCGGGAGCAGAATGAATAATTTCATTTCAGTGAGGTCTTGGGTTATGATGCCTATAGATTTGAGATCATTTGAGCTGAACTAGTGTTGTAATTATTGTCCATTTAGTTGGGAAAAATTTCGTATTTTTGTTTACATAGGATTTGCGCTCGATAAAAATGAGATAGAAGTGAAATATTTTAACTTGAGATACCAACGTAATATATTTTGAATTTTGTGATGGAAGATGTCCTTTCCTTTCCTAGAAGGAAGTTAATTTCTCTTGTAAGTACAAAATATTTTTCTTTGAGGCAAGAATTGTTATTCATTTGTACAACGAAGCCAAAGGAACGTGATGTAAAAGCATTTCTATTGAAATAAACAGAACCTAAGTTTCTTTTGATGGAAATTTAACAGATGAGTTCAAGAGATTCAAGGACAGCAACAACAACGCCTTCAACTCAACCCTCATCAACGACATTGAGGGCTTATTGGATCTGTACGAAGCTTCATTTTTTGCATTCAGAGGAGAAGATCTCTTGGAAGAAGCAAGAGAATTTGCAATAACTAGCTTAACTAATCTTCTTCCAAAGATTACGGAAGAAGGTGGGTTCATTGCGGATAACGTAGCACGATCACTGGACTTAGCATTGCACCACCGATTTCCCAGGCTCGAGGCAAGGCAATACATTGATGTGTACCCCAAGAAGAAAGACTCGAAGACGGTGTTGCTTGAACTTGCTAAGGTAGATTTCGATAGGGTTCAAGCCATTCACCAAAAAGACCTACAAGAGATGTCTAGGTATGAAATATTCACGTTATTTTTTTATTATTATATTTGGATCTGAACAAAATATTTGTCCAACTATCTATTTCTTTTTTTGTATTATATTTGGATCTGATGAAAAAATTTGTCCAATAATTTTTTCCTTTTCCGTCATGAATCAATTCAGTCTTTTAATTTTCCCTAGTCATGCCTTTAAAACCTTAGTAGGTAGGGATGTCTAAATATTGGTTTCAACTAAAGTAAAAAAAAACATATTACGATCTATTAACAGACTACATGCTTATGTGTTTCTATGATTTAAATAGGTGGTGGACTAGAACTGCCTTGGCGAACAAGCTGAGCTTTGCAAGAGACAGACTCATGGAGAGCTTCTTTTGGGCAGTAGGAATGTCATATGAACCCCAAAACAGTGATTGTCGCAAGGCCATTACAAAAGCTTTCGTTTTTATCACCATCATTGATGACATTTATGATGTCTATGGTTCAGTGGAGGAACTTGAGCTTTTCACCAAAGCCGTTGAGCGGTTTGTGCCATCTGTTAGTCATTTCTTGTCATTTTGGTCTTCTCAGATTGCATATTAACTCAATAACCTATAATAGAATATTCTGATGCCACTTTCTGTAATTGTGTTCTCAGATGGGATGTTGATGCCATTGATGATCTTCCCGACTACATGCAATTGACTTTCCTAGCTCTCTATAACGCGGTCAATGAAGAGGGTTATGAAGCTTTGAAGCAAAAGGGGGTCAACAGCATCCCACTTTTTAGAAAAGCAGTAAGCATTTTTTTACGTTCCTATACCAATTATACTCTACTCCATCGATCCTAAAACGTTTTTTGTTAATTAGCGAGAAAACTTGCACAACTGCAGGCGCACCCTGTATATCGGGGCCCAAAAATGAAACCCATCGGTGCTAATATAACATTTCATTTCCAAATTGGAACTTTAGGCTACATTACATACATGCGTGGGAAACAATCTTTAAAAGAGTTTTTAAATAAATTTTAAATCAACAATAATGCTAAAAGTAAGTGCCAAATTGAATTGTTTCAATTTTGCATTTGTTTGAGATTACTTATTTTTTAAAAAATAAGTGTTTTTTTTTCTGGAGAAAAGTACTTTTATGAAATCTGGAGGGTATTTGACAAATATTAAAAACTGCTTTTTATTAAAAGTAGAAGTAGAAATTTAGTGCTTCTGATCTTAAGCAAAGTCATTTAGGTTTTTAAATTTTGAAGAACTAATACTGAATTATGAATAAAATAAATAAAAATATTATCTTTTACTTTATAATTCATTATCATTTTATAAAAGTTTAAAAACCTAAAATGATTAATATATACTTAAAAAATTGTTTTTAATCAATTCTGCATCCAAACATTATTAACTACAAAAATACTTCTGCCCATATCCTTTTTGGTAATTTGACAGGAAAAAGCATTTTTCTTAGCCATTGGTCAAACAACAAAAATAATAAAATAAGTGGTTGAGTCAAATACAAACTACTTCTTCAAAACAACACTTTTTACAAAAGGGCTTTTCCAGAAAGTATTTTTGAAATAAGTTATTTTTTCACAACAATCCCAAATAGGCCCTTAGTCCTTGTAAAACTTAAATTGTGTCAGTTTAATCTAATGGTCAAAATGAAGTTAGATATAGTATAATCATGTTAGATGCAAGTAACATAATAAAAACTTGCTTGTCGACCTAAATTAAATCAGCCAGTGATCCGATTATGAAGCATTTCATTATTAAATGTTACTCAATGACCCAACTGATACATTGTAACTTGTACATTAGCTAAATTGACATAACTAAAAGTATATAGACTAAATTGACATTGTGGACAAAGTACATGGACTTTTTGATTCCATAAGTAATTTATTAATTTTAATTTTTATGCCATAAATAATATAAATATATATAAATCATGTAATATCAATAGCATTACTCTAATTAAATTGATGTACATGTGAAGTGGGAAGATTTGTGCAAGGCGTTCCTAGTGGAAGCAAAGTGGTGCCACAACGCCGAAACGCCGCCGTTTAAGGAATATTTGGACAATGCATGGATATCCGTGTCGGGTACTGTCATGCTAGTTCACGCATACTTCCTAGTGAGCCCGGAGATCACACAAGAACAGGTTGATTTGTTCTACAAGTACCATGATATCGTTCGTTTGCCTTCTATGATCTTCCGTCTTTCTAATGACTTGCGAACTTCGGAGGTATGTCATGTTTTTCTCATTGGGAATCACTTTGCCTGTTAGTGTAGTAACAAAAAAAATCTCATATCTGATGCAGCGTGTGGTAGGAAAAATTGGGCATCGGGAAGGTTCAACGGCCTTCCCTTTTGAATTTTATTATTACTGAAATAAAATTAACAAAAGAGGTTCATAAGCTCGTTTCTCATAGGTCGAGAAATCGAGGTAACAAAAGGAAGAAAATAATTTATTGGAATTCTAAAATTGGATGCCTTCTAAACTAACATAACATCCCTTTATATAGATGAGGGATTCCTAATCAAATTCAAATTAAATCTAAACCGAATTAAGGAAATAAATCAACTAATAAAGGATAAATCAAAATTAAGGAAAGAGATAATTTGTTGAGTTGGAAATCAGCCAAAACCGTCCTTGAATCAAGCCGAAAATCTCACAAGGCCTTCAACCGTGTTTGGCCATGATGGCGCCAAGTCCAGGTAGCGCCAAGTACCCGCCCTGCGGGTTCCTGCCGTGAGCTTCCTTCCGCCAAGCTGGGGCGTAGGCGCCTAAGCTCGCTGCATCATCCTCCCCGGGTTGGAGAGAATTCATTCTCGAATTTGACTGAGGATCAACACTGGTATTATTGCCAAAGTAAGGGCTGGATGCTTAACGTTAAAAATATTTGAAGTTCGCATACCAGGCGGCAGCTGTAGTTGGTAAGCGTTGTTGTTGATCTTCTCAAGCACCATCAAAGGGTTTATCTTGCGGGTTGAGAGCTTGTTATACTCCCAAGTCGGAAAGCGTTCTCGTGTTAGAATAGCCTAAACCTTCTCTCCAACTTGGAGTTGAATTCTTTGTCGCTTGCTATCACGGTAGCGCTTGTACTTGGCGTTAACCTTCAATAACTGCGCCCTTGTTTGTTCATGAATGTTTTGAAGGAAAGATATGAAGTCTTCAGCCTTACCATGAGGATGAGCCAAGTCTAGAATTGGCGCCAAGTCAATAGGAGCTCGTGGAGTGAACCCGTAGACGACTTGAAATGGCGTGAACCCCATGCTTCTACTTACTAAACTGTTATAGGCGAATTCAGCTTGGTAAAGCTTCACTGCCCAACTCTTGGGATTTTCTATAGCCAAACATCGAAGTATGGTCTCCATGGAACGGTTGGGGACCTCAGTTTGGCCATTGGTTTGTAGGTGATGGACAGTGCTGAAGGAAAGTGTAGTGTTGGCCAACTTCCAAAGGCTGCACCAGAAATGGTTGATGAACCGGACGTCTCTATCAGACACAATGCTGGACGGTAAGACATGGAGCTTGTAAACGTCTTTATTGTAGAGACTTGCAACGTGGGTGGCATCTGCGGTTTTCTTGCATCCAATGAAATGAGCCATTTTCGAAAATCGGTCAACAACAACAAAAATGGAGTCAATCCCGCCAACTGTTCGCGGTAATCCCAATACAAAGTCTATGCTCACATCTGTCCACGGTTGATCTGGTACTGGTAACGGTAAGTAGAGACCCACATTCATCATTCCACCCTTAGAGATCTGACAGGTGCGGCACCTCTTGACGAATCTCTCAACTTCCTCGCGGATTGTGGGCCAGAAGTAGGTGGCGGTAATGAGCTTTAGTGTCTTGTCCCTACCAACATGCCCAGAGTTATGCTTCTCCTCTATTATCTTCTGACGCCAACTAGAGCTCGATACACACAGTTGGTTCCCCTTGAACAAATATCCGCCGTGGATCGAGTAATCCGGTACTGGGCCAAGTTGTGCGTCATGCCAAATGCTGCTAAAGGTTGGGTCATCACGGTACATATCCTTGAAATGCTCGAACCAGGTAACTTCAGTCTTGTATTGCGTTAAGACCATGGTCCTTCTACTTAAGGCATCAGCCACTTTATTCATTGCGCCAGAAGTATGCTTGATTGACAAGTGGAAGACTTGAATAAAACCCGCCCACTTGCATGCCTCTCTAACAACTTCTCTTAACTATTGATAAATTTCTGGGGCTATGTTGTCTGAGTATAGAATAAACTCACAGTTAGCCAGATAAGATTTCCAATGCCGGAATGCACTGACCAAAGCGTAAAACTCTAAGTCGTATGTTGAATATCTCAACTTACTCCCATGAAGCTTCTCACTAAAGAAAGCAACCGGTCTTGCTTCTTGACTTAGAACGGCACCAATACCAACCTTTGAAGCATCGGTGTGCAACTCAAACATCTTCTGAAAGTCTGGTAACGCCAACACTGGGGCTGTTGTCAGCTTTTCTTTAATGATGGTGAAAGCAGATGCAGCCTCAAGCGTCCACACGAAAGAACCCTTCTTAAGGCAGTTTGTGATAGGCGCCAATATGGAGCTGAAGCCAGGAACGAAGCGCCTGTAGAATGACGCCAGTCCATGGAAGCTTCGCGCTTTGCCAATGGTTTTTGGTGGTGGCCAGTCACGTATAGCGGCGATTTTACCTTCATCAGCCGAAATAATGTCCTTAGAAACAATGAAGCCCAAGAAGGTCACCTTCTCCCTCATAAATTCACAATTTTTCAATGTCGCGAACAAACTCTGACTCCTCAAAGTAAGAAGAACCTCTCTTAAATGATTAACGTGCTCAGTATGGTTACGACTGTAAATTAAAATGTCGTCAAAATAGACGACGACAAACTTGCAAATGAACGGACATAATACCTGGTTCATGAACCTCATGAAGGTACTAGGCGTGTTGGAGATACCAAACGGCATAACCAACAACTCATAGAGACCTTCTCTGGTCTTGTAGGCTGTCTTCCATCCATCCTCGGGAAATATTCGTAGCTGATGGTAGCCACTTTTGAGGTCCAGCTTTGTGAACACCTTGGCGCTTTGTAATTGGTCCAACAGAACATCCAGTCTTGGGATTGGGAAACGGTACCATACTGTTATTTTGTTGATTGCTCTACTACCCACACACATACGCCAACTCCCATCCTTCTTTGGCGTTAGCAAGGCCAGGACAGCCCAAGGACTCAAACTTTCCCTGATGAAACCTCTAACAAGCAACTCCTCAACTTGGCGTCTGAGCTCTTCATGTTCAGAAGGACTCATGTGGCAATGCGGTTTGTTTGGTAAGGATGTGCCAGGAATTAGATCGATTCTGTGCTGAATGTCACGCAAAGGCGGCAGCGCGTCCGGTAATTCGTCTAGGAACACATCAGGAAACTCCTTCAATAGAGGCAAGATCTCACTTGGTGGCTTGTCGGGCACACTGTCAACTTCCTTCCCAATCAGAACGAACACGACCTTGGTGTCACCAACTTCTTTAGCAAACATGGCGCGACCTTGCACGTTGGGGTGTTGAGCCACGGTAGCCTTTGGTTGTTCTTCCTTCTTTGGTAAAAGCACCGTTTTTACTCCTTCATACATGAAACTGTACGTGTTTCTCCGTCCATCATGCACAGCTCCTCGATCGTATTGCCAAGGACGCCCTAAGAGTAGGTGACATGCGTCCATGGCCACTACATCGCACCATACTCCCTCCTTGTATCTTGGTCCTATTGAAAAATTCATGATACACCATTTGGAAACCATCACCTGACTACCCTTCTTCAGCCAACACAAACGGTATGGTTGAGGATGGGCTTCAGTCTTTAGCGCCAATTTGTTAACCGCCTCCTCGGAGATGACGTTCTCACAGCTTCTGGAGTCTATAACCACACGGCAAACTTTTCCGCCAATAGTACACGTTGTCTGGAAAATATTGTCCCTTAACCAGCCATCTCCTTGTTCATTTCTTGGCGTGAGGCAGACACACCTAACGACTAGACATTGACCCTCGTGTCCTATAATGGGGTCTTGTCCTTGTTCTGCCAATTCTTCTTAACCGTCTTCTTCAACGGTCTCGACTTCTTCTTCTGTGGGATCGTTAATGAGAAGAGCCTTACTCGATTTGTCTCCCTTTCGGCATTCGGAGGCACAGTGACCTACTTCTCCGCACTTGAAGCAACGTATATGGGACGAACCGCCTGCCTCTTGATTAACATGTTTCCCAATAACAACAGGAGGGGGTCTATTCTGGGTGTTCTGATTCTGAGTTGGCGGTACGCAGTTCAAATCCCTACCGCCTGCGTGTGTATTCCCAGTCCACCCAGAAGGGCGGTGCCTTTGTTGCCGTTCCATGTTCACGGCTCTCTGAGACACCTTAGCGACAGTAAAGCTATCAAACATGTTGAGTACGTCTTGGATGGGCTCTCTTAGGCCACTAATAATGCGATCCACCAACTTTTCTTCAGACTCTGCCAAGTCATTTCTAGTGACTAGGGAGTTGAACTCGGCAGTGTAATCTTCAACAGACTTCAAAAATTGGCTTAACCCTTGAAGGCATTGGTACATGATACGTGCATGATTGTACGGTAAGAAGGCGCTACGGATGTGCTTCTTCATCTTCTCTCGTGTTTCAATCTTGGACTGCCCTTGCCTAACCGGGTTTGTCTCAGTTGGTGCCACCAGGCGGCGGCTCTACCTCGAAGGTGAGTAGCGACGAGCGGTGCCTGTTTTCTCTCCAGTATTTCCCTAAATTCAAGGACTACCTCGACGGCTATAAGCCAATCTAAGAACTCCTCTGAACGTCCTCCTCCATTGAACTCCGGTATCTCGATCCAAAGCCCGGATTCCCACATCCGATTGTCATGGTCTTCACCACGGTGCTGTTGGCGCCTAGGCCTTGGGTCCGGTTGGTCTTCACTGAAGATAGGGTTCACAAAGGGGTCATCCTCGTCTTCACCATTCATGCCAGGTGAAGGGTGGCATTGGTGCCTTGCTCCACCCAAAGAGTTGAGGTTACCACCGATTTGGACCAAGTGTTGCTAGATCCGCCGGAATCCCTCTTCCAGTTCGTCAAATCTCCTCTCGTGCTGCTAGTGGTGATCTCAGTCGGTAACGTCTTCCACGATGGCATTCCTTTGACGTCTTCCAGGGGCCATTGTTGCAGGAAGCAAACCTTGCTCTGATACTAGATGATGCAGGGCGTGGTAGGGAAAATTGGGCAATGGGAAGGTTCAACGGCCTTCCCTTTTGAATTTTATTATTACTGAAATAAAATTAACAAAAGAGGTTCATAAGTTCATTTCTCACAGGTCGAGAAATCGAGGTTACAAAAGGAAGAAAATAATTTATTGGAATTCTAAAATTTGATGCCTTCTAAACTAACATAACATCCCTTTATATAGATGAAGGATTCCTAATCAAATCTAAACCGAATTAAGGAAATAAATTATCTAATAAAGGATAAATCAAAATTAAGGAATGGGATAATTTGTTGAGTTGGAAATCAGCCAAAACCGTCCTTGAATCAAGCCGGAAATCTCGGAAGGCCTTCAACTGTGTTTGACCATGGTGGCGCCAAGTCCAAGTAGCGCTAAGTACCCGCCCTGTGTGTTCCTGCCGTAAGCTTCCTTCCACCAGGCTGGGGCTTAGGCGCCGAAGCTCGCTGCATCAATATCTTAGCTGCTAGAGCAGAAAGATTAATACATGTCTATTGGGTTACTCTACCTAATGTTAATGAGTTGTGGGATGAATCCTGACTCAAACTTACATTTGGACCTTACAAATAGGAGCTATAGGGATTTGACGACAGGCTAGGTTGATGGAATATAGTTTGGAATGCTTGCTTTGGGTGGGACCTAGTTGGAAAACCTGGAAAAGCATGGGCTCGATGACTTGTATGCAAAATGAGTATAGTTAAGCTAAGCAACCTATGCAATTTGCTTCCGAGTTAAATCTAAAACCTAACAAGTTTGGGCTCGAAGCATCTGCATTAGAAGCTACTTGACGGGGAGGAATAGAATATTGTTGTACTCTTTAAGTTTTACTTAAAACGCGATCTTTACAATTCATTTCGTCTGTCTAAAAAGTTACTTGGAAGCCATATTAGTTGCAACAAAAAATAAAAAGGCAGACACGACATTTTAGGACATCGTTTTTGACAAACTGAACACAAGGGGAATGGCATTTACAATTATAATTAAATTGATGACTAAAAGATATTATAAATAATAAATGATAGTATTTGAACATGAGACCTGATGTTTCTTAAGACACCATATTCATATATACAATTCTAGAAATGTAAAATAGAAAGAGGGTTGTTAATGTACATATCTAATTGAATAATTTTCTTGCGTTCATATATATATATGTAGGCGGAGTTAGAGAGAGGAGAAACATTCAAATCAATCCCATGTCTAATGAAAGCGGGTGCATCATATGATGAAGCATGCAAGCATATTAGCAATTTGATTGACGAGAGTTGGAAAGCACTTAATGAAATTCAAGTGGCTGACATTCCCTTCTCCAAGAACTTCATTTGGACCGCCATTAATCTCGGTCGTATAGCACAGTGCACTTACCAGTACGGGGATGGGCATGGTGCCCCAGATGACAGAACCAAGAACCGGGTCATGTCACTTTTGGTTGAGCAAGTTCAATGATTATCTCCACAGATTTATGAGAAAATGTGTATGTGATTACATGAGTCAAACAAGAAGTATATGGCGTTTCTTTTCTTATATAGCTCTTTTTACATTTTGCCAATTCAAATTAGGAAATGATATACTTCAAAAAAAGATGCAAAAGTTTTATTAGCGCTGTACTTTCTTTGACTATATATGTATATATACATGTATGTATGAATATATTGTAAGTTCATGTTCTGATTAAGATGCGCGGATGTTGTTTAATTTATTTGGGAGTTCAAATCTTATTAGAATATATGCATTTTTTTAGGATAGTACACGTCAGAAATATGAATGCATGTGAAGCAAATGAACGATAAATTATTATGAACATATATGTAAAAATAGAATTAGATAATAAAAGAAATCGATATTGACCACTTTTTTTTATAACTAAGAAAATGAGATTTCCCTTGATTCAATTTAATATTTGACCTTTTCTTTCCTTTTCATGGTTAATGAGAAAACAACGCACTGCTTACGCACAATTATTGCAGTATAACGACTCATGAGAGATCGATCTATCGGTTACAATTGAGGATTAAGATCAGCCTCCATCGAAGAGAGACACAGAGCAGCAATCCTATATGTCACCTTGTTGCCTTCCCGATAAACATGACAAAGTAAGTCCGTAAGTCCCATATATCTTCAACAATAGTCTTGATTTGTCGAGGACAAAGGTATTTCTTTTCTATGGTTTGAATGACAGTAAGGTTATCTGATGCAGCCCGTTAAAAGGGCTTGGCGGGACGGTCTTGGCATGACCTGATTTGTTTCAGCTGTGTCCACCAGGCGGCTGCTCTACCTCGTATTAACTAGCGGCGCTTGCTTCGACTCTAGTACCTCTCTAAACTCTAGAACCTCCTCGACGGCGACTAGCCAATCTAAAAAGTCCTCGGGATGTCGTCCACCATCAAACTCCGTGATTTCAATCCAGAGGCTAGATTCCCACCTTCGATCATCATAATCGTGGGGGTTTCCGGTAACGGGCCGACGTTGCCTCGGACTAGGATCCGGTAGCTCCTCGTCCGGGAACGGATTTTGGAAGCTCTTATCCGTGTCCTCTTCTATAGCACCCGGTGTTAATAGGCGTTGGGGCTGAGTTCCCGGTGCATCGGGATTTGCCCCCAGTTGAATCAAGCAACGCTCGATTTGCCGAAATCTCTCCTCGAACTCATCCAATCTCTCTCGGCCACCAGTAAGCGATCTCGGTAATAAACGTCCTCAACGGCGGCGTGTCATTGCCGTCTTCTGGCCATCTTAGAAAACGTTCTGAGCTTTGATACCAACTGATGCAGCGCGGTAGCGGAAGATTAGGGGGATGGGAAGAAAACGACGCCTTCCCTTTAATTTTATTAATTGAATAATAAAAACAAAGAGGAAAAGGATAAACTCAATTTCTCACAACCGAGAAACAGAGAAACAAGGGAATTCAGAAACTTACTCATATTTTTTTATAATCAACAACTCCTAATCAAACACTAATTCATAAACCCAGCTCCATGCCCTGGTGCTCCGTTACCGCCAAAGGTTTCGTTCACGCCAAGACCGTCCCACCAAGCCCCTTTAAAGGGCTGCATCATCACTAATGCAGCACTGCAGCAGATAATTAAGGGGACGGGAAGGAAGCGACGGCCTTCCCTTTTATTTTATTAAACTCCGGGAAAAATTACAGGAAAAAGATAAATTCGTCTCTCATCCTCACTCTTGAGAATAGAACGAACAAATAATTCATAAAATTAATCAAACAAATTGGCTAGCTAAAACCCTAACTATCCTCCTCTTTAAATAGAGGGGTTTTCCTAGCTTAACTCTAACTAATTTAAAATTTAAATTAATTCCTAATTAGAACCAATGGCTGAGATTGCAATCCGTGTGCTAGATCCAATGGCTGATATCGCAATCCGTGTGTTCCTCTTAAAATAAAAAAAATAAATAAAAGGTTTAAATCTGAGTTTTTAAACTAATCTGAATCCTAATCAAACTCTATCTAAAGACTAACTACCAGCCGCATTCTTCGTCAACCCACGTCAATGGTTCCGCCAACCATGCGTCTCGCTAAGCTATGCACCACTCATGGCTACAAAGCAGCTTCAACCCAATTCGTCTTCCCTGCTAGACCTCTATCCATGGCGTTGTTTTCCCGTTAGCCCTCACCCGCCAATCTCTAGATGATGGCTGCATCATTCTCTCCGGCTTGGAGAGAATTCGTCCTCGAATTCAGCAAAGGGTCTTTCTTGCCATGTAGAATCCTCTTATTCCAACCGCCAAGCTTTTCGCGCTCCAGTCCATACGCCTTCTTGTCATGCTCTGCTCCCGCCAGTGACTGAGCTGCCAAGCTATCAGCCAAAGAAGGTGGGGCTGCATCATCCTTTCCCAGTTGGAGAGAATTTGCCCTCGAATTTGCCACGAAGTTGTTGGGATCGTTCTTGCCATAGTTAGGACACTCGCCAAAGATGAAGGAGCCTCACGGTACATGGTGATCTTAATGGTGGACATGTTATCAGTATATCCTCGCCATGGCTCACCTTGTTTAGGTGGTAAACGTAGCGTGAGCTCTACTCGATGATGGAGCAGATCCGGTAACCCTCTTCTCAGTACTTGACACTCCCATTGCGGCCTTGTTCTTACTACGATCACAGCTCCCGGTAATTCTTTCACTTCTTTCATTTGTGTTGTTCGCTGTTACCGTAGTCCCGCCAAGTCCCATTCTTGGTCAGTGTTAGTATAGCCGACCCGACTTTCGGTCGCGCCCGGATGTAGATCATCACAACTAACATCCACATTAGGTGCCTGATGTGCTCGTGCCCCACACTAGTCTCTACGCCCATTGTTGGCGGTACGTAAGACGCCAACGCCTCTGGATAATCCTTCCTCGATTGACTCCCTACCTCATCCGATTCCTCCTCCTCATCAAAGATGGGCTCGTCATACATGGGCTCATCAAATATGGGTGGAGAAAATAGGTCTAGTTGTGGTGCCTCATCGAAGATAAGTTCTCCACGGGTTGGCGTCCTTTTACAGGCGCTTTGTGCCCAACTTCAGTATCGTGGAACCAATCACAAATTGCTTGAAGAAGAATAGATAGTTTGTGTGGAGTCCTTAAGCCGCTACCCCCCCCGCCTTTGAGGAGGTAAAGAAAAGACTAATCACGACGCTTGTTCTGGTCCTGATTTTTAGAAGACGTTTGAGTTGCACACCGATGCTTCCGAAACCGGCATTGGCGCTCTCCTTAGCCAAGACAAAAGGCCCATTGCATATTTTAGTGAGAAGCTTGATGAGAGTAAGTTGAACTACTCAACTTACGATCTGGAGTTTTATGCGCTAGTAAGGGCACTAAGGCATTGGAAGTCGTACTTAGCCAACCGGGAGTTCATCTTATATTCTGACAACGTGGTCCTCAAATACTTCAATAGCCAAAACAAGATCTTGGACAGGCACGCCAAGTGGGCTAGCTTTGTGCAACTCTTCCACTTCATCATCAAACACAAGTTAGGCGTGATGAACAAAGTGGTGGATGCACTTAGCAGGAGGAGCCTCATCATGGCGGAGAGTCAGGTGGAGGTCACCGGATTTGACCATATGGCGAAGCAGTACCCAAACCATTTGGCGCGACGTACATGCTGATTTTGTTCCCAGTTTCTCAATCCATGACGGGTTTTTTTTTAAGGGAAACCAACTTTGCATCCTGAACTCTAGCTGGTGGATCAAAATTATTGAGGAAAAGCATAATGCGGGGCACATCGAGAGAGATAAAATGCTACAGCTTATTATCGCCGAGTACTATTGGCCACGATACGCAAAGAAGTAGAGAGGTTTGTCCAATGTTGTCGTATTTGTCAAATTTCAAAAAGCGGAATGACGAATGCAGGCCTTTATTTACCATTACCGGTACCGAGTCAGCCATAGACGGATGTCAGCATGGACTTTGTGCTAAGCTTATCGAGAACCACTGGCTGTATTGACTCCATCTTTGTCGTGGTAGATCGCTTCTCCAAGATGGCTCATTTTATTGGTTGCAAGAGAGCTGCAGACGTCGTGCATGTTGCGGGTCTTTACTTCCGGGAAGTGTACAAACTGCATGGGCTACCGTCTAGTATTGTCTCGGATCGTGATGTCAGTTTTGTTAATCAGTTTTTGAGGACACTTTGGAAGATGGTGAGCACCTCTCTTGCCTTTAGCACCGTCCATCATCCTCAAACAGATGGACAAACAAAGGTCACTAACCAATCACTGGGAACATGTTGCGTTGCCTTATTTCTGGCAACACCAAGGGGTGGGAGACAAAGCTGCGTCCGGCCGAGTTCGCCTACAATAGCTCCATCAACAGAAGTATAGGGTTTGCACCATTCACGGTGGTATACGGGTTTGTGCCTCGATCGCGGATGGATTTGACGCCAGTGCCTGATCTCACATGCCTACATAGGAAAGCAGGTGACTTCGTCCCTTTGCTTAAAGAAATCCATGAGCAAACACATGCTCGATTACTGGAAGCTACCACTAAATACATGACGGTTAAAGACAAACGAAAAAGGTCAGTACAGTTTCAGGTTGGCGAGAAGGTTTGGGCAGTCTTGACACGTGAACGATTTCCCACTTGGGAGTACAACAAGCTCACGGCTCACAAGATAGGCCCATTGGCGGTATTAGAGAAGATCAACGACAATGCTTACCGAGTTCAACTTCCACCTGGTATGAGGACTTCAAGCATCTCGTCCCTTATTTCGGTGACAACTATTGTGCCGACTCTCAGGCGAATTCTCTCCAACCCGAGAAGGATGATGCCGCCCATTAAAGGGACTTGGCGGGACGGTCTTGGCGTGAGTGAGACCTTTGGCAGTAACAGAGCAGCAGGGCACGGAGCTGGATTTATGAATTAGAGTTTGATTAGGAGTTGTTGATTATAAAAAATATGAGTATTTCTCTGAATTCCCTTGTTTCTCTGCTTCTCGGTTGTGATAAATTGAGTTTATCCTTTTCCTCTTTGTTTTTATTATTCAATTAATAAAATTAAATGGAAGGCCGTCGTTTCCTTCGCGTTCCCCTAATCTTCCACTACTGCGCTGCATCATTATCCCTTCTATATGTATGTGGGAAATCCCAAGATTCAAACAACTCTTATTGCCTTTTGTAGCTGCCTAGGCTTTTGCTAAAAGAATAGGGGTGTTGCCAATATATCCACAATCTATTCCAATATGCTCACCTTTGCTATTTCTAATAACAAAACCAAGCACAACTTGCCCGTTACATTTTTCCCTGTCCAAATTCAGTTTACTCGGATTCCTTTCTGGGGGGTTCCAATAGACATACTGTCTGAGCACAGCTTTCTTATCGGTTATACGATAGGAGCCATCAATGCCCTCTCTGGATTTTCTAAATCTCCATTCAACAATGCTTCCTTCTACACAAGCAAAAATAGTCCCAAGAGTGGACCTACTACCCTTAAACACCAACTCATTCCTTTTTTCCATATAATCGAAAGAGTTGCAGTTACCAGTTCTAGCTTATAGAATTTATTCTTGTTTTTATCATCTTTCAGACTCACTGGCCATCGGAGAATGCTAGCTACTTGAGATTTAAGCTTAGTCCCTCCTCTCCCTAGCAACAGATCCTAACAATGTTTGGAAAAACTATAGTGCAGGAACAGATGATCTTGAGTCTCAACTGCATCCTGTCAACAAGGACAAGAACTCGAAATTTGTAGCCCACAAGACTCCAGGACCACATGGGTAGGAAGTGAACTATGACAAAGTCGTCAAAGAAACATCTTAATTTTGGGCAAAACATCAAGATTTATGATTGATCCACCTAAAAGGTCATCTAATCTATTCTTCCTATTTAATCTCTTGGGCTAATTAACAAGCCAATTTAACTAAGGATTCCCTATTAGCTGTGAAACCTTAGAAAAAATTATCATGCTTGGAAGGGATCGGAGTATTGAACAGAAAGGGAAGAATCCTGTCCCGAAGAACACTGCGCAACTCCTCAATTTTTGATCTCCCTTCACTAAGGAAATCATAAAGCCTCAAAATTGGGTCTTTCAGCACCCAACCTTCCTCAACTTCCTCAGCTAGAGGAGTTGGAGTGCACTAGGCATTAAACAAAAAAGAAATTCTATTATCATTTCTTACTAACCATCTGATACCTTTGTGAAGTAGTCTGAGACCAGACATGATGCCCATCCACTAACCATTTGACTTGTATACAACGGAATTGGTTGTACACTTCTTCTTATATGTTGAATCCCGTCAGCCCCTAACCAAAGCAATCTGGGCTTCAACCTTTTTTGGCCCGTTTGGGGAGACTGTTTGAGAGTTATAAATTCATCATTTCCGGCTTTGTGCTTATATATGAAAATAATTCAAATGAAATCAACACAGGAGTACCGAGGTTGAGGTAGGAGATGGTAGGGCCATCCACACATAGCAAGACTGTTGTAAAATTGGTCCCTATATGAATTAACTATGTCAAGAAATGTTCAAATATTATAGATCAAAGGGTGTAAATGTCAAGTGGCATAAGTTGTAATTTTTGGTAAAAGTTATTATTGTACCTAGCAGTGAAAAAATCTTTTAAATAAGGTAAAGTGGTAAGATGACGTTGCTGCCCCTGCCCGTGTGCTAAATTTACCTGCCCGTGCCACTGCACGCTGCCCAGAGCTTCTCGTGGAAGCTTCCCAAAATCTGTTATTAGTGGCTGCCACGCGTCAGCCATCCGGGACAACTATTTGTGTTTCTTGTAGGTTTTTATGGACCGTAGATCTGGTTCGTACGAACGGCCGAGATTGAACCTGGAGCCTTGCCACGGATCAGGGTTCTGCTGCCTATATATACTGACCCTTTTTAGGGTTTGCCGTATGCTTTTGCATTTCTCTCTGTTTTCTCTTCAGCCACCGCCTCTTTTCATTTTGCTCTGGCGATCTTGAGGCGATTGAGTAAATCCGTGGGTGTTAAGGCTTGCTCGTTCAAATCTTGGTAGTTTGGAGCATGTATGAAGCCTTGTAGGCTTCGGTTGTGAGCTTTCTCTTCCCTTACTCTTTATTTTCGTTCGTCTTTAGGTTTCTGTCTTAGAAGCCTTAGGTATCAGTTTGTATAAAGTTGTATATCGTTGAAGTCTGGTCTGTAATACTTGAACTCGACTTATAGTGGATAGACTTCCCTAGAAATAGGGAGCCGTGGAGTAGGTCCTTCTTTAAAGGCTGAACCACGTAAAATCTCGTTGTTATCGCTGTGTTCTTTGTGCATGTGTTCGGTGTTGGATGAATCTTGCTAAACTACAGTTACAGGTTTCTTGAACAAGATCTGAAGTGTTGAATGTTTGTTGTTATTTACGTTTTTCAAGAACTAAAGTTAATAAGTTTAAACCCTAGGAATACGACCTAAAACTTAACAAGTGGTATCAGAGCATCAGGTTCTTTACCTTAAAGAAACAGTATGGCGTCTGCTAGGGTTGATATTGAAAGGTTTGACGGTAGGAATGATTTCAATCTATGGAAACCAAAAATGAAAGCAATCCTTATGGCACAAGGTGCTGGAACTGCACTTTTGCCCGAAAAGGATCAACCAACTTATCTAACTGAAAAGGAGAAAGTAGAAATCGAACATAAAGCTTATGCTTCTTTATTACTTAGTCTTGATAACTCGGTACTTAATCAAATCCGCTCTGAAAAGACCGTAGCAGATATACGGGCTAAGTTAGAGGAAATTTATAAGTCTGAGTCATTGTCCAATAGGATGCTGTGCATGGAATCCCTTTTCACCTTTAAGGTGTGTGAGACTAAACCCCTAGAGGACTCTATAGATGAGTTCCATAAAATCTGTCAAGATCTAGAAAACGTTAAACTTACTGTTGCTGATGAATTGTTGGTTGTATTGTTGCTATGTGCCTTACCTAAATATCTTAGGTCCTTTAAAGACATACTAAGATATGGACGTGACACTGTAGCACTGAAAGACGTTACAAAGGCCCTAAGATCCAAGATCCTAGAACTTAGGAAGGAAGGGAAGTACCCACCAACCAGTAACAGTGGGGAAGGGCTGTCAGTCAGGGGTAGGACAAAGACTCGAGACAACCATAACAACCATAACAACCATAACAATCATAACAACCATAATAACTACAACAATAAAGATAGGAGAAGAAGTAAGAGTCGAAACAGATCTAGTTCAAGACCTAGAAGACATTGTAGTAAAGTAAAATGTTATGAGTGTGGTAAACTAGGACACATTAAAAGATACTGTCCGGATTACCAAAGAAATTTTAACAGCACAACTGACAACACTGAATTTAATGACGGATATGACTCCGCTGAAGTATTAGTAGTATCCACAGACCAAACTACACATGAGTGGGTTCTAGACTCAGGGTGTAGCTTCCATATGACTTCAGATAGATCCTTCTTTACTGAATACCGGACTGTAGCTGGGGGAAAGGTGCTGTTGGGAAATAACCACGGATGCCAAGTAGTTGAGATAGGGTCAGTTAGGGTTAAAGGGTCAAATGGGATTGACTTTACCCTAAAGGGAGTTAGGCATGTGCCTGAACTTAGAAGGAACCTAATTTCTCTAGGACAATTAGACCAGGCTGGTATGACCTTAAAGGCACAACAGGGGGTAATGAAGGTCCTTAAGGGTTCCCTTGTAATGCTAAGAGGAGAGGTCAAGAACGGTCTATATGTGCTTAGAGGTGACGTAGTTCCTGCTGGCTGCTCTATTGTAGAGAAAACTGACCTAACCAACCTTTGGCACAAAAGAATAGGACATGTATCAGAGAGGGGCCTGAATGAGCTGAACAAGAGAGGGCTGTTGGGGGGTGGTTATGTGTCTAAACCTGATTTCTGTGAGTCATGCATATTTGGAAAACACCATAAACTATCTTTTAAATCTGGAATCCATATAACTAAGTCATCGGTAGACTATATCCACTCTGACCTGTGGGGACCAACAAGGGTACCCGCTTTAGGTGGAGCATACTACTTCCTATCTATGGTAGATGATTTCTCTAGGAAGGTTTGGGTTTACCTACTTAAAACAAAGGATGAATGTTTTAGTGCCTTTGTTAGGTGGAAGAACCTTATAGAAAATCAAACAGGTAGGAAGATTAAGGTACTTAGAACTGATAATGGACTTGAATATATAAACACTGAATTTGATAGTTTGTGTGCTCAAAATGGTATTAAAAGACACAACACTGTTAGGAAAGCTCCCCAACAAAATGGACTAGTTGAAAGAATGAACCATACACTCCTAGACAGGGTAAGATGCATGTTATTTGCATCAGGACTTGATAAAAACTTTTGGGGGGAGGCTGTAGCTACTGCATGTTATCTAATTAATCGAACTCCCTCCTCTGCAATTGACTTTAAAACCCCTGAGGAAAAATGGACTGGAAAAACAAGCGACTATTCTATTTTAAAGGTTTTTGGACGTGCTGCGTATGCACATCAATCTGAAGGAAAACTTGAACCCAGGGCTGTAAAAGGTGTTTTTCTAGCCTATCCGGATGGTGTAAAGGGGTATAGGGTGGGTGTTAGGGATGGAAACAGGACCAAAATCATAATTAGTAGGGATGTGACCTTTAATGAAGAGGAAATGCCTTACTTGGAGAAAACAATGAGCAGCCATTTCCTCCAACCCTAGGAAGTTTGATCCTGAACTCTACGAGTTCGAGATCAGCCCACCAGAGCCTATACACCAGGAAAACCAGACCTTAAATCCTGAGGAAGAGGTGACCGACAGTGCTGAAGGGAGCACTGAACCTCAAGAAACAATTGAACAAACGGACCTATCAAACTACCAACTAGCTAGGGATAGGGAGAGGAGAGAAATTAGGGCACCAGTCAGGTTTGGCAGTGCGGATTGTATTGCATTTTCCCTAAATACTGCCCTAGAATATGTAGAATCAGAACCTCTCACTTATACTCAGGCTATTAGTGGGGCTGCCTCTGAACAGTGGCTCAAAGCCATGACAGAGGAAATGGAGAGCCTCAAAAGGAACAAAACTTGGGTTTTGGTTCCTAAACCAATGGATAGGAAGTTGGTAGGTTCTAAGTGGATTTATAAGGTAAAAAAACCCGATACATCATCTGGACAGCCAAGGTTCAAGGCTAGACTAGTTGCAAAAGGTTTTTCACAAAAAGAAGGGGTAGACTATAATGAGATTTTTTCTCCCGTTGTTAAGCACACAACTATAAGAATACTTATGGCACTAACGGCTAAGTTTAGCCTATTTTTGGAACAAATGGATGTTACAACAGCTTTCCTTCATGGTGAGCTGGATGAGGAAATCTTTATGGCCCAACCTGAGGGCTTTATTGAACCAAACCATGAAAACCATGTTTGTCTACTTAAGAGGCCTTTATGTGGCCTAAAACAATCCCCTAGACAATGGTACAAACGTTTTGACCAATTTATAAGAAGTAGTGGCTTTAGTAGATCAATACATGACACTTGTTTTTATTATAAACATGCTGATACTGTTGATGCACTGTATTTGCTGATTTATGTGGATGATATGCTGCTGGCCAGTAAATCCATGAACCATATTAATGATTTGAAACTAACGCTTTGTGCTGAGTTCGATATGAAAGATCTAGGGAAGGCCAAGAAGATACTTGGTATGGAAATTACCAGGGATCTAGCAGCTGGAACCGTGCACTTATCTCAACAAAGGTATTTGGAAAAGGTATTGGTTAGATTCAACATGTCTGAATGTAAACCTGTAAAATTGCCCTTAGCAAGTCAGTATAAGTATACAGTTCAATAGTGTCCCACGAATGAGATAGAAAAGAAACAAATGGAAGGATTCCCATATGCTAATGTTATAGGTTCCTTAATGTATGCTATGACTTGTACGCGTCCAGACTTAGCTTTCCCTTTAAGTGTTTTGTCTAGGTTTATGAGTAACCCAGGAAAGGAACATTGGGATGGAGTTAAGTGGCTGTTAAGGTACATTAAACAAACCTATAAACTGGGACTTACTTTTGGACGGACAAAAACCTACCTTAGATTGATAGGTTACACCGATTCTGACTTTGGGGGAGACGTAGATAAAAGGAGGTCCACTAGTGCTTACATTTACACTTTAAATGGTAGAGCCATTTGTTGGAAGTCTAAGTTGCAGCCTGTGACTGCGCTGTCGACCACTGAGGCTGAATTTGAGGTCCTCACAGAAGCCATAAAAGAGGCTATCTGGCTGAGAGGCTTACTGTCAGAAATAAACCTCGATAATGGGCCTCCCGTACTGTTTTCGGACAGTCAATCAGCCCTTGCATTGTGTAAAAACCCCGTGTTTCATGATAGGACTAAGCACTTAGCTATCAAGAGGAATTTTGTAAACGACATGCTTGAAAGGAACACTATTGAATTGCGAAAAATCTGTACTGCTGAAAATCCAGTAGATATGGGCACAAAAATTTTGACTTTGGACAAGTTACTTAAATGTATTAACTTGGTTCAAAGTAATTGGGATCATGGATGACGAACCCAATGTGTTTTGCTCCTATTACTAGGGAATGTCCAGTAGTTAACCCATATAGGTACCAAGGTCGAGAATTGTTGTAAAATTGGTCCCTATATGACTTAACTATGTCAAGAAAATTTAAGTCAAGAAATGTTCAAATATTATAGATCAAAGGGTGTAAATGTCAAGTGGCGTAAGTTGTAATTTTTGGTAAAAGTTATTATTGTACCTAGCAGTGAAAAAATCTTTTAAATAAGGTAAAGTGGTAAGATGACGTTGCTGCCCCTGCCCGTGTGATAAATTTACCTGCCCGCTGCCCAAAGCTTCTCGTGGAAGCTTCCCAAAATCTGTTATTAGTGGCTGCCACGCGTCAGCCATCCGGGACAACTATTTGTGTTTCTTGTGGGCTTTTATGGACCGTAGATCTGGTTCGTACGAACGGCCGAGATTGAACCTGGAGCCTTGCCACGGATCGGGGTTCTGCTGCCTATATATACTGACCCTTTTTAGGGTTTGCCATACGCTTTTGCATTTCTCTCTGTTTTCTCTTCAGCCACCGCCTCTTTTCATTTTGCTCTGGCGATCTTGAGGCGATTGAGTAAATCCGTGGGTGTTAAGGCTTGCTCGTTCAAATCTTGGTAGTTTGGAGCACGTATGAAGCCTTGTAGGCTTCGGTTGTGAGCTTTCTCTTCCCTTACTCTTTATTTTCGTTCGTCTTTGGGTTTCTGTCTTAGAAGCCTTAAGTATCGATTTGTATAAAGTTGTATATCGTTGAAGTCTGGTCTGTAATACTTGAACTGGACTTATAGTGGATAGACTTCCCTAGAAATAGGGAGCCGTGGAGTAGGTCCTTCTTTAAAGGTTGAACCACGTAAAATCTCGTTGTTATCGCTGTGTTCTTTGTGCATGTGTTCGGTGTTGGATGAGTCTTGCTAAACTACAGTTACAGGTTTCTTGAACAAGATCTGAAGTGTTGAATGTTTGTTGTTATTGACGTTTTTCAAGAACTAAAGTTAATAAGTTTAAACCCTAGGAATACAACCTAAAACTTAACAAAGACTTTATATCTTACTGATAAATGTATGCAAGAGGGAAAGGCAGGAAAAGAAACAGCAAAAATTATGTGGGTTGACGTAAATCTACGTTCTTGTACATTATAAAACAAGTCTTATGGTTGTACCCTATCAAACTGACGAGACTTTAGTGCATATCTATGGTGATCCAGCATACTAAATGATAGAGTTGAAGAGTAAATCTCATAACCATCGTCGATACACTTGTGAAAGCAAGAAACGATTTGTCTTCTTCTCAATGGGTGAAACAACTTAAAGGGAAAAAAAAAGCAATCAATTTTATCTGCAATGAGAAAAAACCTTCCATTAAAAGGAAGCAGACACCTCAAGAGGATTCAAATACCGAAAGAAGACTAGAAAATGGAAAGCAAAATAAGCACCTCTCTCAAACATTCATTCACGTGTGGCTCTTTCAAATATTGCTAGATCGAGACAGGGTTTATACAAAAATCTATCATAATATGGAGATTTATAGGCTATGTATGAACAATTATTATACTTGAAGTAAAATCCATAAGCTAATTTAATCCTATCTCAAATACAAAATGTGGAAAACATACAACCTTTTAATTTGCAAACAAGAATTATCACGTCCTAAATTAGAGAACATATGAAATTGAGTGTGTCTATCGTCGTGATTCAATTATAATTTTTCCTTCTCGAAGACATCAACGTTTGAGAGTGCTCTCGCACTAATCTTTCATAGCCTTATGTAGGATATTTTAATAAAAATATTTTTAATTATTTTAAAATTTATGTGACTTTCACACTTTTACAGCTTTCTGACAATTAAAAATCCAAAATACATTTAAATCCTAAATTGAATTGCTTTTGACCGTTCGTAAACCTTTGGCACTAATAATTTGTGAACAATTTACTCAAAGCAACGTCTCTATGCTAATGAATAGATTTGAAGATGCTTAAAAAAAGCATAGCACAGCTTGGAATTTGCGCCAGAGAAAAAATTTCGAATTTTTAGTTTATTATTTCCTTAAAAATTCAATATACTATATTTTGGCCAAGTAAGGTATAGTGGAGGTTCTTGCTTTCAAAGTTGAGCAGACCTAAAAAGTTTCTACTGTCTAATTAGGCATTGTGTCCTTAAGGCGGCACGTCGGTACTTGCTGAACCAGCATTTATCCGATAGGGACGCGAGACCATCTTAAAGAGAGCGTAATCTGCGACTCGCTCAGCTATTACTTTATTGTTGTATTGTAAGTTCCACGCAGTCCAAGTAATATCTATCCATCTTACATATTTTGTATGACATTTTTTGTATCTAGTTCTAACACCTTAGTCGCCAAATTGTGTCACCTAGTAGAATATCTCAATGTTACCTCCAGATGCTCAAGTCGCTTGAGCTATTTAACCATTTGAGCTGGTTGTGCCACTTGAGCTCGAGCCACTCAATCCTTAGAACTACTCAAGTCAATATAATAAAATTCGACAAATATGGCCATGAAACATGCCACGGAAAATCTAAAGACTCATAATAATCCATTATGGCCCAATTAAAAAATTAAAAGAAAAATAAAAGAATACACAAGACCAATGATGTTGTGCTTGCAAACTGATCCTCATTTGAGTACATGCATACAAGTTATATGCTGGATATTATTTACTTCAAAATTATATTGATTTGATTTAGATGAGATTCGAGTTTGATATGATTGGTTAAATTTGATTTGAACGAGATTAAGTTATCTAATTAAGATTAAGCAACTTAGCTATAAAAGGATGTTAGAATGATGGTTGAAAAGTGCAAAATAAGAGAGGAAAAATGTGAAGAGTGTGCAGCTTCCTCTATCCAAATCTACGTTGAAAAGAGCTGGTGACTCGACGTGCAGTAGTTACATTGTGAGAGAGTTGGTGGCTTGTAATGCAGAAGCTATATTGAGAGAGGGTTGCTGACTCGATGTTCAGTAGATACATGGGGAGAGGGTTGGCGATTTACTGTGCAATAGTCAAATTAATGATAATGAGGTTGATGATCGTACTATGGGTCCTAGAAGTTTCAATTAGAGATTGTAATTCCTGAATGTCATAGTGGATAAGGCACCTGTTTGAGTTCCGCGGTCTTTCCCTCTACATGATAGAGGGTTTCCATGTAAATATATGAGTGTTGATTGTTTTATTGCTTTGTTGTTTTTCGCTTTCGCTAATGTTGATTGTTAAGTCGCCCATACTTTATAATTATTAGCATAGCAAAATGTATATATATTTTTCTATTAAAAAGAATAGGATTACATTTGTATATTAAAAATTTTAAGTGTCAAAAGTTGGGCCCTGCTCAACAAAGCAATATAATAGTAATGGGCCCATACTTTATAATTAAATTTTCAGCAATAAGAAAGTACGACCCATATACGGCCCGCAGAACTCCTCTAAAAACATTGGTTTGTTATAAATATTATAATATTTATAATTGACCAATAAACCCTTAACATATTAATTGGGGTATATAATTGTTTACACTCTTTACCTACTAGTTAAAGGAATAGTGAAGAAATAATATTCATTGAACCAACTATTAATTTTTGGTTGTATTATGAGCCCCACCATCGAATTTGGTAACCCAAACTGTCACATGAATATAAATAGTGCTTCTTGCTTTTGCTTATAAATTCATGCAACTGTAACTATATTTGGATAAAAGAAATATATGAATGTGAAGAGAACTTTTTAACATTACTTTCTTTTATATATTTGATACTTTTGATATTTTACATTTTATTTTATAACATGGTTCATTTTTCTGTATGATTTTCTTTTTCTTCAATATTCGAAGTTATATAGATGTAATGTAAGAAGTCGATATTACTTAACGTCAAATAGAACTTTAAAATTGGAAAGTTAAAGCTTAAGTTGATGATGGGTCCACCATTGTATTGTGAGATGAATGATATATAGACTGGTGATTTAAACATCTTTTTAATTGGTTATTGTCAAAAAATCAAATATCCTAAAAATTTTAAGTTGATATGTGAAGATCCAAGAATGATTTTATACACTAACAGTTGTGAAGTCGCGTGACTAACGTGACCCATTTACTTCTAATAATTTTATTTTAATAGAAATAGAATACAATTTTATACACTAACAATCGTGGATGGAGATGCAACTTTTTTTCAACGATTGGAACTTGCTGAGCTGTGAGCGTGTCGCTACCTAGTTGATTTGAGATTGAACGTTATTTGTTATGTGCTATAGTTGCTGTAAATAAACCATTTTTATCATAAGTTTAAGCTAATAGGTGAAGGTCAATAATGGTTTTATATTCTAACACTTCTCATTGAAATAGTAAATTCATTGAAAGATTTATGCTTATTTGTATTCTCTAATTTTTTATTTTATTTTATTCCATATTGTTTAAGAAGAAAATAAGATTAATGATCTGTTTCAAGTGGCTCAATGGGATCCATAATATATGTATAAGCATATTTCTCTTGGTGACCAAAATAAGATATTTGATTGTTATCTATTAGATGAGCGATCCCGACCTGTTGCTATGTTCATTGTAATCTTATCATAGGTTTGTAGTGCTCGGTTTGAAATGGAATCCTAATGTAGCAACTCAACTTGTGGTTGTTTCAATGATAAATCACCTTCGGTTATAAGGTAATATGCGTACATATGTATTAGCTGGTAGAAGTGGATTATTCAAAGTGTGTTTTAGGTGCTTGGATATCTCAGTTACTAATAACGGGTGTACCTATTAAACCTGCCTCAAACCCCTAGAATCATAGGAGTAGCCTTAGTGATTAGTTGACTAAGGTGGGAATATTGAAAATAACACAGCTGTTTGTGCAAACTGAGTTGATACAAACGCCAAAATCAAGAGGGTTGCGACTATGTAATACCCATTTAATACTTAAAACTTACCCAAAAAAATAGTATGTATTTGAAACGCATTCGCGTGAAACTTGAGTTATGAGTGAAGTTATAAAGTCAAAAGTTAACTTCTATTAACAAATGATCTCTTTAATGATGGATGAGCCATTACATTTTTTACATTTTTCTTCAGTTGACACGAGTTACGGGTGGCTTTTATGTTTGTTTGGCGCTTTTTTTTTTTTTTTTTTTTTTTTTTTGGGTTTTGTTCAATTGAACATATTATCAATCTTGAGAGTCAACTAACTTAAATTTGGTTTGAGTCAATTAATTTCTTAAAATTTCTTCTTGTACTATTTCATTTCTTATTACGTGTTGCTTTTTTATTTTTATTTTCAAGTGTATACTTAGTAAATTTTTGGGTGCGTATGTTGCAGTTGGAATGAGGATTACATGGCATGAAGCCCCTAATAGTAGCAACCTTTCAATGACAAGATAGGGTGACGGATATAGGAGGTAGGAATATGAATTACAAGCAGTTGTTTGAACTTCTTATAGTTTCTGAAGATGTTGGACTTGTTACTCTTGACCTGTGGAGAGTATTTGCTGTGGCTTTCCAATGAAAGCTTGTGGATTTTCAATCGCAAATTACATTGTATACTAAGATTTGTCGCAAATGTTTTTGTAGTAGAATTTTGTATAAATGATATATTTAAAAAAAAAAAATGTATACTATGTTCATTTATTTGCAGAAGACTGGCAACAATAATAATCATTTGAAAAATTATTATGTATTTTAGTATGCTAAGAGGTGTTCTACCACCGCCATTGTACCGAGCAACGCTAATCTGTGTAGATGTGCTATTTAGGGTCACTAAATATTATATTAGCATAAGCATCGCAGTCTAAAGACGCCTTTTTCTACATATGCCTACACTTAACAGTGTATCTGTAACCTTTGCTACACAGCTAATTGCACCGCTAATAAAGGCATCACTAGGAAGCCTAGTGACACTTTAAGCATAAAAAAGTTAAACTTTAGTATTGCAATAGACTTGTTTCTTTTTAGCGACCTAAGAAGTATATAAAGTTCGTGTTCCCTTCACTAGTTGACGTGTTCTATAGTTACCTTGCAGGCAGCACTTTCAACTGTGGATATGGGCAAAGCCAGATGATTTTAGCCTAAACTTGTCCGCAATGTGCACGTAGCCTAGGTGTTATTGTTGGTAAATATATGACGTAGTTCGAGTAAAAGAAAATAATTAAAATAAGGGAGGACAAAAACGTAGCATTTTAGTTTGAAGTAATTCTTTGAATTCTATTTTTGGGGCAATGTCTGAATTGCCCCTCACTTGTGAAATTAATTACTTGTTTGTATGAGATGCCCAGCTGCCCGGATGTACTATTTCCTGCCCGAACAGTGCTGCCCGCTCTGATCCAAATTGTACTGGCTGCCCGGTTTGGGCTGCCCATGCTGCCCGAATAGTACTCCTGCCCGGATCCCTTTTGTTTTGGTGTACAACTGGCTTGCTTTCTTTTTCATCCTCATCTCTCTCTCCCTTAACCAGAAACCCGTTAGGGTTTTCTTGTGAGGCTCTTCCAGAAGGTTCTGTTGCTTCATCTCGGCCGTTCGAGCCTCGACACACGTCACAAGATCCGGGGCCCTCGATATCTGAACCGTGTGTAAGTTTTCGACCGTCCGATTGTTGCGTAAGTTAAAGGCTGTGATGAGCTTTAGGGTTTTTTCTTAGGTCGTAGCTTGGGGGTATTTAATGCTGAGTTGGTTGAGTTGTAGAGGTAACGAAAATCAGTCTTCTTCTCCTCTCCCCTTCTCTCTCTGGCGATTTTTACCCTTTTGAAGGCTCCCTTGAAACCCTAACCCTAAAAACGAATCTCTGAGCCATAATACACTTAGGTTCCAACCTTGTGAGCCTCGGATCGAAGTGTAATCGTGTTCGTTGAGCTCCGTTCGTGCTATTGGAGCTCCGTTGCTGGCCAGAAGCTCTGTTCGTGTTCCGGTGGAGGTCCGGTCGTGGTGCTCTTGGAGTGTTCTTGAGCCGTACTCGTGGTGTGAGCGACTTGCTTGCAATTTCGGTAAAATCTAGTTCACAAGGGGAGGTATACTTCTAAACCTACTAGATTCGGTTGTTCTCTTGAGTCTTGTGTTGTATTTGAGGTTTATGAAGTGATTTGTGTTGTAATTAGTCTAGGTCTAGTTTAAGTTGGTTCTTGTGGGGCAAGATCTGAGATCTTGAAATTATTGCTGTGTGTTATCTTTGTGTGTCTTGTTTGAGAAGTTTATCTGAGTCATTTTGTGTAAGTTTTTGAATAATTACACATAACAAGTGGTATCAGAGCCCAGGTTAGAACACGGTCTAAAATTAAAAAAAAAAAAAAATGGCCTCAGCTAAACATGACATCGAGAAATTCACGGGTAGAAACGATTTTGAGCTATGGAAAGTCAAGGTACAAGCACTGCTTATGGCCCTTGGCGTCAGTTCTGCACTTCTGGAAGATAACGATCTTCCAGAAGGTCTCAAACCGTCAGACAAGGCTAATATGGATAAAGTAGCTCACGGTAATATCTTACTTTGTTTAAGCAACACAGTTCTAACTAAAGTGTCATCTGAAAAAAGTGCCTTAGATGTCTAGAAAAAGTTAGAACAACTATATGCCTCTAAATCCCTCTCTAACCAAGTATATTACATGGAAAGATTTTACTGCTTTAGAATGGACGAGAACAAAAACATAGAGGACAATTTAGATGAATTCTATAGAGTATTATCAGACTTGGACACTCTAAAAGTAGAAATAACTGACGAGACCCAGGCTATAATACTTTTAGGATCATTCCCTAAATACCTAAGTTCTCTAAAAGAAACTCTAAGATACGGCAGAAAGACCATATCACTAACAGAGGTAGAGGACGCCCTAAGATCTAAAACAGTAGAACTAAAGAAAGAGGGAAAATACTATCCTAGTAATAGTGGCAATCGCGGTGAAAGCTTAAACATACGAGGTAGAACTAAAACAAAAGACAACTATAAAAGAAGAGGTAGGAACCACTCAAGATCCAGGTCTAGGGGTAGAAAAGATCTGTCTCATGTAAAATGCTATGAATGTGGAAAATTCGGCCACTATAGGAGCATTTGTCCTGAAAACAAGAACCAAGTTAGGGCTGATTACACTGTAGAAAATCATGAATGTGGAGAAGTATTGATTGCATCTACTGATTTCACTTACCATGAGTGGGTACTTGATTCTGGATGCAGTTTTCACATGACGTTTGATAAGTCCTATTTTACTGATTATGTGTCTGTAAATAGTGGAAAGGTCATGTTAGGAAATGACCATGCATGCAAGGTGGTAGGTGTCGGAACAGTTAGGGTTAGAATGTCGGATGGCACTATCTTTACCCTAGAGGGAGTTAGACATGTACCAGAACTCAAAAGAAACCTGATATCCTTAGGACAACTTGATCTAAGTGGACTGACCCTAAAGGCCTGTAGGGGAGAGATGAAAATCCTGCGAGGTGTCCTTGTTGTAATCAAGGGAGAGATCAAGAATGGATTATATGTCCTTAAGGGAGAGGTAGTTTCTGGGGAGGGAAACATGTCCAAGATCGACCCTAAGGACACGACCAACCTATGGCATAGGAGGTTAGGACACATATCCGAGAGAGGACTAATAGAGCTCCAAAAACAGGGTTGTTTTGGTGCTGATTCTGTGACAAAACTTGATTTCTGTGATCATTGCATCTATGGTAAGCATCATAGGATTGCATTTAGTGTAGGCTCGCATACTACCCATGGCATTGTTGATTACGTTCACACTGATCTATGGGGACCCTCAAGGGTTCCCACAATGGGTGGAGCCCATTATTTCCTGTCCATAGTAGATGATTTCTCAAGAAAAGTATGGGTGTTTCTACTTAAAAATAAAAACGATGCATATGATACTTTTGTTAAGTGGAAAACGTTAACTCAGAATCAAACAGGAAAGAAACTGAAAGTATTATGAACTGACAACGGTCTAGAATTTGTGAACTCTGAATTTGACAAGCTTTGTGATGATAATGGTATAAAACGACATAAAACTGTAAGAGGAACCCCTCAACAAAATGGTGTAGCCGAACGCATGAACCGGACCCTACTAGATAGAGTAAGGTGTATGTTGTTTTCAGCCGGGTTATCAAAACAATTTTGGAGTGAGGCTGTTAACACAGCCGCATACCTAATTAATAGGTCACCCAACTCTGTTTTGAAAATGAAAACACCCGAGAATGTTTGGAGCGGAAAGAACGCTAACTATGATAACCTAAGAGTATTTGGGTGCTCAGCTTTTGCACACCAACGAGAGGGTAAATTGGAACCTAAGGCTGTAAAAGGCATATTTCTAGGCTATCCTTCAGGCGTAAAGGGTTTTAGACTAGGCATGAAAGAGGGAAACAGAACTATAACAATAATTAGTAGGGATGTCATCTTCAACGAAGATGAGATGCCCTACATTAAACAACAATCGAGCAATAGTTCAAATGTTAGGGAATTCGACCCAGACTACTACGAATTTGAAGTTAACCCACCTAGTCCTCTAAACCTGAGAAAAGAACCTGAAGATGACCTAGATAACTTCGAAAATATTGATAGAAATGCTGCTGTAACAGTGCCTAATAGAGCTGAAATTGAACCTAATGTACCTGAAAATGATGTTCAGGACCTGGAAACCTATCAATTGGCTAGGGATAGAGTTAGGAGAGAATCTAGAGCCCCTGAAAAATATGGATATGCTGAGTGTATAGCTTATGCATTAAACACAGCTTTAGATTACGTAGAAACCGAGCCATTGTCCTACACTCAAGCGATCAACAGCAAGCATTCAGCCGAGTGGCTGAATGCTATGACAGTTGAAATGGAGAGCTTGAGGAAGAACAATACTTGGGTCTTGATTCCCAAGCCCAAGGGTAGAAAAATCATAGGTTCAAAGTGGATCTTTAGAGTTAAAGAACCCGATACTCCTGAAGGTTTGCCCCGGTTTAAGGCTAGACTAGTTGCCAAAGGTTTTTCACAAAAAGAGGGGGTAGACTATAATGAAATTTTTAGTCCTGTCGTAAAACATACCACTATTCGTGTTATTATGTGCTTGATTGCCTTCTATGACATGTCTCTACATCAGATGGATGTTACTACTGCATTTTTGCATGGAGAGCTTGAGGAAGAGATCCTCATCTCCCAACCCGAGGGGTTTATTGAACCCGAGCAGTCTGAGCATGTTTGTTTGCTGAAAAAATCGCTGTATGGGCTGAAACAGTCACCCAGACAGTGGTATAAGAGGTTTCATGCATTCATGGTAGATAATGGTTTTAGTAGGACTGTTCATGACTCATGCTTGTACTATAAAGACATTGACTGTTCTGATGCTATTTTTCTGCTAATATATGTGGATGATATGTTATTAGCTAGCAAGTCCCTAAAGCAGATTTCTGACTTGAAATCTCGGTTAAACGGCTCGTTTGATATGAAAGACTTAGGGGAAGCTAAAAGGATTTTAGGTATTGACATCATCAGGAACAGGTCTAAAGGAACAGTACATTTAAGTCAAAGTCATTATCTTAACAAGGTTTTGAAAAGGTTTAATATGTTCGAGTCAAAACCAGTGAAACAACCTTTAGCATCGCAGTATCAATTCTCAGCAAGTCAATGCCCTAATACTGAGCAAGAAAAGTTTAAAATGAGCACAATACCGTATGCTAACGCCATAGGATCATTAATGTACGCAATGACCTGTACTAGACCGGACTTAGCATTCCCCATGAGTATATTGTCATGCTATATGTCAAATCCCGGTAAGGTACATTGGGATGGTGTTAAATGGCTGCTAAGATATGTAAAAGGGTCAATTGATTTGGGTTTAACATTTGGTAGAGACCAAAATGAACTAAGATTGACTGGTTTCGTAGATTCCGATTTTGCCGGTGATCCAGATAGGAGACGATCTACGTCAGCCTATGTTTTCACTTTAACGGGTGGAGCTATTAGTTGGAGGTCAAAGTTACAGACTTTAACCTCTTTATCTACTACCGAGTCAGAGCTCCTAGCAATATCGGATGCCGTTAAGGAAGCCATATGGCTGAACGGCTTGTTAAATGAGTTAAAACTAAACCTAGGGTCACCCAAAATCTACTCAGATAGTCAATCTGCCATTGCCCTTTGTAAGAACCCAGTTTTCCATGATAGAACGAAACACTTAGCAGTCAGGCGGTATTTTATCATGGATAACATAGAAGAAAATCAGATTGATCTGCTGAAAATTTGTACCGAGGATAACCTCGCTGACATGGGGACTAAAGGTCTTCCGTTGGAGAAGTTTACACGTTTTGTTGAACTTCTTCAAATGGAATGGAACCCAGGGTGATACTGGATGTAAAATTGTTAGTCATATACTTACCAAGGTGGAGTTTGTTATTGTTGGTAAATATATGACGTAGTTCGAGTAAAAGAAAATAATTAAAATAAGGGAGGACAAAAACGTAGCATTTTAGTTTGAAGTAATTCTTTGAATTCTATTTTTGGGGCAATGTCTGAATTGCCCCTCACTTGTGAAATTAATTACTTGTTTGTATGAGATGCCCAGCTGCCCGGATGTACTATTTCCTGCCCGAACAGTGCTGCCCGCTCTGATCCAAATTGTACTGGCTGCCCGATTTGGGCTGCCCATGCTGCCCGAATAGTACTCCTGCCCGGATCCCTTTTGTTTTGGTGTACAGCTGGCTTGCTTTCTTTTTCATCCTCATCTCTCTCTCCCTTAACCAGAAACCCGTTAGGGTTTTCTTGTGAGGCTCTTCCAGAAGGTTCTGTTGCTTCATCTCGGCCGTTCGAGCCTCGACACGCGTCACAAGATCCGGGGCCCTCGATATCTGAACCGTGTGTAAGTTTTCGACCGTCCGATTGTTGCGTAAGTTAAAGGCTGTGATGAGCTTTAGGGTTTTTTCTTAGGTCGTAGCTTGGGGGGTATTTAATGCTGAGTTGGTTGAGTTGTAGAGGTAACGAAAATCAGTCTTCTTCTCCTCTCCCCTTCTCTCTCTGGCGATTTTTACCCTTTTGAAGGCTCCCTTGAAACCCTAACCCTAAAAACGAATCTCTGAGCCATAATACACTTAGGTTCCAACCTCGTGAGCCTCGGATCGAAGTGTAATCGTGTTCGTTGAGCTCCGTTCGTGCTATTGGAGCTCCGTTGCTGGCCAGAAGCTCTGTTCGTGTTCCGGTGGAGGTCCGGTCGTGGTGCTCTTGGAGTGTTCTTGAGCCTTACTCGTGGTGTGAGCGACTTGCTTGCAATTTCGGTAAAATCTAGTTCACAAGGGGAGGTATACTTCTAAACCTGCTAGATTCGGTTGTTCTCTTGAGTCTTGTGTTGTATTTGAGGTTTATGAAGTGATTTGTGTTGTAATTAGTCTAGGTCTAGTTTAAGTTGGTTCTTGTGGGGCAAGATCTGAGATCTTAAAATTATTGCTGTGTGTTATCTTTGTGTGTCTTGTTTGAGAAGTTTATCTGAGTCATTTTGTGTAAGTTTTTGAATAATTACACATAACACTAGGAATTTTGGTTCCTCTCTTCTTTTTTTCTTTCTTTCTTGGCTTGTGTTTTTGACTCCTGTATCTATAGAGAACTATTTTACGTATTCTTTTAAGGATTCTCTTTCTCATAATTTAAATTAAAAAAAAAAAAAAGTACATTTCCCCAAAAAAAAACATAATATATATAGTGGCCTTCTTTGTAAGAAGGTGAGAGCGTGAGAGAGGCGATTCCTGGCTCTCCATTGTACTGGATGGCCAAGATTTGCTGGAAAATAAAAAAAGTAATTTACAGCTAAGTTAATGTCCCCTCTCATAAGAACGCTACCATATATATATATATATATTATATATATATATATATATATATAAGCATATGGAGTCTCAAAAACACGTCAACAATATATAAAAATTTTCATGGCTAAGTTAATGAAGAAACAAAGCATTAGCATCCAAGATTCAATCAAAGTCACAATCAATCGAAGACAACGAGATGGGTATTCGCACAAGTGTTCGACTCCAGGCCTCGTCTTTAAGGATTACTTGATTTTTAACATCATGCTTGTGCATGTTTGGCCATACTATTTTAAACCCAAATGTGTTTTTCTACACAGAATATTCTCTATTTAGTTTTTAGGGTGTTTAACCTACATATAAAAGAAATTTCTTATTATTTAGAAATAAAGTCACAATACAAAATAGACAGCTCGTACAAATGAGCTTGGAGTCAATCCATATAAAGATAGGGATCAAACGCAACAAGAATAGTACAACACTTACGTGATCCAATATACACTAAATGTCTTAGCTGCCATTGGAAAGGACTCAGTGGAAGGACAAAACCAGATGACAAGAGGAAAAACCGGCCCAGGCCTCTAATTCATTGAAGCAATGTGCTTAACTACAATGGATTCATCCCTACTAAAATTTTGTCTTGGCTTTTTCCTAAGCTCCCACGTGTACTCTAAAGTGAGAAGCTTATCATGTCTTTAGTAAGGAAGCAGATAAATAATATTTCTTTGTTAAAGGGGGTCAAAAGTATGATTAAATATTTTTGAAAGAAACATGCCTCACTTATAATTTGAAGAACTATTTTACAAAGAAAAAGTGACTTTGAAAAAAGTAAGGTAATAATTTCACAACCCTTGCCAAATCATCCTTTTGTCTGGAAGTTAATTATCTTAAAAGTCTAATTTGTTTGGTAAGACCCATGAATTGTTATGTGTTCTAATGGGGCTATTTAGTAGTTGAAGTCACATAAATAGTTTTATACTTTTTTTAGCATGGTTAAAGTATAGTACGTGTTTAAATTATATTAATACCATGAGTGAGAATTGCTCCCCCCCCGATAGATAGGAGTGAGAATTGTTCGAACCTATGATATTTTGATCAATAAGATTTTGATACTATATCAAAGAACTATTAAAGATTTAAATTATTAGGAAACTGACGTAGGAACGTACGGGAAAAAATAGATAAGTATTGATTATGGCAAGGTTAGGAACTCCACTACTGCAAGCCGATACCACCACCTTGGTAGGCTAAACCAAGGATACAGAAAACTCTCTAAACTTACACAAATAATTGAAGAGAACACTCAAGTTAATGAGAACTTTAATTGAAATTGATATTAATAATAATGAATAAATAAGGTGAACAACAGCCCTCTATTTATAGAGGAGTCAAGAGATAGCAAAAGTCTAAAATGACCCTAGGGCTATAATAAGCATACAACAACAACAGTCCCAGTGCCTTGCGGCTCCTGCATAACGCGGGGTCGGGGGGGGGGGGGGGTGATGTACGCAGCCTTACCCCTTCCGGCAGGAAAGGAGACTGTTTTCGGGGACCCCTAACCTGGAGTGGCTGAGTTCCAGCAGATAAACCATCAATTCATCAATCGTGCATTAAAAAAAAAAAAAAGGGCTATAATAAGCATAAAGGGGCAAAAAGGGAATTGGACAAAACCCTAGTTTACTTGACTAATATAGCGGATACTCAAATATATAGCAAATCCTAAAATGTAAAATATCCCTAGAAATTAATAATAGCTAAACTAATTAAATTAAACTAAATAGTTTATTTTAGGTCAATCTTCATGACACTCCGTGTCATACTGCTCTGGTTGGAGAGGACTCGGAATAGAGTCTTGAGAAACTTTATCTTGTACATCCTCATCTTGATCTTCATAACATGGGGAAAGATTAGCAACATTGAACGTAGCAGAAACTCCATAGTGTCTAGGAAGCTCAATCTTGTAAGCATTGTCGTTGATATGTTTCAAGACACGAAAAGGTCCATTAGCTCAAGGAGAAAGCTTAGCATGTGCTTTAGCAGGGAAACGATCCTTCCTGAGATGAATCCAAACCAGATCTCCTTCAGTGAACTTTGTGTGCTTGCGGTGCTTGTTTGCTTGCCTTTGATACTTTGCATTTTGACGTTCGATCCTTCCACGAATTTCTTCATTAAGCTTCTTGATCTCCTTTACTCACTCGTTTGCATCAAGGCCGAAATATTTGGAAGTGGTTAGAGGTACCAGGTCCAAAGGACTTAAAGGCCGCTTTCCATACACAACTTCAAATGGACACTATCCCATAGTTTAACTGATAGAATTGTTGTAGGCGAACTCAGCTTGGGCCAAAATTAGGTCCCACTGACGAACATGCTTACCTACAAAACTTCGTAATAGATTTCCCAAACTCTTATTCACAACTTCAATTTGACCATTCATTTGAGGGTGGCTAGTTGTTCTAAATTGCAACTGCGTTCTGTTAAAAAAAAATTTGCAACTGTGTACCCATTTTACGCCAAAGTACTTGCCAAAAGTGACTCAAAAACTTGGCATCTTGATCAGATGTGATAGTCATGGGAACTCCATGAAGACGCACAATTTCCTTGAAGAATAGATTAGTAACAATGGAAGCATCATAAGTCATGTGGCATGGTATAAAATGCAGCGTTTTTGAAAAATTTATCGACAACAACCATCACAAAGTCTTTGTTGCATTGAGTTCTTGGTAATCCTAAAACAAAATCCATGCTTACATCTTCCCATGGGGCTTGTGGGACAAGTAAAGGCATATAAAGTCCAGTATTTTGATTACCCATTTTGGCAATGTGGCAAGTGCGACATCTCTTGATATGAACTACAACATCTCTCTCCATTCTAGGTTAGTAAAAAATTTCTTTAACAAGATCTACTGTCTTGTCTCTTCCAAAATGACCAGCTAATCCTCCATTATGAGACTCCAAGATAATGGAGTGACGTAATGAACCTCGAGGGATGCATAGTTGATTTCCCTTGAGTAAGAAACCATTTTGTCTACGAAAGAGTAGATATGGACCTTCAGCAATATTCTTCCATATGTCTCCAAAGTTAGGATCATTTTCATACAATTCTTTAATAGTTTCGAAACCAATGACCTTCAATTGCAATGTGGAAAGAAGCGTATGACGTCGACTTAAAGCATTAGCAACCTTGTCTTCAGTGCTTGACTTGTGCTTCAATAAAAATAGAAAAGCTTGAACAAATTCACTCCATGCAGCATGTCGACGATTAAGCTTTTGCTGTGAATTCAGATGCTTAAGGGCTTCATGATCAGAGTATAGGATGAACTCCTCAGGTAGCAGGTAATGACTCCAGTTATCCAATGGTTGATTAATAGCATAGAACTCCTTGTCATATGTAGAATACTTCCACTTAGCATCATTCAAATTTTCACTAAACAAGGCAATAGGACGACATTCTTGGGACGACACCAATGCCCACATTTGAGGCATCGTAATCAACGTCAAATACCAAATTGAAATTAAGTAATGCCAACACAGGTGCTTCAGTGATCCTCTTCTTTAGCTCTTCAAAACTTCTTTGTGCTTTATCATTCCAACTGTAGCGATCTCCTTTCATGCATTCCATCATCAGGGCAACAGTTGAGCTAAAATTTCAAATGAAACGTCTATAGTCCAATCCATGGAAGCTTCTGACTACATGTAGTGTTCGGGGTGTGGGCCACTTCACAATTGCTTCAACTTTGCTATGGTCTATCTCAATGCCTCGACTTGAGATGACATAACCAAGAAAAATAACCTTCTCAGTTAAGAAGTCACACTTTTTGAGGTTAGCATAAAGTTTCTCACTCCTAAGCACTTCAAAGATGTGGCGAAGATGTTCAACATGCTTTTCCTTGTTTTTTCTATACACCAAAATATCACCAAAGTAGAAAACAACAAACTTTCCAATGAAAGGTTGAAAGACTTGATTCATGGGGCCCATGAATGTACTTAGTGCATTGGAGAGGCCAAAAGACATAATAGTCCCCTCATACAACCCATCTTGAGTCTTGAAAGTAGTCTTCCATTCATCTCCATGTCGCATTCTGATCTGTTGATATCCACTACGGAGGTCAATCTTCTAGAAAATGGTAGATCCATGTAGTTGATCTAACAAATCATTGAGACGAGGTATTGGAATGCAATATTTAATTGTGATCCTGTTCACTACTCTGCTATCGATACACATTCTTCATGTCCCATCTTTCTTAGGGACTAGAAGTGCAGGCATAGCACAAAGACTAACACTTTCTTTGACTAATCCCTTAGCCGTGAGTTCCTTCACTTGGCATTGAAGTTCTTCATGCTTTGAAGACTTATTCAGTAGGCAGGGTGGCTAGGAATGACAGCTCCAGGAATAAAGTCAATGGCATGTTGGATATCTCGCATGGGCGGTACTCCATGTGTGTCAGGCACAACATTAGAAAATTCATTAAGTAATGGCTTGACAACTTCATGAGTTGAGTTAAAACATTCATTTTCCTTAAACACCAACAAAAAGCATGCTATCTCCGATTGTCGGCAAGCCTTATCTAAGTTAGACCTGGTGATCAAAGTATTGTTTGGCTTCTTTAGGTGGCCTTCAGGCTTCAAAGGGGCTAACTTCGTCTTTATTCCATCTTTCACAAAAGAATAAGAGTTATGATAGCCATCGTGGATAGCTCGACGATCATATTGCCAAGGGCGATCGAGAAGTAAGTGGCAAGCATCCATAGGAATAACATCACACCAAATTTCATCCTTATTTCCAATTGAAAATTATACAAGGCATCGCTTTGCAACTCAAACTTCATTTCCTTTCCTTAGCAATTGTAGCTTGTACGGCTGTGGATGAGGTTCATTAGGAAGCTCCAATTTTTGCACCATGCTAGTAGCAACAATATTTTCACAACTCCCATTGTCGAGGATAACATCACAAACTTTGCTTTTTGTAGTGCATCTTGTGTAGAAAATGTTATGTCGGAGCCAACTCTCTTCCTTGCTCATGGCATCAATGTTGAGTACTCAACGTACCACAAGAGATTCACTGTGATCTGCATGGATAGTCTCTTCTTCTTCTTCATCAAATTGTGCCAACGTCTGTTCTTCGTTTTCTTCACTCTATCCTTCTTCGACAAGAGTGACAACTCGACGATTAGGACACTCAGAGGCAATGTGTCCTACTCCTTGACATTTGAAGCACTTCCTTTGAGTTGTAAGACAACTTGAATTGACTTATTGCCCTTGCCTGTGTCGAAAGGTATAGATGAGGTTGTCCTTGAAGGAATAGTATTTGATCGTTGCGGTCCTCGACTAGACAAGTTGTCCTTGAATTTTGAGGTAGTGACACCTTTCTTGGATCTTTTCTTCTTGACTTTAAGTGCAAGGCGAATGACATCATTAAGAGACCAGTAATGTTGCAATTGCACAGTGTCTTCAATCTCAGAGTTTCAACAACAACAACAACAATCCTAGTGCCTCAAGGGCTCCTACAAAAGCGAGGGGGGGGGGGGGTGTGGTGATGTACACAGCCTTCCCGCTTCAGGGTGTCAACCTAAGGAGAGGCTGTTTCAGAGGACCCTCAACCTAAGAGATATGTCTTCATCGCATCATGGTGGTCTGTGAGCAATAAGGCATGGAAGCAAAAGAGTAAGCCATAGCATAAAATGAGCAATACAAAGCATAACGCCTTAGAGGAGACTACGAGCCAAAACATTCCCTTCAAGGCAACTAGTACAAACAAATAGGCAGATAGCAGACAGATAGGCGTATAGGTAGATAGGTGCAGCCTAATAGACTTATACGTTTATGAACCCATATATAGCAGAATAAGTAACAGTGTAAGGCTGCTACATCTGCTAGCCCTATGCTAGTGCTCCCTCGAGCTCTAGCTCTATCTAGGGCCATCTCCTTTCGTGGGTTTTGGTGGGTGAGGTTCCGCCGTAACGACTGCAGTCATCCCTCCTTCAATTGCAGAGTTTAATCCTCCTAAATAACGTGCAATAGTTTGTTCTTTGGGCTCCTTCACATCACATTTCATCATGAGTTGACAGACATCGATTTTTGCTTCAAGTTATGGAACTTGATAAAAGTGTCTTGGCAATAATCCTCGGGAAGAAATTTTTGAGTCATTTCTCGACGCATTTCACTCCAGGATTTGATCCTACTACAGCCTTCTCTTTCTCATAGTCACTTGAGATTCTCCCACCAAATGGATGCATACTTCTTCAGCTTGATAGCATCAAGTTGACTCGACGTTCGTCAGGGATGTTGTTAAGTTCAAAAACTCTGTCCACAGTGCAGGCGTTCTTCAAATTCAGGCATGTCCTCCTTGATATTCCAACTAGAGGATTTGTTGGGTGGAGTTTGATGATGACAACGTTGAGGTGCTTCCTCTCCAGATGATGAATCACCAGCATGGAATAGGTTCAATCTATATCTTCCATCACTTGAACCATTACTTTCTGAATTGATATCTCCATCTTGAACTTGGTTTTGTTGTTGAGCGGCTAGTTGTTCTTGTAGGACTTGAACTAGGCAATATAAATCTGCTAATTCAATGTCAACGAGATCTCTTAGTTTAACAGCAATACGACATCTCAAAGGCATGGTGTTGCTCTAAAATTCACTTATAGGAGTAGAAAAAAAAAAAAAAAAAAAAAAGGAGGGCAAAATCGGAATCTGCACGTCAAAATTAGTAGAATAGGGTTTGCTGACGTGGACAGATGATGTGGCAATATAGATGACAAGGCAGACACGTGGACTGATGTGTTGAGCGGAAGCTAGAAGCAACGGGTGAAACAAAGCCCAGACGCGTGCGATGGCCCGTGAGGCCCGTGCAGTGGCTTCTGATGGTATTTCACGTTTTCGTTTCCGAATTTTGGTGGATAGGAGGCAGAGGACTTCGATCGTGGTGTTTATTTGCTACAATAAAGTCAGGTGAAGACAGATCTGGAGGTCGGTTGATAGCAGCTGGGTTGGTGGCACTTGAGCCGTTACTTGGTGGTCTTCGATGGTGGCTTTGGTGCAAATCGCTTCACCTCGGACAGAGAGGTATTCCAGCGGTGGTTTCGCTCTCAAAAGTCATCTAGTGAAGGGGAAATCGAAAGATCTTGGTCAGGGTTCTTGGAAGAGTGCGAGGCTGTCTTCAGTGGATGTCAGGGTCGACTTTACAGCTGCGCCTTTAGTTCTGGGTCAGAGAATGACTACAGCTCCGGCATTGACGTGGGTCAACGAGCACACAAGAATCTGGCAAAAGCAGTAGCGGTGGTTTGTAGTGGTGCGGGTGGCCACTAGTGCATGGCGTTGTTTCGCTTTCTAGTTTATAATTTAGGTTTTTTTTTCTTGTTTAAATGGAACGACAAGTAGGCTCTGATACCAACTGACGTAAGAACGTACGGGGAAAAATCGATAAGTACTGATTATGGCGAGGTCAGGAACCCCACTACTGCAAGCCAATATCACCACCTTGGTAGGCTAAACCAAGGATACAAAAAACTCTTAAACTCACACAGAGAATTGAAGAGAACACTCAAGTTAATGAGAACTTTAATTGAAATTGATATTAATAATAATGAATAATCAAGGTGAACAATAGCCCTATATTTATAGAGGAGTAAAGAGATAGCAAAAAACTAAAATGACCCTAGGGCTATAATAAGCATGTAGGGGCAAAAAGGGAATTGAGCGAAACCTTAGTTTACTTGACTAATACAGCGGATACTCAAATATATGGCAAATCCTAAAATGTAAAATATCCCTAAAAATTAATAAAAGCTAAACTAATTAAATTAAACTAAATAATTTATTTTGGGTTAATCTTCATGACACTCTATGCTAGAAAGTACCTCCAAAAATTCTCTCTCATCATGCTTCTTAATTTTCTTTCTAGAAAGTGTCCCTAATTGCGCACCATGGGCAAAGCGGTGCGTCCATTGCTCAGCATTGACCATGTTGCCGCTACTAACCCGGCCTAGCTTAGTGATTTTCTTCTCGACTGTCATTGTCATTTTCTTTCCTTCTTTCTTTCTTATGTATTGTTTTATTTGCTAGTGTAAGGTTATATGGCAAAATATGTATTGAGAGTGTAGGAAGAGAAGCAATGGAATAAGACGGAGGAGTTGGAGGAGAAGGTGAGGAAGACGATTGCTGACCCCAACCAACCACCACTGGCGCAACTCATATTCATCAACGATGTCCAAAGACTAGGACTCTGCTAATGCTTTGAAGATGACATCGTTAAGGCCCTTGAAAGTTTAACAGGTACTCATGCATTAGATTCTATGACTGCTAAATAGCACAGTCTTCATGCCACTCCCTTTAGTTTCAGGCTTCTCCGAGAGCATGGCTTTCAAGTCTCCCAAGGTAATAACTGCAATATCTTTTTAATTGCATGAAGAAAGATGCCTTTCCTTCCCTAGAAGAAAGTAATTTTCCCCTATAACTGGAAAACATATTTTCTTGAGGCAAGAATTGTTACTTATTTGCACAATAAAGCCCAAGGAACATCATGAAAAAAACTTTTCTATTGAAACAATTAGAACCTAAGTTTCTTTTAATAGACTTTTAACAAATAAGTTTAAGAGATTCAAGGACAGCAACAGCAACACCTTCAACTCAACCCCCACAAATGACATCGACAGCTTATTGGATCTATACAAAGCTTCATTTTTTTCATTCAAAGGAGAAGATCTCTTAGAAGAAGCAAGAGAATTTGCAAGACTTAACTTGACTAATCTTCTTCCAAATATTAAGGAAGAAGGAGGGTTCATTGCTGATAGCATAGCGCGATCACTGGATCTAGAATCGCACCACTAGTTCCCAAGGTTCGAGGCTAGGCAATACAATGATGTCTACGCTTTGATAGAGGAACTTCAGCTTTTCGCCAAAGCCGTTGAGCGGTTTGTTCCCTCTGTTTGTGATTTTTTGTAATTTTGGTCTTCTCGGATCATATATTAACTCAATAACATAAAATAGAATATTCTAACACCACGTTTTGTGATTGTATTCTCAGATGGAATGTTGATGCGATTGACGATTTTCCTGACTACATACAATGACTTTCCTAGCTCTTTATAACGTGGTCATTGAAGAGGCTTAGGAAGCATTGAAGCAAAGGGGGGTCAACAGCATCCCACTTCTTAGAGAAGCAGTAAGCATTTTTTTTTAAGTTCCTTGTATCAATTCTATTCTACTATACCGGTCCTAAAATTTTCTTTCATTGATTAGCGAGGAAACCCGTACAACAAAGGGTGTGCCCTGGATATTGTGGCCCAAAAATGAAACTTTTGGGTCATAAAATAATTGTATTATATTATCAACACCCACTATCAAGTTAACTTTTTTTTTTTTTTTGATAAATCCACTATTAAGTTCTTCAAATTTGAACTTTAGGTTATATTGCATACATGTATGGGTAACAATCTTTGGAAGAGTTTTTAAAGAACTTTTTAAATCAATAAAAATGTTGAAAGTACGTACTGTGTCAATTTAGTTCATATACAATATAAATTGTGTCAATTTAGTCCAATGTATTAGAGGATCTACATTAGGTAAGTACCATTAGAGTTACATATAATGTCTCTTTTACCCTTCTTGTTATGTTAGAAGCCTAAGGGCTGCATTGTACTTTTATTGGCTTGTATGCTCTATATATAGAGCCTTCACTTGCGTTGTTTCACTTATCAATATACAATACACATTGCATTAGTGTATTCTCACATGGTATCAGAGCCTCGTTAAGTGACTCAATTTTTTTTTTTCTTTCCGCTTCTCTGCTATTTCTCTTCTTGCTGGTATTTTCTGTTTGTAAGTCTTTCTTATTTATTATTATAGGTAAGTAATCCATTTTTATGGCCGTTAATAATCCCCTCTCCCCTTCTTCCTCTCCTTCCCCATCAGTGCTGCCATCCTAGCCCCTGATCTTGGCTCCCTTAATGCCGACAATCGGTTTGTTGAAAGAACGGCAGCCTTGTCCGGACCTAGAACTGATCTCTCTCATATCGGATCTCTAAGCTCCAGACTCTTCCCCAATGGACTAATGGATACCGGCATCACCATCTCCGGTACTCCACTACCCTCCACAAAGCCACAATTTTCTTAGTTTTTTGGCTTGAGCATCTCCACTTCCCTTCCCCTGTTCCGCCGGCCGGCCGGCCTTGCCTCACCGTACGATCCGCCAGCACCGGCCACCGGCATCGATGGTCCGGCTGTCTCGGTTGGCTCAATGAGCCCCACCCATCCCCGCTTCATGCCCGGTGGTGTTGGGGCTTCGGTCCTCTCCTCTTCTAAATGCAAAACCCTAATTTTTATCTTAATAACCCCCTACTTCTCCCTCTTTCAAGTGTCACAAATATTGTAACCGTCAAACTTGAAAACACAACGGATTACCCTGCTTGGCGAGAGCAGTTTCTAATGATTCTTGTTGCTCACCAACTCATGGGATACATAGATGGGACTCATCCCAGCCCTTCCCCCTCTATAACATATCCAAATGGATTTACCTTTCCAAATCTCGAGCACCTCAACTGGATAAAGACAGATCAAAGTCTTCACTCATGTATTGCTGCAACCCTTTCCCACTCCCTAATTAATGATATCGTCAGTTAACCCATTTCCAAAGCAATGTGGGATGCCTTTGTCAAACGATTTAGAGATCATTCCCTAGCAAAGGAATTTGAATTAAGAACCCGTATTGTTAACATATGCAAAAATAGCAAATCAACGGAAACATATCTTTTTGAACTAAAATCAATAGCGGATGACTTAGCTTCCATTGACTTTCCCATATCAAACAGAGAACTAGTCCATTATGCCCTCTCGGGCCTCCCAATCGAGTATGCTGCTTTTGGCACCCTTACTCGGAATACCTTTCCAACCCTAGACTTTGAGCGACTTCAAACTTCCCTTCTCAATGAAGATGGGGCCCAAAATTGCTACCAAGATCGTACCCCCCGAACAAACTCATGCTTTTGTGGCTGCTTGTGGAAACAACCAAGGATCTAATCCCAGTCACGGTGGTTGTAGCCGAGGTAACAAAGGTCGTAACCATGGCTGCCATGGCAACCTAGGGGGTCACTCTGGTGGGAAAAATTATCAACATTCATTGGGTCAAAATGGGGTGCCTAACCCCTCGCCTCCCTTGTATTGCAACCCGACACCCCCGCCCACTAATACTCGTGGTACCTTAGGCATTGCCCCTCAGTCCTATCAAATCTAGTCTCACGCTGGTCACAGTGCCATCTCATGCCCTCATCACTACGATCACCACTCATGTCCAAGTCCCTCTCCATCCTTGGCTGCTATGACACTTGGTGACTGTCAGGACTATAGCTGATACCCGGACTCTGGTGCTTCCAATTACATGACTTCCAACTCAGGTACCGTCTATAATCCCCTTCCTTATACTAGTCATAAAAGTGTTCTAGTTGGAGATGGTGTGTTACTCCCAATTTCACATATCGGTCCCTCTACTATTTTAAACATGAACAAAACCATTTAAATTAAATGACGTTATGGTTGTCCCTAACCTAACGCATAACCTTCTATCAATCAAATAGCTTTGTCAAGATAATAATTGCTAAGTAGAATTTGACTCAAATTTTTTTTTTTTAATAAACGACAAGGCTACGGGGACTCCAGTGCTTCATGTTCGCAGTAATGGACCGCTATATAGCCTCTCGCCCCACACACTATGCTTGGTTGTGCAAATCCAAAATGGTGATCTTTGGCACTGTCGTCTAGGTCATTTAGATCATCCCGCTATGGATGTTCTATGTAAGCGTCAACTTATCCCCTGCTCCCGTTTTTCTGGACTATGTCAGGTATGTTGTATGGGCAAGTCCCATTGTTTACCCTTTCAGCGTGTTTTACATTCGTTTAATGCTTTGCCTCATTTAATTCATTCTGATGTATGGCAGCCTCCAATTTCATCTACTTCATGCAATAAATACTATGTTGCCTTTGTTGATGACTTTACTTGCTTTACTTGGATCTATTCAATGCATTACAAATCTGATGTTTTTACAATTTCTAAATCATTCGATGCCCTTGTTGATAACCAATATTCCATTAAAATTAAAATTTTTCAAAGCGATGGTGGTGGTGAATTCAATCACGAACGAATGACTGCTTTATGCACACAACATAGGATCCATTTCCGACTTTCGTGTCCTGATACCCCACAACAAATGGGGTGGCATAATGCAAACATCGGCATATCATTGAAACAACAAGAACCCTTTTATTAAAATCCCATCTACCCTACAACTTTTGGGATGATGCGGCTTGTACTGCTTGTTTTCTAATTAATAGACTTCCTACTCCAGCTTTACATAATCATTCCCCTTATGTAAAACTATTTAAAAGGGTACATGACTGTTCTAATTTTCTTATTTTTGGTTGCCTATGCTTTCCCAACTCACGCCCCGTGCCCCACATAAGCTCGCCCCTAGATCTATCCCTTGCATTTTTCTTAGATATGCTGCTAGGTACAAATGATATCGTTGTCTTGACCCTCATACTAATTAAATCCACATAAATCGACATGTCTAGTTTGATGAAACCAAATTCCCTTACCCCGACATAATCAACCCCACTTCCCCCACACCCGGACACCCCATGACCACGGTTGATCTACCAATCTCCCTACCCCTCTTCCCGGCAATACCCACACCGCACGACCCTACCAATCCTAGAGATCTAGTGGCTCAGCCCCCCGGGTCTCTAACCCACCGCGGATGCAGCCCCGCGTCTTCCCCCACCCCCACCGCACAGCGACAAAACCCACACCCCACCAGCATGGAACCACCCACCCCGCCACCCTGTTGTCCTGCAGTGACCAGCACCGTAACTAGCTCCACCATCGCTGTCCTGGCTTCCCCCACTCCCCAACCCAACTCTCCCGTGGCTGCAAGGCCCAAAGATGAGGACTTTCGGCACCCGCCACCAACCATGTCCTCCCCCTACCCGCACAAATCCAGGACCTGGCCACTCCTCCTGCACCGAGGGGTTCCCCATGCCCTGTCCAAAATATTTATCCTATGCAAACACGCTTAAATGATGAAATTCGAAAAACTAAATATCCCCTATCTGTCTCCTTGATAACAGTAATACAGGAACCAACATATTATTCACAAGATGTAAAGAACCCTAAATGGTAAGAAGCCATGGCTGAGGAATTTAATGCCCGTCCCCAAAATGACACATGGGAACTTGTTCCCCATGACCCAAACATGAGCCTTGTAGGTAGTACTTGAAAAGATAAGGTAAAATATAAGGCGGATGGTTCTGTTGATCTGTTTAAAGCTCATCTTGTTGCTCGAGGCTTTCATTAACTTGAAGGCATTAACTTCAAAGAAACTTTCAGGCCTGGTGTTAAACCAACTACCATTCTGTTTATACTTTCTCTTGCTATAACTAAAGATTGGCCCATTTGCCAACTTGATGTCAAAAATGTTTTCTTACATGGTTCACTAACGGACGTGGTTTATATGCGTCAACCTAAAGGGTTCATTCACCCAAAATTTCCTAACCATGTTTTTCGGTTGCAAAAGCCCTATATGGGCTAAAGCAAGCACCTCAGGTTGGTTCCAGCGATTTAGTTCTTTCCTGTATAACCTCGGTTTTAAATATTGTCGTGCTAACCCATCTATTTTCTTGTTTCATAAGTCGGATGATATTATATGTCTTTTGTTGTATGTTGATGACATGATTATCACAGGTTCAAATCCACGCTCCATATACACCCTTATCCATCACCTGTCTCAACAGTTCGCAATGAAAGACCTTGGCTCTCTCCACTACTTCCTAGGAATAGAGGCTAAACGCACTCCTCATGGACTTTTTCTCTCACAATATATAAATACACTGTTAATCATCTTACGAAACACAACATGCATGAGGCCAAACCAATCAAAACATCCTTACCCACTCGCACTCACCTCTCTCTACCAAAAGGGAGCTTTTACCCGATCCCCCCAAATACCGTAATGCTACCCTTCTTGTTATGTTAGAAGCCAAAGGGCTCCATTGTACTTTCATTGCCTTGTATGCTCTATATATAGAGCCTTCACTTGCATTGTTTCACTTATCAATATAAAATACACATTGCATTAGTGTATTCTCACACAATGGTCAAATTTTAAAGTTAGGTCAATGACGTAACTTTTGATGGCACAATCATATGTTATGTGCAAGTAACCTACTCAAGGACCAAATTGACACAGTATAACTATTACAATGACTCAATCAATACAATTGAAAGTATGAGAACTAAATTGACATTGTGGATAAATTACAAGGGCTTTTGGCGTAAATAACTCAAACTTTTAATTAACTAAAACTTTCATGTCATACATATTTAGTATAGTACTACCAATAACATTAATGAAATTGATGTAAATGTGAAGTGGGAAGATTTGTGCGAGGCGTTTCTAATGAAAGCATAGTGGTGCCACAACGCCAGAACGCCACCCTTTAAGGAATACTTGGACAATGCATGGATATCCGTGTCGGGTATTGTCATGCTAGTCCATGCATACTTCCTAGTGAGCCCAGAGATCACGCAAGGAGAGCTTGATTTGTTGGACAAGTACCATGATATCATTCGTTTGCCTTCTATAATCTTCCGTCTTTTTAATGACTTGCGAACTTCTGAGGTGCACCCTGTATTCCTCACAGTTTCTAACATTGTGAATGACTTCACATAATTGTGCGGTGAATGAAATCTCACATCATAGTTGTGAGAGAGGACATATCTGCATATAAATTTAGTAAGTTACTTTATCTAATGCCAATTTATTTTGGAATGAATATTTACTCAAACTTACATGTGAACATGACATATGCTGAATCCATGTACTAGACAAAAAGTCTCGTTAAATTTCACACATAAGATTAGGATTGGGTTATACATGGGTCAAGTCAGTTCATGTTAAATAGCTTGAAAAACTTGGTTTCCATGATACCTAGTTGGAAAGCTTAGAAAAGCTTGGACTCGATGACTTTTGTGCAAAAGCGAGTTTAGTTAAGGTGAGCAATTTATGCAATTTGCATCCCTGTAAAACCTTGAACCTGGAAAGTTTGGGCTTGAAGCACCTGTGTCAAAAACAATTTGAAGGGGAGGAATTGAACGTATTGTTGTATTCTTTATGTTTTACTCAAAATGCAATCTTCATAATTAAATTCTTATATCTAGAAAGTTACTACGAAGCCATATTACTTACAGCAAAAGGTAAAAAGGAAAACGCAACATTTTAGAGCATTATGTTTGAAAAAATTAACAAAAGAAAAATGGCATTCACTATCACAATTAAGGGCCAAAAAAATATTATTTACAATTAATGGCAAAATTTGAACTAGAGACCCAATGATTCACGAGTCTCCAAATTCATATTTACAATTCTAGAAATGTAAAACTGAAAGACCTTTCTAAATATGTGTCTCTAATGAAACCACTACTGAAGAGATGGACCAAGAATAGAGGAAATGAGCAAATTGTAGTTCTGTAGGGTCTGTTAAATTTTACTTGTCCTATTTTATTGGTCTATTGTACTGTGTTTGTCAATGTTTTATTCCCTGCTTTTACATAGGTTGGCTTTGTGCGAAAAAACTGGAACAAACTAATATACTTTTACACCAATTTGTTAGGAAAATCTTAATATGGAAGCAAAAACCCTAATCACTTGATTCGATTCAAATAATATGACACACACAAAAGAGAAGTAAACAAATATAAGGAGAAAGAAAAAACAAACACGAACACACAATGTTTACGTCGAAACCCCTCTACAATCGAGAGGGGAGAAAACCACGGGCGGAGATGGAGATTCTTTATTGATACTGAACGGAACAATTACAACGACACTTCCTCTGAACGAGATCTATAAAAGAATTACAATCACTTTCTCTTAACTCTCGTAGCGCTCAAAATTGGAATTAAAGGGAATTACAAAATCACCTCTCTCTCCCAATGACGGCGCCTCACACTTTTAATTGGATCACACAATGACGTAAACCCTACGTCCTAATTTATAGATGTAGGTCTAAAAGGTCTCGGTCGATTGGAACCGGGCCGGTCAATCGGCCCTCTTACGGCCCAAAAATCACGAAAAAAATCCCTAAAATCACCCGTTCGATCGGGCTTCCCTCCCGATCCTTCGGTGACCCATCGGCAACCCATAAACTTAAAACAAGTAATTTGAGACATAATCTTAACAAATCTCCACCTTGGCTCCAATTATATACATAAAAGAATTTTCTCCACCTTCTCCACTAAACACCCCACAGACGGGGTTATCTCAACAGAACACGAAACCTAACCAAGTTCGAGCGAAGCTCGAACTTCCTGCTAGTTTGCAACTGAATGAATATATCTGAGAGGTTATGAGCAATGCCAATCTTCTTCTTCTCTGAATTGGCTATTGACACATTATCTGAAACAGCCACCTGTTGCTGAACTATGTTACTTAACTGAAACTGAACTCCATCTGGCTTACTCACCTGACCTGAATCACAATCAACTGATGACATCTTATGTGGAGACAATAACGAAGACTAGCCAAACGTGACACGTCTACTCGTCAGGAATTGCTTGAAGCGAAAACCTTTCTGCTTCCCATAAAGCACTTGGTCACAGAATATCAGTCCTATAGACTGACCACACAAAGAGTCCCTCGCACTGTGCTCAGACAGACCCCTCTCACCTGAATGATCCAATCCCAAACGTTCTGAATTTGTGATCTCTGGTTCTATCAATAACAAGGATGATGAAGATACTGCAACAGATCTAGCAATTGTGGAACCGACAAGCTCATACAGAGTACCTAACCTTCTGCCCTTCATAACTATCAATGCACCCCTAACGACCTTCAAAACTCCATATTCAGCTGTGTACCTACACCTTTTAAACTTAAGAGTACCTAAAGAGATGAGATTTTTCTTCAAATCAAGAACATGGCGAGCATCGCTCAAAACCCTAATAGTGCCATCGAACATCCTAAAATGAATTGTTTCTATACCTAGAACTTTGCATGAAGTATCATTACCACCAAAGCAACTCCACCTCAAACGAACTCGTACATGGAAAACCAATCCCGGTTGGGACAAACATGATAGGAGCAACCTCAATCCAAAATCCAACTATCTCTCAAATTGGACTGAGGTTCAGACACAGAGAGTAGAAGATCGTCATTCTCACCATCCACAACACTAGCTACTATGGATCTCTGCTCAGATATGTTATCTGCGTCTAATTTTCTCTTAAGCTTGTAACAGTCTTTCTTAATGTGCCCTTTCTTATGACAGTAGTTACAGGTTAGGTCTTGATATCTAGACTTAGACTTGCTTCCACTATGAGCATACTCAATTCTCCCTCTCACAAATAAACTACTACCTGAGCTATAAACAGAATCAAATAATTCTCTATCTACTCATTCTTTACTCAGTAGATTTCTCTTAACTTCATCAACAGATATGGTTTGTCTACCGCTATAAATCATGCTTTCAACAAAACCCTTATATGAAGCAGAGAGGGAACATAACAACAACATTGCCTGATCTTCATCCTTAGGAACATCATCCAATTCTTTTAAATCTTAAATAATTGAATTAAATTCATTGACGTGATGCTTAACTGACATACCTTCTGACATAAGAAACGTGAATAACTGGCATTTAACTGCGAGTTTGTTGGAGACGGACTTGAAACAGAACATATCCTGGAATTTCTCCCACAACTCCTTAGCGGTCTTCACATCCACAACTTCGGTCAAAACGTCATCGATAAAACATATCTGAATTGTAGTGAGAGCCTTTTCGTCTAACTCCTCTCATTGTGCTTCTGTCAAATTCTCTCGTTTCTTCTCTTTCCCATCTAAAGCTTTATTCAAACCACTTTGAGTCAAGAGGCCCTTTTTGCGAACCTGCCATAAACTGAAGCTCCCTTGACCTCCAAACTTCTCAACTTCAGGCCTAATTGCGGACGTCATAGTATCAAATCGAAATAAATAGGGCTCTGATACCACTTTGTGCAGAAAAATGGAACAAACTGATATACTTTGATACCAATTTGTTAGGAAAATCTTGATGCGGAAGCGTAAACCCTAATTACTTGATTCGATTCAAATAATATGACTCACACAAACGACAAGTAAACAAATATATGAAGAAAGAAAGAACAGACACAAACATATAATATTTACATGAAAACCCCTCTACAATCGAGAGGGGAGAAATCAACGGGCTGAGATGGAGATTCTTTATTGATATTGAACGGAAGAATTACAACGACACTTCCTCTGAATGAAATCTATGAACGAATTACAGCCACTTTCTCTTAACTTTCGTAGCACTCAAAATTTGAATTAAAGGAATTACACAATCGGCTCTTTCTCTCTCAATGGCGGCTGCTCACACTTTTAATTGGATCACAAAATGACGTAAACCCTACGTCCTAATTTATAGATGCATGTCTGGGAGGTCCCGATCTATTGGTGTGCTGATCAATCGGCCCTCTTACAGCCCAAAAATCCCGAAAAAATGCCTTAAATCACCCGATTAATCGGGCTGCCCTCCCGATCGATCAGTGACCCCTCGGCAACCCATAAACTTAAAATAAGTAATTTGAGACATAATCCTAACAGACTCTAATCTCAATCTGTATGAGTTGCCTATTTTGTACTACAACTTAGTCGCCAATTACCAGAAAAATGTGTCTCTAATAGAATATTTTTCTAAATTTGTTCATATATATGTAGGCTATGTTGGAAAGAGGTGAAACATTCAAACCAATCCCATGTCTAATGAAAGGGGGTGCTTCATGTGATGAAGCTGGCAAGCATATAAGCAATTTGATCGATGAAAACTGGAAGCACTCAATGAATTTCAAGTGGCTGACATTCCCATCTCAAAAGACTTCATTTGGACCACCATTAATCTTGGTCGGATAGCACGGTGCACTAACCAGTATGGGGACGGACACGGTGCCCCTGATGACAAAACCAAGATTCGAGTCCTGTCACTCTTGGTTGAGCAAGTTCAATGATTATTTTCACACATTTACTAGGAAAAAAGTATGTGACTACCTGAGCCAAACGAGGAATACAACATTTCTTGTATAATTTTTTTACGCTTTTGGTTTAAATCACAAGAAAAGATATACTTCAAAGAAAAGAAGCAAGCAAAAAAGAAAACTAGATCCCATTGCCAAGTTGCACACCAAGATAGAAGCCTAGTTTTGAAAGAGGTGCGCCGCAGTTTTCTTTTACTATTATTTCAGCTCTTTTATGAATTAGAGGTCTATCTCCAATATGCTATTAAGGAGTTTCTCCTCTTAACTATAAAAGAGGGAAAAAAAAAAAAAAGAATAATGCAAGAATGTAGTTTCATTTTAGCTTGTATTTAGTTGGGGTTGAAGGCCAATTCTCACGTCCCTCCTTTAATCTAGCTGCGAAAGCAAGAAATGACTAAAAGCGAAAGGACTTAAGGAAATTTGTCTTCTTATCAAAGGGCCAAAATGCTTGACAAAAGTTACCAATCAATTTCTACTACAATGAGGAAAAAGCTATCCAAATCTATAGACCTACAATCTAGTTATAAATAACTTCTACTTAAAATAAAATCAGGGAGATAATCTAGTTCTATATAAAAAATTCAAAACATGGAAAACATACCGTCTAATATACTGCTAAACCGATACTGAAGGTCGTGAATATCAGCTATTGAACCTGACTTCCACTTGATCTTTGAATTGGTGCATTTTTCTTTTATTTTTTATTATCATGTAATTATTATTAAAATCAAATTCTAAATTTTATTTCAAAGTAAAAATCTTGATCACATTAGATTCCAATAATTATCCAACTAACAATACTCTAATCATATTAAACATTTTATGAAAAATTACATATTTCCAAAAAATTTAACAGTTAATTTTGTAATCACATTGAAACTGTTAAGAAAATACTCTTACTCAGTCAACAACAACAACAACAACAACAGTCCCAGTGCCTTGCGGCTCCCGCAGAAAGCAAGGTCGGGGGGGGGGGGGGGGGGGGGTGATGTACGCAGTCTTACCCCTTCCGGCTGGAAAGGAGACTGTTTCCGGGGACCCCCAACCTGAAGTAGTTGAGTGCCTGCAGATAAACCACCAATCAATAACCAATGCATTTTGAAAAAAAAAAAAAAAAGGAGAAGGAGAAGAAGAAGAAGAAGAAGAAGAAGAAGAAGAAGAAGGAGAAGAAGAGGAAGCAGCAGAAGCAAAAGAAGCAGCATGATCAGAGACTAAGCTAGCCTATAAGTGCTACACTTGAGGTTATGCCTGCCTAAGGATCTTAGACTACCAGCCACTCCCCGTACTACTCTACTCTGCCACCTCCACTACCCTTATACTAGTCCTCCAACGTGCCCTATCTGAGGCCATCTCCTCTTTTAGGTTTAGATAGGTTAGGTCTTGACGAATCGTCTCCAGCCAACTCTTCTTTGGTCTGCCCCTCCCTCTTCTGCTTATCGCCGTGTTAAGCTGTTCACACCTCCTAACTGGGGCTGTAGTCGGTCTCCTACTAACGTGTCCAAACCATCTTAGGTGGTGCTCCCTCAATTTATCCCCGATCGAGGCTACACCCAGCTTACCTCATATCACATCATTCCTAATCCTATCCTTTCTAGTGTGGCCACACATCCAGCGTAGCATCCTCATCTCTGCCACCTTCATCCTCTGTGTTTGATTTTGTTTCATTGGTCGACACTCTGCCCCATATAGCATAGCCGGTCTTACTACCGTCCTATAGTATTTTTCTTTTAACTTTAGCGGGAACTTTCTATCACACAGCACCCCAGATGCCATCCTCCACTTCTGCCAGCCTACTTTAATCCTGTTGCTGACATCCTCATCCACTTCACCATTCTGGTGTATCATGGATCCCAAATATTTGAAGCTCTCCTTACTCGGTACGGTTTCTAATTCAATCTTAACCTCCTCGGTGCTGGTCGCGGTGGAATGGTCGAATTTGAATTCCACATAGTCGGTCTTAGATCTGCTAATCCTTAAACCCCTAGATTCTAATGCACCTCTCCATAGCTCCAGCTTCTCATTTATGTCCGCACGAGATTCCCCTACCAGAACTATGTCGTCTACAAAAAGCATACACCAAGGTACCTCCCCTTGGATATGTCTAGTGAGCTCATCCATCACTAGAATGAATAGAAAGGGCCTCTCCTTCCCAACACTCTCCACAGTATCTCTCTTGGCACTCTATCATATGCCTTCTCCAAATCGATGAAGACCATGTGGAGATCCTTTTGTCTCTCCCTGTATTGCTCTATCGTTTGCCGTAAGAGATTAATGGCTTCTATTGTTGATCTCTTAGGTATGAACCCAAACTGGTTTTCAGTCACTTCCGTCTGTTGTCGTAGTCTCTTTTCTATGACTCTCTCCCACAACTTGAGGGTGTGACTCACCAATTTGATCCCCCGGTAATTGGTGCAGCTTTGGATATCGCCCTTGTTCTTGTAGATTGGGACCAGTGTGCTCTTCCGCCATTCTTCCTGCATCTTGTTCCCCATCAAGATTTGGTTAAAGAGTTTTGCTAACCAGCTAATGCCCCTCTGTCCAAGGCATTTCCATGCCTCAATGGGTATCCCATTTGGACCAACTACTCTTCCCCTACCCATATGTTTTAGGGCTTCCTTGATCTCCTCTGGGGTAATTCACTCACAATAGCATTCGTTCTGATCCTCCCCCGTAGTCTGGAGCTCCCCTAAATCTATCTCTGCGCGTCTCTGGTTGTTGAACAGATTGTGGAAGTAGGCTTTCCACCTAGCTCTAATTTGATGCCCTTCCACTAGCACCTGCCCATCCTCTCCTTTAATGCATTTTACTTACCCCAAGTCCCTCGTCTTCCTCTCTCTTGCTCTGGCTATCTTGTATATATCCCTAGCTTCCTCCTTGGTATCCAGCCTCTTGTAAAAATCCTCATATGCTCTTGATTTTGCCTCACTAACTGCTTTCTTCGCTTCTTTCTTGGCTTGCTCATATTGTCGTCTCTTTTTCTCTTCTCTACTACGCTCCCACTCCTTAAACCGGTCTCGTTTCGCTTTAATCTTCTGTTAGACTTCCTCACCCCACCACCATGACTCTCTATGGGTAATTGTCCCACATTTTGACTCTCCCAAAACTTCGTGTGCCAAACTCCTAATTTTCTGGGCCAATTCATTCCACATTCGGTTAATATCTCCCTCCCCGTCCCAATCGAGCTCTAAATCCGCTCTTTCCTTATAGGCTATATATTTTTCTCCCTTCAAGTCTCTCCAACGGGTGCGTCTCTGCACGGGTTTCCTACTTCTTCTGACCCACTTCTTGACCTTTACATCCGTGCACACCACCCAATGTTGTTTAGATAGGTCCTCTCCTCGGATGACCTTGCAGTCCCTGCATTGTCTTTGTGCCCTCTTCCTTAGTAGTATGTAATTAATCTGAGTCCTCGCCTCTCCACTTTGATACGTGATGAGATGCTCGTCACGCTTTTTGAAAAAGGTGTTGGCAATTGTGAGCTCATACATGAATGCGAAGTCCAGGAGGGATTCCCCTCTGCATTCCTAGTTCCAAATCCGAATCCTCCATGGTGTGTCGCGTATCCATCCTCTTTCTCGCCAACATGCCCATTGAAGTCCCCACCAATCACCACTTGTTCATCTTGTGGTATGATTTGCATCGTTCTGTCTAAGTCCTCCCAAAATGCGGCCTTCTCGTTCTCTGGTAGTCTAGTCTGTGGTGCATAGGCACTGATAACATTCATTATCTCCCCATCTACGATCATCTTGATGCCCATGATCCTATCCCCCGTCCTTGACACTTCGACTACTTTATCCTTAAGACTATTATCGACTATAATGCCTACACCATTCCTCCCTCTGGTTTTACCTGAGTACCACAGTTTATGTCCTAACATCTCCCTTGCCTTCGAGCCCGCCCATTTGGTCAAATAAAATATTTCATAAAGTTTGTATAGTTAAAACATGTTCCAAACCATATTTCACCCTGCTCTTTAACTACATTAAATAACATTGAACAAGTGAATAATCTTAGATAGACAACTTGTTATCGAAAATTTTTGATTAACAATGATAATTCCCAACTTTCTTATAATTATTTATTTAAGACAATAATTAAACTACAAATCTCATTACTCTAACAAAAATAAATAAATTAGTTTTAAAAGGTTGGCATACGTTAAATATGTTTACCTACTAGGGTACCAACACGCAAGTACGGGATTCTATTCGAACTCTGAAGTTAAACATGCTTGGGTGAGAGTAGTACCAAGATGGGTGACCTCCTGGAAAGCCCTCGTGTTTCACCTCTCAGGCTGGGGGTTCTCGGAAACAGCCCACCCTGAAGGGGAAGGCTGCGTATATCCAACCCCCCCGACCCTGCTTAGGTAGGAGCCTTTGGGATACTAAGAATGTTGCTATTGCTGTTGCATATGTTAAATATGTTTAAAGTTTTATTTAAATTATACTCATTATTTAACAGTTTTACACAACATTGTATACGTGAATAATTATGTAAGGACCTAACATCCAAGCATAGAAGGTGTCATATGTGGGATTCAATCCATCTAAATAATTCAACATTTAAATTTATTATCATATTAGATCTGTTTAGAAAAAATATTCCCACTAAAGTTAACAAAATATTTTTAATTTTAAACAAATTTAAAACTAGATTCACATCAACTATGCAATTTAACAAATTTAAATAACATTGAACATGCGGATAATTTTTGACCGACATTACACTTTAAAAAAAATAATAATAATCCGGTAATACTTTGCTTTTCATGAAATTCTAAACTTAACATTTATCTAATGTTATGTACAAACATATACAGGGTTTGGCTTTTGAGCCAATCTGGAAAATATTTCACAAATTAATAAAGATGCGCAATGGAATGTTTTAAGTCTAATTTAAATTTAGGATTTCCACTCTAATATATATATATATATATATATACTCTCATAATGATATAAAAATTTTGAAAAAAATAAATATATATTAATTATATAGAAATGCAAAAAATTAAAAGAAAGTGTTAGGAATATGCCTCAAATTTATATAATTTAGTTATAAGTCTCATCGTGAGCAAGTCGATCAATTGGGGGAATGTCTGATCGATCGGGCGCTCGAGCATGAGAGCAGCAGAAGGGGAGCCGATCGATCGGGGGGGAGCCGATTGATCGGGAAGGGCCGATCAATCGGGAGCCCAAAAAATCGTGACCTAATTTGCTCAATATAAATATACCCTCATGGGCTTCTGTTTTAGGTATCCAATCCAATTAAGAGAGAGCCGCCGTCATCAAGGCGTTTGAGAGTATTACGAGAGTTTAGAGGGAATGATTTAATAATTCTTCATAGATCTCATTCGAAGGAAGTGATATTGTAATTCTTCCATAGATCTCGTTCAGAGGAATTGTCTTTGCAATTCTTCCATTATTCATACTCAATAACGAATCTCCATCTCCGCCTGTGGTTTGCTTCTCGATTGAAGAGGGTTTCCACGTATATCTCTGTATTCTTCGTTTGTTCTCTTTTATCCTATTATTTACTTCTCTTATTTGTTATAGTATTTGAATCGAATCCAGTTCTGGGGTGTTAAGTTCCGCATTAAGGAGGTATTAATTTCCTAAAAAATTGATATCCGAGTATATAAAGTTTGTTCAAGATTTTTCCTCACAAATTGGTATCATAATGTATCAAATTTATCCAGATTACCTCAACAATTGGTATCACAGTCCTGTTTATTTCGATTTGGTACTATGACGTCTACAGTTAAATCTGAATTTGAGAAGTTTGGTGGTCAAGGGAGTTTCACTTTATGGCAGGTTTGCGTTAAGGGCCTCTTGACTCAGAGTGGCTTGAAGAAATCTTTAGAAGGAACAAAGAAAAAACCTGAGAGTTTATCCGAAGCATGGTGGGAGGAGTTAAACAAAAGGGCTCTTTCGGCAATTCGGATGTGTCTTACCGATGACATTTTGACATAAGTTCTAGAAATGAAGACCACTAAGGAGTTGTGGAAGAAATAGTAGGATATGTTATGTTTCAAGTATGTATCCAACAAACTTGTCGTTAAGTGTCGGTTGTTCATGTTTCGTATATCAGAAGGTACGTCACTTAAGAATCATGTTAATGAATTTAATTCGTTAATTCAAGAATTAAAGGAGCTTGATGATGCTCCTAAGGATGAAGATCAAGCAATGTTATTGTTATGTTCACTTTCTACCTCTTATAGAGGTTTCGTAGAAAGCATGATTTATGATGGTAGGTCAACTATCACAGTTGATAAGGTTAAGAGAAACCTACTGACTAATGAAATAGTAGATAAGGAGTTGTCTGACTCCGTTCAGAACTCGGATAGTGGTTTATTTATGAGAGGGAGAACATAGTCTAAAGAATATGATCATAGTGGAAACAAGTTTAAGTCTAGACATAAGGGCCTATCCTGTAATTACTGTAATAAGAAATGGCACATTAAGAAAAATTGTTACAAGCTTAAGAGAAAAGTAGAAGCAAATAAAAGGTATGACCAAAGATCCTCAGCAGTTAGTGTTGTAGTTGAAGATGAGAATGATGATGATATACTGTATGTGTCTGAACCTCAGTCCAGTTTTAGAAATAGTTGGATTTTGGATTCGGGCTGCTCCTGTCATGTTTGTCCCAATTGAGATTGGTTTTCCATGTACAAGTCAATTCAAAGTGGAGTTGCTTTGATGGGCAATGATGCTACATGCAAAGTTTTGGGTATAGGAATAATTCGTATTAAGATGTTCAGTGGCACTATCAAGACTTTGAGCTATGTTCTTCCTGATTTGAAGAAGAATCTCATCTCTTTAGGTACTCTTGAGTCACATCGGTACAGGTACACAGCTGAAGGTGGAGTTTTGAAGGTTGTTAAAGGTGCTTTAATTGTGATTAAGGGCAGAAGGATAGGAACATTATATGAACTTGTCGGTTCCACAGTTGCAACATCAATTAAGACATCTTCATCATCATCATTGACAGAACCATGTATCACAAAGTCAAGGCATTTGAGATTGGATAATTCAGGTGATAAAAGTCTGTATGAGCTCAGTAAAAGGGGCTCGTTGTGTGGTCAGTCTTCAGGATTGAAATTTTGTGAACATGGAATTTACGGGAAGCAAAAAAGAGTTTCCTTAAAGCAATTCCTGACGAGTAGAGATGTCACGTTTGATGAGTCTTCATTATTAAGTCCACAGAAGATGTCATTCGTTGTTTGTGATTTAGGTTAGGTGAATAAGCTGGAGGGAGTTCAGTTTCAGTTAAGTAACACATTTCAGCAGTAGGTGGCTGTTTTAGAAGATATGTACAGAGCTAATTCAGATAAGAAGAAGCTTGGCATTGCTGATAATCTTACAGATATGCTCACTCAGTTGCTACTTAGCAAAAAGTTCAAGCATCTTTCGGACTCGATTAGGTTTTCTGTTTTGTTTAGATAACCCCGTGTGTGAGGTGTTTTGGGGAGTAGGTGGAGAAATTTTGCTTAAGTGTAAACTTGAGTGAAGGTGGAGATTTGTTAGGAATATGCCTCAAATTTATGTAATCTAGTTATAAGTCCTGCCGTGAGCAACCCAATCGATCAGGGGAATGTTCAATCGATCGGGTGCAGCGCTGGAGCATGGGAGCAGCAGAGGGGGAGCCAATCGATCAGAGGGAGCCGATCGATCAGGAATGGCCGATCGATTGGGAGTCCAACTACGCGTGACCTAATTCCCTCAGTATAAATAGACCCTCAGGGCTTCTGTTTTAAGTATCCAATCCAATTAAGAGAGAGTCACCGTCATCACGACGTTTGAGAGCATTACCAGAGTTAAGAGGGAGTGATTCAGTAATTCTCCATAGATCTCATTCAAAGGAAGTGATATTGTAATACTTTCATAGATCTCGTTCAGAGGAAGTGTCTTTATAATTCTTCCATTATTCATACTCAATAAAGAATCTCCATCTCTGCCCGTGGTTTTCTCCCTCTCGATTGAAGAGGGTTTCCAAGTAAATCTTTGTGTTCTTCATTTGTTCTCTTTTATCCTATTATTTACTTTTCTTGTATGTTATGGTATTTGAATTGAATCCAGTTTGGGGGTGTTAAGTTCGCATTAAGGAGGTATTAATTTCCTAAAAAGTTGATATCCGAGTGTATCAAGTTTGCTTAAGATTTCCTCATAAATTGGTATCATAATATATCAGATTTGTTTAGATTACCTCAACAGAAAGCATTAAGAAAAACTTAAGTAAGTTTACATAACCAAAAGAACCAAATGTGCTTGCTAGGAATTCTTGAGAGTGCAAAGCCTACTTCGCAATTTTCGATTAACACCCGGTGCGTAGATTTTGAAAATAATTAACTTAGAAAAATTTCATAAAAATTTCTTCCCTTTTTTTTTTCTAAAGAATGTATAATTTCAGAATGTTCTAATAGTTATTTAAAACCCCAATCTATAATAGCATTTTGGGAAAAAAAATTTACATAGATTCATATGGGGGGTATACAATAAAAAATTGACACCGGTTTTGAGTTAAAACTTATCGTGTAGTTCAAACGTATAAAAAATATGAAAAATACTATCATAAAATATAAAAAATTTCAAAGAGGGGCCCCTAAATTTTGGAATTATAAACAGCTGCTTCAATTGTTTGGAGTTCTGTTCAACCCTGCTTGTGGAATGCACGCCCTATAATATCAATGGCTGAGCCAACCTAGCGCTGCGCAGTCCTTCATTTCCATTTTGGTTTTTTGTTTTGACTTCCCTTTGCTATGAACCGGGAATCCGAGGCATGGGCTGTTGATGTTTGGGCTGTTGTTTAGCTTCTGTTATGCTGCTACTTGCTGTTAATATTGATTAGATATGCTGCGTACTGCTGTTAGTTAGTTGTTTAGTAGTTAAATCATGATGTATTAGCTTGGCATTAGTGGTTGCAATGTATTGTAATAAGCTGCTCACGTTCTGCAGTGAAGTAACCTGCAGCAAGGGGGTTGTTAGTGTTGTTTGGCAGTTAGGCTGATCTAGCGCCAAAATAAGCATTAAAATGTTAGTTAGTATATTCTAGATGCTTCTAGATTGTTCTTAGCTTAAGTCGGTTAGACGTGGTATCTTGATTCAATGTATTAGCTCATATCATGTAAGTAGTATAAATAGGAGGTGTTAGCTTGTAATCAATAACTTTTGATGAATGAATTGATATTTTTGATATTTCTCTCTACTTTTCATCTCCTTTCCCTTCTTTCTCATCTAAACTCTATATTCTTTTCTCATCTCATAATCTCTCTATCCCAACTAAGGTTAAGGCTCAAGAGAAATCTTTGAAACCTTAACAATTGGTATCAGAGCCTTGATTTGGCTTCCGAATCAAGTTCATAGCCGGAAAAAAATTACAAAATACAATTAATTGTATTGCAATTAATCAATAAAAACAATTGTGTCACTGATTTAATTAAGATTTTGTGATCAGAATTCAAATCTGAATTTTGAAGTGGATATTGGCGGTTACTGCATCAGTTTTCAGCAAGTGCCTGGGAAGTTGCTTCCGGTTGCGATTTAAGTTGTCCAATTACATTGAAGAAAGTTTATTAATCAGAATTTGTTGATTCAGATTGAAATTCAGTAGGATCGATCAAGCTTCAACTGCTGGTTGAGTGCTGAACAAAGCTTTACTTGCTGAAGTTGAGCTGAATTGTTCTTGATCAATCATTCATTTGATCGGTTGAGGAAGAAGTTAAAATTGAGCTAATTGATCCACATTGCACTTGATCATCATCAAAAGAGTAGAAATCATCTGAATTGAGGTGATTACTGATTTTACAATTCAGAAGTTGAGATTGAGGTAATGGTTTTTTGAACTACAAGTTGCAATTCGATGAGAATTCGTGTTTGTTGTTGCATTGTGTTGAAATTGTGTCGCTAAGCATAGAAGTGTTGAGGATTCAACAGAAACTGCGTGGAATTCTTAAGAATTATGTGTTATTGAGTCGATTGGATTAGGCAAAATTCTGACAACAAACTTGGCACCGAAACTGTTGAAATTTGATTTCACCCTTGAAGATTGTGGTGAATCGTGTGTTTAGATCATCATTACAGACTTAAATCGAACTTATTATAGTTTCTTAGTCTGAATTAATCAAGAAAGGCTCGCTGTCAGAAATCGTTCGAAGTTAGGGTTTGTCGAATACTGTGTGCGCGAAAATCTACAAGCTAGGGTTGTAACCAGTGACGATTGTCGAACCGATAGCAAGTGATTGTTTGTGCGAACGAAGGAGTAGAACTTCATTAAGCAATCGATTGTTGAAGAGTTGTGAAACAAGTTTTACATTTGTGTTGCAAAACAAGTTTTACATTTGTGCGATTTTCGAACTTGTATTCTGCGAACTGAGCTGATTCCAGATCGAAGTTTGTTGTTTATGGCAAACATGGTTGATGGAGTTAAGACACGATCGGGAGCTGGTGGAGGCAATGTAGCTACAGCTGTCCAACCAGAAGTGTCCTGTGCTGCTGTGGTTGGTGCGAACATTCCAAAGGAGTATGTCACGCTTGATTAGATGAAGGAATTGATTGCACAATCAGAGGAACGCTGGTTCTCGAGGTTCCAGCAAATGCGCTTGGAAAATCGGCAATTGTTTAGTGTTGGTGTTCCTGATGCAAATGAGAGTCCGGAGCTAAGGGATAGCGTTAGACAACAAGAGTTCATTGTTGAGCAAAAAGAGAAGGTACAATCTGTTGTTGTTGAGGATGAACTCGACCACGACAATACCGAAATTGATGAGCACAAGCTAGAAGAACCTGAGTTTGAACAAGATGATTCTTATGAAGATTCTTTGCGAGAGTTAGAGTCACTTGCTGAGGTTGAGGTACAATATGACATGCATCCGAAATGGGAATATGATTTTCATGTCATGGGAATGTTAAAGAGTGCAAACAGTAAAGTGAAGAGGAATCATCTTAACGACTCATTGAAAGACTTTTGGGAAACAAAGAAGATTACCAAGAAGAAACTGAAGCATAAAGTTGTGTTGCAAACTATGAGGTTTGATGATCAACAAGAACTAACTCAAGATCATGCTCTTGCTGATGTATATGCTGGTATGCAAGATCCGGATATATGTGTTGGTATACATGAACTGGTTGCAACAGAATCTGTGATTCCAACTAAAAAACTTGATGCCATTGCTGAGGTATCAATGAAAACATCTCCAAACCTGTTAAGTATTACTCCAGGGCAATCTTATATGCAGACTCAAAGCACCTTCACAGCTGAGCAATGTCATTTTGCTGGGAAATCCATTGTTGTTACTGCAGTGCCTTCAAATGCAGATCAAGGTATGCTTAAGTTCATCTTTGGGCGTGCTGTCGGGCTAACTCAGATCCAGAACAACATTATATTGGATGCTTTGCAAGGTCTCTTGTGTTGGGTAAACTATTACGCATGTGTAGTGGCTGAAATGCACTATCGGCATGCCGATCGGCAAGTTCGGGATGATTTATTCCTTTATGTGAGTGGAGTTGTGACTTATCCAAGTGCAAGTTCTTATGATAAGTTGCCTCCTAATCCGGGAGAAGATTCTCAAGACTATATGAAGCTAAGAGGAGTCGAATTTTTGCTGAAAAGAGGCACTCGAGCTACGAGAGTGCGTTTCAAGCCCAAAATCAGTACAACAGGTGCTGTAACTGATATTTTTGGAGTTGGAAGTCCCTTTGATTGAAGAAAGAATAAATTACAAAAGTTTGGAGGAGCTAGGCATTCGATGCTGCTGTGTGATATTGACGAATGCAATGTCAGTACAAACATAGGTGGAAAAATGGTAGAGGTTATAGCGTTTGAAAATTGGGATAAACTTTAAGTGGAAAGGGCTGATTTGGTGCAGAGTCTGAATGCGCTTGGAATGATCTGCAGTGATGTTTTAGAGTGGAAAAATCATATGCATAAGCTTCAATATCTTCTCAATGTTTGGATGGAAAAGGTCCATGCAACACCAAGTATAATTCTAGCTGAAATTGGAGTACATATTAGCAGCAAAGTTGGGAGCAGAACATCTCAGAAGTTGAAGACGTTTACAGCTGTTCCTGAGTTCTTTTGGTGTCTCCAATTGCTATACTTGTTACTCATGCTTGAATTGGTAGACAAGGAAGCAAAGCTTGATTATTTGATGCATATTTGGTGGCTGGATGAGCTTGGGGTCTAAAGAAGTCGGGTGTGCAGATTGGAATTGGTGAGCTGCAGCGTTAACAGAGTTGATGGGCATGTTTTGGGTGTTCAAGTTATGACAATGTGCACTTGGCATTCAAGAATGGTTTATGAACTCCCAATTTATGTGTTCTATGCAAGAGTTTGGGAAGAAGTGGCTAAAAATTTCAGATCTTGCAAGTTCACAAACAAGAAACAAGCTGAAATCTGTCATTGTGATTTGCATCGGGATTGCATTGCTGAATTTCTGAGCTCTACAGCAACTTTAGTGCAATTGGAAAGCAATCAAGAATTTGTTAAGCATGTCATGAGTTGGTTTAGTATGTGGTTGTGTGAGCAATACAAATTTTGGATAAGATCCAAAATGAAAGAGTTTAGTATGTGTGTTGCTTCCATGATCAAGATAAGTGGTTGTGTGTGCTGCAATGGGAAATGCCCACAAGCAGAACTTGATGTTGGGTTCTTTTGGTTTGAGATGGGAAGGCCTCCCGAGATGCTCAAGGACTTCGCATGCAGTTTTGTAGGATTAAAGGTATACAAAATCAGTTTTGCAGCCCTCTATAAGTCGAAATACAGAAACATTGATGCATTATGTGATTCTCAACAGCAAGTCAGGCTTTTGAGATGTGTTAACTACGACAAGAGAAGTTGTGCGTATGTTGTTGATGTTTGGTTTGAACAGTGCAGACCTCCTGAAATTTATGGTACATTCAATAGCATCCTTGCGATGAAACAAGATGTTATTCTTAGGTACCTGCTGCATGACAGAGTCAGTGCAATGTTGGCTCGTTTTTGTTGCAAATTTCAGCAAAACATCATCACTTCAGCTACCTTTTTCCTATTCAACTATAGTTCTTCATTATTATGACTCTCTCCTATTCTTGAGGACAAGAATGTTCTCAAGGGGAAGGGAATATTATGAACCGGGAATCCGAGGCATGGGCTGTTGATGATTGGGCTGTTGTTTAGCTTCTGTTATGCTGCTGCTTGCTGTTAATATTGATTATATATGCTGCGTACTGATGTTAGTTAGTTGTTTAGTAGTTAAATCATGATGTATTAGCTTGGCATTAGTGGTTGCAAAGTATTGTAATAAGCTGCTCACGTTCTGCAGTGAAGTAACCTGCAGCAGGGGGGGTTGTTAGTGTTGTTTGGCTGTTAGGTTGATCTGGCGCCAAAATAAGCATTAAAATGTTAGTTAGTATATTCTAGATGCTTCTAGATTGTTCTTAGCTTAAGTCGGTTAGAAGTGGTGTCTTGATTCAATGTATTAGCTCATATCATGTAAGTAGTATAAATAGCAGGTGTTAGCTTATAATCAATAACTTTTGATGAATGAATTGATATTTCTCTCTACTTCTCATCTCCTTTCCCTTCTTTCTCATCTAAACTCTATATCATTTTCTCATCTCATACTCTCTCTATCCCAACCAAGATTAAGGCTCAAAAGAAATCTTTGAAACCTTAACACCCTTCTCTTTTGTTCATTCTTTTCCCCACGTTTCTATGTTCATTACCTGAATATTATTTAATTTTAAATGTATTTATTTTATGAATTTAATTTAGATGTTTTTAAATGTGTATATATTAAGGATTGCGAAGTTTCTCCAAATAATTTATTCTAGATACAAATAGGTCAAATGATATTATCTTCACATGATAACATTTGATTTCCTTTAAAAATATTTAATTTTACTAAATAAATCTTGCTGTACTCTAGAACTGAATGAATTATTTAAGAACTCTCGTGTTGTTATTAAATAAAGGACCAACCCCTCGATTTGATATTCATAAGAATAACAACTTAAATGACTATTGATATATTTGTCATAGCTTTTCCTTAAGTTCGCTATTTCCCTTTTAAAACATTATTGGATATGAAAAATATTATTGTCATACCAAATTTCTGTGACATTTACTTGAAATATTGTGGTCAGAGATTCTAACTTTTTGGGTCATCACTTAATAGCATAATATAAGTTATTTATTTCTAATTGTAGTTTAGAAATAGACGAATCAAGTAGACCAATTTAGTGTTCTAATCTTATTGACAACATCAATGTGATATTTTTGGATCTTTATAAACGTGACTAAGACAATTTATTATATATACCATATGATAGTCTTAAAAGATAAATAGTCTTAATTTATCATAAAGTAAGAACCTGTTCTTGGCAATACATCGCTCCTTTTGATTATGTTGGAGTAATAGTGCAACCGTAGCAAGATTACAATGAAAATACATGCCGAAAAATACAACGAAAAATATTGGGAAAACAACGCAGAAAATACAACGGAAAATACAGCAGATATATAAATACCTAATTAAATATTATATTTAATTATTAATTATTTAATAATAATCGATGAATATTATATAATAACTAATATATTTGTGATACAATACAATATGATAATACTCCCAACCAATATAAGAAATCATGTGTAATTATTAAAATTAAATATGTAATTATTGAAATAAAATTATAGTAAAATATTAATTAAAAAATAGAAATATTAACATTTCAAAAATAATATTAAATAATTATTATTTATAAGTTAATAAATTTGTTCAAAGTAAAATAAAATATTATATAAAAGGGGAATAGAGGAACAAGATAAAAATTGAATATTTTTATTTTTTATTTTTTGAACATTAAAATAAAAGTTATATACTATTAGTGTTTTAAAAAAAAAGGGAGATGCCAGCCTCAAACCCGCGCCCTCTTGGATTAAGTACGGCACCCTTACCGCTACAACACTCACCTAACTACTAATACTAAAGCGCCTTTATTTTATATAACATTAATCACAGAATAGGGAATGATGGTTGCACGCCTTCTATAATGTCGTGCAACAACTTGTACGACATTTCAAATGTCGTGCAATGCTATTTTGCAAAGTTTTTTTTATAAATTTGTGCTAATTTGCTAAAAAATTTTAATTTAAAACATTATTGCTACAGCAAATAGCACTAACGAAGAAAGGCATTGAAGGAACAAGAAAAAGGTGAATTTCTGTAGCAAAGGACAATAATTGAATGGTTAAAAGGGACAAAGGGTTTTGAATCATCAAAAAAATATCCTAATCCAACCTAAGATAGGATTGGGTTGGCTACAGGCATTGCTAATCTTGAGATTTTTGAGGCCTAAAATACCTTTAATTAGTTAGTCTTTTTCAGCAGTAGAGTTGTATCTGTCAACTTAAGGACACTTTAAATAATATACTTTACTGGCTAATATGTAGCTTCTTTATTGTAACACATGTAGATATGTGTACAATAACAACAGGAACCCAGTGTGCCTTTTTTTTTTTATGTGCTTATAGCCATTGCTAGATTTCAAGTTTATTTGTGATTCGTTTTGTGGTTGTAGCCTGTACAATAGTATAACAAGTTTTCACGAATAGTCGGGGTTTAAAATGTACCCAACCCTAAGTATAATCTTTTATATAAATTAATACTTAATTAGGAATAAGAAATGAATTTGTTAGTACTATTAAGATAATCCATACTATACTTAAAGTAATAAAATATATTATTACTTTAAACTAGTTTTATTTAATGTAAACCAAATTTTCTGTATTATACATACTATCAAGTGGCCGACACTTTCACGTGGATGACAATGAGGAAAATATCTAAAAAGTCATTGAAAAAAAAATGCACATTTTTTTACCATTGTTCAAAGATAAATGTTAAAAATAATAATAAAGAAAAGTTATGTCGCATTCAAATTAAAAATAGGAAATATTCTTGGATTAATGGTTATTTCTTCAAAGTGTGACCAAACAAATTGAAAGAAAATTTTTTTAATAGAGTAATGATTACTCCATTAATTAATGCACCTTTAAAGATTATCCCTAATTTTAAAACCTGATACCAAACATACCCTTAGACTAGTTTTATTTAATGTAAACCAAATTTTATCTTATTATACATACTATCAAGTTGCCAACAAGTATTCATTTACCAGGCACTAAGGCACCGAATCCCATTAAAACTCCGAAGTTAAGCATGCTTGGGCGAGAGTAGTACCATGATAGATGACCTGTAGGAAAGTCCTCGTGTTGCCAACCCTATAAGGTTGAGAGTTCTCAAAAACAGCCTCTCGGTAGGGTTACACTCTGAAGGGGAAAAGCTGTGTACATCCACCCCCCAAACCCTGCTTATACCGGAGTCTTTAAGACATTGAATCTGTTATTAGTATTGTTGTTGTTGTTGTATCAAGTTGCCGACGCTTTCACGTGGATGACAATGAGACAAATATCTACAAAGTCTTTGAAAAAAAATACACATTTTTTTACCATTGTTCAAAGATAGGGGTCAAAAATTTTATAATATAGTTTCTTAAGTGTATTTTTTTAAATAAAATATGGTTTTTTTTTTTTATCTAAAAATATATAGTTTGTTAAGAGTAGTTTTATTTAATGTAAACCAAATTGTCTCTATTTTTTTTTTTTTTTTTGAACATTAAACCGCCCGAGGGCTAGACATTCATAACTAAACGATTCAAGTTTACAAGGGAAACAATCAAAGGAGGGCAAACATGCCACCAATCATTGGTACATCTACGACCTAAATGTAACGAAGCAAAAAAATGAGCTATCCAATTACAAGATCGAGGGGCCCAACAAAACGAAACATTGCTAAAAAGAACTAGACGACGAGAATAACCTAATATCAGTAATAACAGCACTACATTCCCACGCTGGGGACACGACATTATGGATAAAATCTATAGCTTGTTTACAATCCGACTCGATGACAACATTCTTCCAACCTCGAGAATCTGCTAGAGAGACTACAGCTCTAATAGCGAGGACTTCGGCTATAAGAGGAGACTTTGCGTTGAAGGAACCACACCAACCTCCCACGAGATTGCCATGGTGATCACGGGCAACAATGGCAGCGGCCAAACACGAGGGGGTGGAAAAAGCTACATCCGAGTTGATTTTGATCCAATCCTAAGGGGGAGGGGTCCAACCGGCTGCAGCAGGACCAGTGCCAGCCGAGAGGGAGTGCCGGGGGGAGCTGAATTAAGGCTCGAGTACTCCCTCGCAGCTGAGTCGAGTTTGAGAGCGGAGGACATGGGAGGTGGGGACACATGCCTGAAAACAAAATCACATCTACTCTTCCAAATTTTCCAACAAAGAAGCATAATCTTAAAAATATCATAACGAGAGAATATCGGGTTAGAACAAATGGAGTCCCACCAAACATGGATGCTATTGAAGCCTTCAATATTTGGCTTGTACCCCAACGAAGACGCGAACCAAGTTGCTCTAGCCTAGGGACAAAAGAAGAGTAAATGTTCCACCGTTTCAACGACCCCATCACAACGAGGACAGAAAGGGTTGTGTCTGATTTTCCTCTTCCATAAGTTCTCAGCGGTAGCTAAGGCGTTCATGAGAACTCTCCAAAGGAAGTGTTTGATTTTCAGAATGGCATTGAGGGACCAAAGGACATGTAAACCAAGAGACGAGACCAAAGGGGAGCTGGAAGAGGCCCATGCTGCGGTAACAGGGCTGTCCAAACAGCTCCACAGCCGGTACCCGGATTTCACGGAATAGACTCCGGTTTTGGTAAAGTGCCAAATCAACTCGTCTTCCCGATATGGGTTGCCGATCGGGATATCCGACATTGCCTTTGACACCTCATGGGAGAACAAATGTGAGATGATGGGGAGATTCCATCTTCTTTGACCCGGGATAATGAGGTCGGAAACCTTAGAAATTGAGTGACCATATTGAGAACTCCCAACCGAGAAGGAAGGGAGGTCGGGGACCCACTTGTCTTTCCAAATATCAATATTTTTCCCACTATTAACATTCCAACGGAGATCTTTAATTATGAAATCCCGTCCCTCAATGAAGCTTCTCCAACCCCAAGAAGGGTTGTAACCCAAGCAAGCATCAAGGATCGATCCATCATTAATGTACACCCCTTTGAGGATTTTAACCCAAAAAGCATTAGGGTTTTGGATGGCTCTCCAAACTTATTTCGCAATAAGAGCAATGTTAACCCCACACATATCACAAAAGCCGAGGCCTCCAACCTACTTTGGTTTAGAAATGAAGTTCCAACCCTTCCAATGAATGTCCTTGTCCTCATAAGACCCACCCCTCCACCAAAAGCAAGCGAGAGTACTATTAATTTTTTTGGAGAAAGTAATCGGAATTTTAAAACGTGACATAACAAAGTTAGGGATAGCCGACACGACCGACTTGTGGAGGACCTCTCTTCCCGCATGGGAAAGGAGTTTAGATTTTCAACCTTGCATTTTCCCCCTGATCTTTTCAAAAAGAAAGCTAAGGGCTTTTTTTTTTATCTTCCCCACAAGATTTGAGATCCAAGGTACCTGTCCTCCTCGTTTAAGAGATTAACCCCCAAAATCTCGAGGCATTCCTCTTTCACCTATGGAGGGGTGTTAGAGGAAAAGAAAGCATGAGATTTTTGGAGGTTGACCTCTTGACCCAAAGCATAACAAAAGAGTCTAAGAATTTTCATAATGTTTCTACATGCTCTAGTGGAAGCTTGAAAGAAAAGAACACAATCATCGGCGAAAAACAATTGAGTCAGAGAAGGACAAGTGGACATAATATGAAAACCATTCCATTCCCCGCATCTCTCCTCTTTGTTGATAAGATTGGACAAGGCATCCATAACAAAGAGGAAAAGAAAAGGGGAAAGGGGATCTCCCTGTCTAAACCCTCTAGAAATCTCGAACCGATGGAGCCTTTCCCCATTAACGACCGGACTGACTCTGACCTTAGTGACACATTCCATCAACCAACCCACAAATAAATCACAAAATTTTTAAAACCTTTTCAAGGAAACCCCATTCCACTTGTTTTTAAGAGCGTGGAAAGCCTCATGAGCCACTATAATATTGTCTTGAATTTTCCTTCCTTTAACAAAAGCGGATTGTTGGGGGGAGATGAGATGATCCATAAAGGGTTGAAGACGGTTTGTCAGGATTTTTGAAATAAATTTATATGAAAAATTACAAAGACCAATCAGTCGAAAATGATGGATCGAGCTTGGGTTTTTAGTTTTTGGAATTAAGACAATATTAGTGTGATTTAGGCTAGGAGGCAAAATCCCATTTTCGAAAAACATTTCAACCACCTCTATTCTACATACTATCAAGTGGTCGACACTTTCACATGGATGACAGTAAGGCAAATATCTAAAAAGCCATTGAAAAAAATACACATTTTTTGACCATTTTTCAGAGATAGATGTTAAAAATAATAATAATAATAATAATAATAATAATAATAATAAAAAGTTATGTTGCATCCAAATTAAACATAGGAAATACTCTTGAATTAATGATTACTCCTTCAAAATGCGATCAAACAAATTGAAAGGAAAATTTTTTAATAGATTAATAATTACTCCATTAATTATTGTACCATTAAAGATTATTCCCCATTTTAAAACCTGATACCAAACATCCCCTTAGACTAGTTTTATTTAATGTAAACCAAATTTTATCTTATTATACATACTATCAAGTTGCTGACAAGGGTTTATTTACCAGGCACTAAGGCACCGAATCCCATTAAAACTCTGAAGTTAAGCATGTTTGGGCGAGAGTAATACCAAGATGGGTGACCTCCTGGGAAATCCTTGTGTTGCTAACCTTTTAAGGTTGGGGGTTTTCGGAAACAACCTCTCGGTAGTGTTACACCCTTAAGGGGTAAGGCTGTGTACATCCACCCCTCCCAGACCTTGCTTATGTTGGAGTCTTTGAAGCACTGGATCTGCTGTTATTATTGTCGTTATTGTTGTATCAAGTTGCTGACACTTTTACGTGGATGACAATGAGACAAATATCTACGAAGTCATTGAAAAAAATACACATTTTTTTTTACCATTGTTCAAAGAAAAGGGTCAAAAATTTTTAAATATAGTTTGTAAAGACTAGTTTTATGTCATGAATACTATGTGGGATAAGTACTCAAGGATAGTTAGAATGAATTAAATGTATTGGATGGTATTAGTCTTGTAATTGCACCATTGTAATAGGATGTGTAGGTACCTAAGTACTTGTTAGTTGAGTTTGTTGGTTATTTAGGTTGGTTAGATGAGCTTAGATATTATTTTAGTTAATAGCCACCTCTTACCTAGCTAGAATAAGTAGCTTGATCAATCACTTGTAATGATTCATTCAAATGATAATATACAATCTCAATCTCCTCTACTTCCTTCTATTCTCTCTACTCTCCCTCTAATTATCTTCTCTTTCTCCTCTCTTTCTCAATTCTTTATCTCGCAAACTCTCTTTCATTCTAAGTAATAACCCGAGCCCACCTCGGGCCATGACATTTTATTTAATGTAAACCAAATTTTATTTTATTATACATTTTATCAAGTTGCCAACAAGGGTTCATTTACTAGGCACTAAGGCACCGAATCCCACTAAAACTCTGAATTTAATCATGCTTGGGCGAGAGTAGTACCAGGATGGGTGACCTCCTGGAAAGTCCTCGTGTTGCCAACTCTCTAGGTTGAGAGTTTTCGGAAACAGCCTCTTAGTAAGGTTACACTCTGAAAGGGTAAGGCTGCGTACATCTATCTCTCCTAGACCCTACTTATGCGGGAGCCTTTGAGGCACTGATTCAGTTATTATTATTGGTGTAGTTGTATCAAGTTGCCGACGCTTTCACGTGGATGACAATGAGACAAATATCTACAAAGTCATTGAAAAAAATACACATTTCTTTACCATTGTTCAATGATAAGGGTCAAAAATTTTACAATATAGTTTGTTAAGAGTATTTTAAATAAATATAGTTCGTAAAGCCTAGTTTTATTTAACGTAAACCAAATTTTATCCTATTATACATACTATCAAGTTGCCGTGAGAGGTTCATTTACCAGGCAGTAAGGCACCGAATCCCATTAGAACTCCGAAGTTAAGCATGCTTGGGCGAGAGTAGTTCCAAGATGTGTGACCTCCTGGAAAGTTCTCGTGTTGCCAACCTTATAAGGTTAGGAGTTTTCAGAAATAGCCTTTTGGTAGGGCTACACCCTGAAGGGGTAAGGCTGCGTACATCCATCCTTCCTAGACCCTGCTTATGCGGGAGTCTTTAAGGCACTGAATCTATTGTTATTATTTTTGTTGTTGTTGTATCAAGTTGCCTACACTTTCACGTGGTTGACAATGAGAGAAATATCTACAAAGTCATTGAAAAAAATACACATGCTTTTACCATTGTTCAAAGATAAGGGTCAAAAATTTTATAATATAGTTTGTTAAGAGTATTTTTTAAAATAAAATATAGTTTGTTATGAATAGTTTTATTTAATTTAAACCAAATTTTATCTTATTATACATACTATTAAGTTGCCGACAAGGGTTCATTTACCATGCACTAAGGCACCGAATCCCTTTAAAACTCCGAAGTTAAGCATGCTTAAGCGAGAGGAGTACTAGAATGGGTGACCTTCTAGGAAGTCCTTGTGTTGCCAACCCTATAAGATTGGGAGTTCTCGGAAACAGCCTCTCGGTAGGGTTACACCGTGAAGAGATAAAGCTGTGTACATCCACCCCTCCCAGAACCTGCTTATGCGGGAGCCTTTGAGGCACTGAATCTTTTGTTATTAATGTTGTTGTTATTGTATCAAGTTGCCGACACTTTCATGTGGATGATAATGAGACAAATATCTACAAAGTCATTGGAAAAAATACACTTTTTTTATTTTTTTTATTTTTACCATTGTTCAAAGATAAGGGTCAAAAATTTTATAATATAGTTTGTTAAGAGTTTTTTTTTTTTTTTTAATAAAAAATATTTATTTTGCGTCTAAGGGTGTTTGATCTCAGAATAAAATGTTTTTAATACAAATATAATAAGGTGTTTTCTCTTTTACTGTATAAGCAGCAAATGTTACTTTCAATTTAAAATAAAAATATAAGGAAAAAAATGTTAGAGAATTTTCCAAAATACCGGGAGCCGGGTAACCAAAAGATCTTAGGGTGGTGAAGCTATGTAATCACTTTTCTTAAGGCTTATTTCGGTATACGAAATATCATTGGGGATACAACAACAATCAAATATGAAGAAGATAATATGTAAAGGGAGAGATATAGTGAGATGAATTAGAACGACCTTTTTAAATACTTTCACAACACTTTCATATGAATTTTTCAAGTGTTACTTGGAATTGTATTTCATAATTTCATTTCTCAAAACATGAAGAGAGAATTCTCTTTTCTTCCCTTTGAAACGAATCTCTCAAAGGGCTATTTATAGTTTTTCAAGTGTCTCTTCGAGAAGGGATACATCCCTTTATGAAGAGACACTTTCCTTTTTAATATTACACAATTGTTGCAAGTAAATACATTTCATATGTGTTCTCTTAAATAATATGGGAAAATAATATAAGAAAATAAGGTTCAAAAGAAGTCCCAAACTTATCAAAATATTACTATAATTCTGTAAGATTTGTGTTTACGCACGGGCCTTATGTGTTGACATACAAATGGTTCTATTGAATTGTGTTTCGACACACGGGCCCTGTGTATCGACACACATCTCATACAAATTGAAAACATTTAAGCCAAGTATAGTACAATCACATAAATTTTGAAAATACACCAACAAAAAAATAAATTAAATTTAAAAGCATCTTTTACAAAATAATTATAAAAATGTAATTAAATATTAATGCTTTTACAACCCGGCATTAGAGGCCTTAAATTTAGGAATAGACATACTTAGGGCCTGTTTGAGATTTCTTATTCTGAAAAATAAGTGTTTTTTTTCCTAAAAAAAGCACCCTTGTAGAATTTTAAGGGTGTTTGGCAAATATGAGCAGTTTTCTGAATATGAGCAGAAGCAGAATCAAAAACTTAAAATTTTTAGGGCAAAAATACCTCTACACAAACATTAAAATTACTTCATACCCTACCATCTTTCAAAACTCTAGCCCTCTACCCGATCAATTTGGTTCTTTCGGCAATTTGACTAAAAAGGCACTTTCCTTAAACACTAGCCAAATACTAATAATAATAAAATAAGTACTTCTGACTGGTTGAGCCAAACACAAAATGCTTCTTTAAAACAGCACTTTTCATATAAGTGCTTTTACAGAAAGTATTTTTGAAATAAGCAGTTTTTTCACAGCAATTCCAAACAGGCCCTTAATAATTTTTTATGCCGAAGAAAAATAAAATATGGACAATTTAGCAAGAACTGCACATAATAGGACATAAAAAACTTCATTAATAATTGTTTTTTGCTAATTAAAATACTTAAATTTTAGGTATAATTTTAAAAAATAACAGAAATTTTCTATTTTTCAATTATGCATATAAGCTTTTTCAAAATTTTAATGTCACACCTTCGCGTGACACCATTATTATATCGCAAAGATTTATATCTTTTGACCAACAAAATTTACATTTTATATAGCCCAATAAATTTGCATCATGTAACTTTAAATATACCATTAGCTGCATAAATTAAGTACATATGAACCGGCAAGATAATTCAAGATAAACATGGGAAGTGCTCAAACAACATACCCCTTGTCACATTTTTCTAGTACAATAATACTAGCAAGCAAGCAAGCAACATTCCCAGTGCCGCAAAGTCTCTTGCCTAAGCAGGGTCTGGTGATGAATATACGCAGCCTTCCTCCTGCAGGGTGTTAACCTGAAGAGAGATTGTTTCCGAAAACCTCCAACCTGAGGGGTGCAACACGAAGACTTCCCAAGAGGTCACTCATCTTGGTACTACTCTCTATCAAGCACGCTTAACTTCGAAGTTCTAATAAGATCCGATGCTTGCACTTTGTACCCTCTTTGGTACAATAATACTACTCGCTAATTAATTGCATGTTAATATATTTATGTATTTCAATAAAATCTTGATTTCTCCTTTCTAAGGAGGGGATCTTTTTCATGCTTGCAAAGTTACATCTTTAAACTAATTTTGATATCTGACAATTATTTAGCTTTGCACGAGACTTGGCTTTCGGTGGTCTTGGAGGGCTTCTATTTTGTTGGTTCAGTTGGTTTTGTTTTAATTTTTTTTCTTTTCGGACTTTGACTTGTTTGCTTCAGCGCGTAGTAGCTTCTGTCTATAGGCTGTTGTTGGCCTTTTTTTTTTTTTTTCCTTTTTGAACACGGTTGTTGTTGGTCTTGTTTGATATGTTTATAGGCTTACTAATTTATTTATCAAATTTAATAATTTAATTTAGATTTTGATAAAGTATACTTAAGTATTCTTTTTATTTCGTGATTAGCTTTGACCTAGCTTGGTGATGGTTCTATTCAGGGCGTGATCTTTTCTTTAATTGTTCTTTGCTCCTTGTATTCGGGTTTGGTTGAGTTATATTTTAGTGCTTACCATTTAGTATAAAAAAAAAAAGTATACTTTAGTATTCTGTTCAAAAAAAAAGTATAGTTTAGTACCTTAAATTATATATGTTTCTTTTTTTTAATGGTATCTAACATTTTAGCCTCACTTCCCGCGTAACTTTGACTAAATTTTGTCAAACACAATTTTCCTCTTTTCCAAGCACCGTTGTTTTATGAAAACAAACAGTAGAAAAGTGCTTCTACAAAATAGTAGTTTATATTTGTCAATTAACGATTTTTACAACTACCATTATACATAGTGTTTAGTGTTTAGCTTTTGAACCCCGGAAGTATGGCTACTAATAAGAAAATTGGTTCATAATATATATATATATATATAAAATCTTATCTTTTATTATTTTAAGTGTTATGTTGTTTAGTTCGTAAAAATATTTAATATTATCAAATATACATAAAGTACCAGAGATTTTAATATTTTATTACTTAGGTATCCTATGTTAGAATTTGATAAACTTTTGTACATGCCTTACCAATTTTATATAAAAAAAAATATTATTTTAGTACTCATTATGCTACATTTTCCTTTGGACATGAACGTGTATGGTTCTTTGTTGCGTAAAAAAAAAAAAAACAAAAAAAAGGGTTTATGGTTACGTTGTTGTTTTAGTATCATTGATTGCCTCATTCATACAAGGAGGTATTTATCACTTCGCAGTACTATTATGCTTTGTACTCTGTGCTGTGTATAGAATTCAATAAAGGTCCTACATTGAAGCCAAGATTGAGAGGCTGTTTTTGTTAAATTTTGAAATGCGAGGCCTTCAAGTTTGAGGTTGTGTTCGGCTCATTAAATTAGAAGTTGGCCTACTGAGCATCGAACGTGGCTCGTTTAGACACACTGAGGCTTATTTTAGCTACCTCTTTTATTTTTTTGCTTGGTTTTTGTTCAAAGTTCATGCATTCTTAATGCTTTTGTGCTTTTGCTTTTCGTATTGCAGGTCGGATGTTATGTTCAAGAGAGAGGTTTGTCAATTTATCAAGTATTTCAACATCTTATGATAATGCTAGCTGGTTCAGTTTCTATTTTGACTTTCTTCAGTATGCTTGCATGTGAATATTGCAAGTCCTAGCTATTAACTTTCGCTTATGCTACGACAATTTTCTAATATGGCTCCACTATATCTTTTTTTTGGTAAGTCTCCACTATATCTTCTTAGAACTAGATCTTAAACGACTCTGTATGTCTTTCTATTATGGTCAATTACTCAAGTATTTATTTAAATAGTTAAAAGTAGGTATAGAACGAATGAATTATGAGCCGACTATTCTACGATTGGAAGGTACATCATGTTACTCGTATAACGGCGTTAATAATACATGTAAATTGAATTTTCTTTTCAAAACATAAATATTAATGTGCTTATTTGTAGTAAAGAGGTATTAGAATTAATGAATATACAATTTTGATTCACAGTATTACAAGATCTCACTTAAACGTTAACTTTGAACCATCATTTGCTTTTATGATTTTTGGCATTGCTATTTCTTCTTAGTATATTATTGGATTATTAGCGATAGTTCTTTTTTTTTTCCAATAATTAATGAAAAAATTGCGATACAAAATCGGTGTCCCACAAAGGCAGAACTCGAGACCAAACACAGTTGGATAGAATCAAGAGAAAAATAGAACAAAAATCAAAAATATCAAAATCGCCTACAGTCACATCTCAAGATATAGATCAACATTTGCTACCTTAATGAATGCAAAAAGACATCAAATAAAAAGCCACACCAAAAGATCTCATCGCCAAATGTGCCTACCAAAGATGCTTATACAAAAACTGCACCGCTCCACCCCAACAACCAATCCTCCCGAAGAAAACATGTGTCATACCTTTGTTAGGAACTTTCACAGCAACTAATACCTTCTCCGATAGTAGTTGTTAGGACCACCCACGAATCACTAAACCATAAATCAAAATAACAAACATAATAACAAAAATGAGGGAATAATTTAGACATTGAAATTTATGTGGTTCAGCGGAAGCTTACATCTACGGGGAGCGACATAATTTTACCATTTGAATAGAGGCATTACAATAGAGTATTACACTCACTCTCTACCTCACACCATTTGGACTTTATGTCAACCCCTTACCTAAACCATGACATAAGAGGTCCTATTCATGAGCGTTTCTACTGTACAAAATTTTGGCATGTGTGTCGATATACAAAATCTGTGTGTCGACACACGGATCAATGATTTCTGAGTACATTCTTTGTGATTTGGGTACACTTTTTTGGTGATTTGGGTACATTTATGCACGGTGCAGAAAAGTGCATTTCTGCACCAAAGACAATTTGTAAAGCTTCCGGTACTTTCCAGAGTTGTAAGTGAATCTTAGGCTCGAATATCAAATGCTCTTGAGTTCGAACGCAGAACAAGCAGTGACCTTCGACTTTGAGGCAGTGGTTTCTGGTGGTGTTTGGGTTTCGTGATTGGAACACAGTGGAGTTTGAACTTTTGGATTTTGAGTCCGGTGTGGTTGATGTGCAGAAAAAACTATAACTCTCGGTATGCAATCCGAATCAAATACCATGACAATACGAAAAGTAAATGGACTAAAAGAGAAAAGAAACAAACGACACAATGATTTACGTGGAAACCCTTTTTAAATCGAAAGGGGAGAAAACCACAGGCGAAGATTGGAGCTTTTATTATTGAATCGAAAAGAAGAATTACAATCACTCATTCTCTCTCTCTCTCTCACTCTCTCTCTCTTTCTTTTGCTACGCCGTTGGGAAAATACCTCACAAGATTATTGGATACAAACTGACGTAACCTACGTCCGTATATATACCCGCATGGAAATGCAGTTCCCGATCGATCGGTATTTCACTGATCGATTGGCGAGCTCGCTGCAGGCGTCCTTGACTTACGTAACATTCCCGATCGATCAAACTTCACCCGGTCGATCGGCCTCCTCATGGTATCCCTACTTAAAGTACCAAGGAATTTTGAAACATTTTCCCAACAAATCTCCATATTGGCTCAAAATTAACATAAAAAAAAAAAATCCACCTTTTCTATAAACACCCCCTCAACAGGGGCATACACTTTAAACGCAAAGACCCACCAAATTTGAGCAATCCTCGAATTTGCTCCCCAGTAGAACCTTAGTGAACATGTTAGCTAGATTGTCCTAAGTCCCAATCTTTTTCAACTCCACCTTCCGCTCATCAATCAGATCTCTAATGAAATGATGCTTCACATTTATATACTTCGTTCTATCCTGATGAAACATCTGATCCTTTGATAGGTGAATGGCGGACTGACTATCACAGTAGACTCTAACAGTGCCCTGTTCAGCACTGATCTCACTAATCAAACCTCTCAACTAGACGGTTTCTTTGAATGCTTCTGTGACTGCCATATACTCAGCCTCGGTAGCAGACTGTGTTGTAACAGACTGTAAACATGCTTTCCAACTGATAGCTATGTCACCTAAACAAAACACATACCCTGATGTGGACTTCCTCTTATCGAGGTCTCCACCATAATCAGAATCTATATACCCAACCAAGCAACACTTACTTTTCTTATATTTCAAACAAATATCAGAAGTTCCACGAAGATACCTGAGAATCCACGACCGCATGCCAATGCTCTTTACTTGGATTCTCCATGTACCTAATGACTCTGCTCACTGCAAAAGCAATATCTGGACGCGTACAGATCATTGCATACATAATACTGTCCACTGCACTAGAATAAGAAATCTAAGACATGTACCTGACATTCTCCTCAGTCTGAGAGGAATCTAATGCTGAAAGCCTGAAGTGAGCTGCTAAGGGCGTGCTAACTGGATTAGCATCCTTCATATGAAACCTGTCTAATACCTTCTCAATATACTTCTCCTAAGACAAGTATAATTTTTTGGCTTTTCGGTCTCTATGAATCTCCATGCCTAAAATATTCTTAGCTGCTCTAAGATCTTTCATCTCAAACTCACTCTTCAACATAGATTTCAAGTCATCAACATCTTTCATGTCTTGTACTGCAATCAACATGTCATCAACGTATAAAAGCACATAAACAAAGGAACTTGTATCAGTTTTCTGAAGTACACATAGCTGTTGTACTTTTTCCTGATGTACCCATGACATGTCATGAACTGATCAAATCTCCTATACTACTGCCTAGGAGACTGCTTCGAACCATACAAAGACTTCTTAAGCAAACATACATGGTCTTCATTTCCTTCTACAACGAAACCCTCGGGCTGATGCATATAGATACTCTCTTCTAGTTCTCCAAGTAATAGTGCAGTCTTTACATCCAACTGCTCAAGCTTTAAGTCATGCATGGCAATTAAAGACAAAAGCACACAAATCAAAGTATGTCTAACTACAAGTGAAAATATACCATGAAAATCAACACCCTGTTCCTGACTGTAGCCTTTAGCTACTAAACGTGCCTTGTATATTGCATCTTCAACTCCAGGAATGCCCTCCTTTCTTTTGAAGACCCATTTGCAACCAATCAGTCGTTTCTCTGTTTGAGGCTTCACTAGTTCCCATGTCTGGTTCTTATGAAGAGACTGCATCTCTTCATTCATAGCAATGAGCCACTTCTTGGTATCTGATCTCGATACAGCCTCTGAATACGAAGTCAGCTCACTATCATCTAAAGATTCAGTAGTAGTGAGGGCAGAAGCAATTAGCTCCTCGTACCCATATCTCTCTGGAGGCCTAATTTGTCGCCTCGGTCCACCACCAACTATAGTATTATTCTCCACTTGCTGACCTATTTCTGCATTATCAATAACAACATCAGAAACCCGTACCTAAGGCGCCGGAATACTCTCTAGCTGAATGACCTGCTGATCTGACTGTATCTGTGTAACATTAGTTACGTCAACCTAAACTGAATCACTATCAATGGAGGGTGTGTGTAGCGGATGTAGCAGAGTAGACTCGTCAAAGGTAATATCTCTACTAGCCAGAATTTTCTGAGCATTGGGATCCCACAACCTATATCCCTTCACACCTGACGAATAACTAAGAAAGATGCATTTCTTGGCCCTAGGCTCCAGCTTTCCATCATTGACATAAGCATATACAGGACAACCAAATACTTTAATATGAGAATAATCAGAAGCAGAACCAGACCATACCTCTTCAGGTGTCTTCATCTGCAATGAAGAATGCGTTGTCATGTTCACAAGATAGCAAGCCATGCTAACTGCTTCTACCCACAATTCTCTTTTCAAGCTTGCATTTGAAAGCATACATAGGGCCTTCTCAAGTAACGTCATGTTCAATCTTTCAGCCACTCTATTTTGCTGAGATAGACTTGTGCATGTCCTGTGTCTGACTATACCCTGATCTTCACAAAATCGAGTAAAGTCACCTTCAACAAACTCAAGTCCATTATTAGTCATCAACCTCTTTATTGGCTTCTCTGTCTGTTTTTTAAGCAGAATCTTCCATTTCTTGAAGACATCATACACTTTATTTTTCTGCTTCAAAAAATAGACCTAAACTTTACATGAATAATCATCAATAAATGTTAGAAGATACCTAGACCCACCTTAAAAAGCCACTCTGGAAGGTCCCCACAGATCAGAATGTATATAATCTAACATTCCCTTTGTCTGATGCACTGTTGGCTTAAAGCTGACTCTTTTCTGCTTCCCATACACACAATACTCACAGAATTCCATCAGTCCTTTTGACTGACCACAAAGCAGTCCCCTTTTACTCAACTCAGACAACGCCTTATCACCAATGTGACCCAATCTCATATGCCACAGTCTCGTGATCTCTGCATCTGTCATAGTAGATATGGAAACAGCAATTGAACCTGTCACGGTAGTACCTGCAAGCTCATACAAAGTACCTACCCTTTTCCCTTTCATCACAACAAAGACACCCTTACTGACCCGCATAACTCCACCTTCAGCAGTGTACTTGTGCCCACTAGACCCAAGGGTACCTAGAGAAATCAAGTTTTTCTTCAACTTCGTGACGTGACGTACATCACTCAAGGTTCTAATAGCCCCATCAAACATCCTCACACGAATTGTCCCAATCCCCACTACCTTACAAGCAGCATCATCACCCATCAAGACAACTCCACCCTGTATGGACTTATACGTGGAAAACCAGTCTCTATTTGGACTAACGTGATATGAACAACCCGAATCCATGACCCACTTATCCTTGGACCTGGACTGAGAATCAGCAACTAATAGAAACTCCCCATCACTGTCATCCTCTACAACACTAACCTCAGCGGACTTATCTTTGACCTGGTCACCCCTGTTACCTTCTTTCAATTTATTTTTATATTTGTAACAGTTCTTCTTTATGTGCCCTTTCGTGTGACAGTAATGGCACGATAGGTTTTTATGTCCAGATTTAGACCTAGACTTTTTTCCACCATCGGATCCCCTATGTTCTGATTTACCTCTCGTATGCGAACCACTACCTGAGTCATTCACTGAGTCAGATAACTACCTATCTACCCGTTCTTTACTCACAAGATTTCTTTTCACCTCATAAAAAATAATGGTCGGCCTACCCCCATATATCATGCTTTCTACGAAGCCCTTATACGAATTAGAGAGCGAACACAGTAACAAATAGCTTGGTCCTCGTCCTTAGGGACATCATCCAATTCCTTTAATTTTTGTATGATAGAAGTAAACTCGTTAAGATTGTTTTAAGAGATGTATCTTCTGTCATACGGAAAGTGAATAACCGACGCTTCACTGCGAGTTTGTTGGAGACTGACTTGTGGCAAAATATGTCTAGTAATTTCTCTCATAACTCCTTTGAGGTTTTCATCTCCAAGACCTCTGTCAAAACATCATCTGCTAAACACATGTGTATCGTAGTGAGAGCCTTATCATCCAACTCTTCCCACTATGCCTCAATCATAGTCTCGAGTTTCTTCTCTTTTCCCTCCAATGCTTTCTTCAAGCCATTATGAGTCAAGAGTCCTTTCACACGGACTTGCCATAAGCTAAAGCTTCCTTTACCTCCGAACTTCTCTACCTGGGTTTTAATACCTCCAATTCGAATAACCATGCTCTGATACCAATTTGGGCAGAAAAAACCATAACTCCCGGTATACAATAGGAATCAAATACCATGACAATACGAGAAGTATATGGACTAAAAGAGAAAAGAAACAAACGACACAATGATTTACGTGGAAACCCCTTTTCAATCAAAAAGGGAAGAAAACCACGGACGAAGATTGGAGCTTTTATTATTGAATCGAAAAGAAGAATTACAATCACTTCTTTTCTCCCTCTCTCTCTCTCTCTCTCTCTCTCTCTCTCTCTCTTTCTTTGGCGGCGCCGTTGGGAAAATACCTCACAAGAGTATTGGATACAAACTAACGTAACCTACGTCCGTATATATACCCGTGTGGAAACGCGGTTCCCAATCGATCGGGGTCCTGATCTATCGGCGAGCTTACTATAGGCGTCCTTGACTTACGTAGCATTCTCAATTGATCGAACTTTACCCGATCGATGGGCCTCTTCACGGCATCCCTACTTAAAGTTCCAAGGAATTTTGAGATATTTTCCTAACAATCGCTTCTCCAGATTTAGGGTTAATGTTTTGAGGTGGGGGTCGCAGATGTGGTCAACTGGCAAAGATCGAGGCATGGGCTTAGGGGTATATTCGGGCTCGAGGCTCGGCTCATTAGCATTAAGCTCGATTCGGGCTTGGCTCAAAGCTCGTCGAGCTTTAGAAGTTCAGGCACAAGCTCGACTCTTCAAAAGCTCGGGTTCGGTTCGACGAGCTTCAAATTGAGTTTGCACTATTTTGGCTTATTTAAGCTCAATATAGGCTCGTTTGTGCTCTTTTAAGCTCGGGCTTAGCTTATTTAGACTCCAATATGGCTTCATTAGACATTAGTTAAGAAAAAATATTATACTAAAAGTAGTTCACTTAGGATCGCTTAGGCTCATTTGGGCTTGGGAGCCTACAAGCTCGAACTTTACTAGACTTAGACTCAACTCGATAAACTAAACAAGCCGGCTTGAGCTTTATGACAAGAGAATGTGAATAGATAATAAATTATGCTTTACATATATAAATTTTGGAAAAGGCCAAGGAATAGGAAAAAGGTGAATTTTTGTAGCGAAGGACAATAATTGAATAGCTAAAAGGAAATAAAGGTTGGCCCTCCACCTTTCATTTCTTATCTCTACTTATATTTTAACTTTTTTTTTTTGGGTTTGAAATTTTTGAATTGTAAATGATGCAGCTCGCCAAAGCTCGGCGGCAACTAACTTCCAGGGGCTTGGTGTTAGCGAAGGTCCCGGATGACTTGGCAAGATCTAGGGTTTGACGCGGGGCTTGAATCACGGTAACATCTGGGTGGATTGATGCGGCCAAAAATCAAGCAACAAGATTCAAGTGCTGATTACAATTTGATTTGGGTTTTAAATTTGAATTTATTTGAATTTGCTTTCTCTTTTTATTAGTTATTTTTCCTCAATTTTAGCACCTACCTCCTCTATATAAAGGAGGGATGATTAGTCCACATAAAATCAATATTTCTTGTTTCTCGACCCGTGAGAAATCGAGTTAGCTGCCCCCTTTGTAATTTTGTTATTGAATTAATAAAATCCAAAGGGAAAGTTTTTGAGCCTTTTTGTACTCTTAATTCCCAATTCACGTGCTGCATCAGTAAAAATATCAAGATTCAAGACAAGTTGGGTCCGTTATAGGATGTGTCAGTCTTGAGATTTTTGAGGTCTAATTTTAATATAAAGTTAATAACGTTAGCATTAGATGTGATATTAAAAAAATTTTAAATATGCCTTTAAAAATTAAAAAAATTAGATAATTTTTTAATATCGCGTATAAAATAAAAATGTAATAATTCAAAACGCTTTTGCTCAAGCAAGTAGCATTAATGAAGAAAAGCAGTGAAAGAACAAGAATTAAAGTTCGAAGGACAATAATTAAATAAAAGAAGAAGACAAGTATTCAAAAAAAAAAAAAAAAACAAAAACAAAAAAAACAAAAATAAAAACAAAAGAAAGAAAAAAGATGAAGCAGACAAAAGGTTGGCCAATCCAACTTGGGCATTTCTATGGTGTAGAAAAATTGTGAGGTATGTGTCGACACACAGTTTCTGTGCGTCGACACACGCCTCACAATTTTGTACAAAATTAAACTAGATTTTGTACGGTAGACAAAGCTGTCCAACTTAAAGCAAGCAGCACTAAAGAAAAACTGCGTTGTAGAGAAAGTTTATGTTCCAAGTAGAAGTCGGAGGTCCACAGTTTTTCGAATCATCGATAGTTTACAGTCTTATCTGAAGATGCTAGTAAACCTAGTTGAAACTCCACGTCACGATTTGTACCGTGATTTACATTATTTATCTATATGAATTATTTTTATATATTTTGACATTAATTATAGAATATTTATTTTTTCATTTGGGTTTTTACTAGTTATATGTAGTGTGTTATTATACAACGACAAGGTCTCAATTTCAAAGTAACTTATTATTCTTGCCAAATTTCAAAATAGTTGGCTTTGGAGTATATATGTTTTGTTTAAATGCTTAAAGGAGTAAAAACAATTTTTAAACAAGCGCCAATTGGACTAGCGCCTCATTTTTTTTTTTTTAATAACGCTTAAACAAGCGCGAGTTTAACTGGCACTTCTAATTTACAAGTGCCAGTTCAACTGGCACCTCTAACTTTTTTACAATTGGATTAACTTGCAAAATATTTTTGATGATGTGGTATTTTGCAGATAGTCTTTTAAAATTATGCACATTTTCTGACCGTTGTTCTAATAAAAAGATCAATAATTTTATAATTTAGTTTGTTAACAGCATTTTTTTCATTAAAAAAATATTTATTCTGCGTTTATGGATGTTTGATTTCCAAACAAAATGTTTCTAACATAAAAATATAAGGTATTTTCTGTTTTAAAATTTAAGCGGAAAAATATTACTTTCAATTTAAAATAAGAAAAGTAAAAAGTAAAAATTATTCAAAGAAAAACACCTTTGCTTAAAAGCATCTTTTACAAAATGCGAATTTTTTACCTAATTGGCATAGTTTTAAAAAAAAATTACCAAAATAGCAAATTTCTAAAAGTATTTACCAAAATGGCACCATTTACTGTAGCTCGTACAAACGGTGTACGTCCAGTGAACAGTATTTTTTTCTTTTTTTTACGGAAGCACAGCTAATTTGTATTCTAAAAATTATTGCATTAAAACTATTTTACATAAATAATTTAAAATTTTTTTAAAAAAATATACTAACTTCATCATGACATTATATGTGTCATCTTTTTTATTGCCATGTCATCTACCACATATTCTTTTTAGTTGCCATGTTATTTTTTCAACTAATTGTCTTGGTCACTTATAAATAGTTAATACCTTTCATGGTCCTTTTTCTAAATAATACTTTTCTTCTTGGTCATTTTTACAAAGTATGTTGCCCTTACGGTGTATAATATCATTTTTAAAAACTTTCACCATTTATGTTTTCATCCAAAAAATAATAAATTTTCATGTATATAATATTGGCTCAACAAAAATTTAACGAGTACCTAAATAATGAAATGATCTGTATATATTATCGTTATTATTCACTGTATTAAATATAGTCTTCAACCAAAGAGGGCATCAACACGCCGTCACCGGATCCCATTAAAATTCCGAAGTCAAGCGTGCTTGGGTGAGAGCCGTAACAGGATGGGTGACCTCCTTAAAAACAGTCTCTCTTCAAGTTAACACCTTGAAGGAGGAAGGCTGCATACATCCGACCCCCCAGACCCTGCGTAGGTGGGAGTCTTTGAAGCACTGGGTATGTTCCTATTAAATATAGTCTTTACGGTACCATTGGGACATTGGGAATATATCTTACTTTCTATTTACTATATTTAATACAGTGAATAATAACGATAATATATACGGGTCATTTAATCATTTAGATACTCATTAAATTTTTGTTGAGCCAATATTATATAATGAAAATTATGCATTTTTTTTTTGGATGAAAACATAAATGGTGAAAGCTTTTAGAAAATGATATCATACACAGTAAGGGCAACATAATTTACAAAAAACGACTAAGAAAAAAAGTATTATTTAGAAAAGGACCATGAAATTTATCAACTATTTATAAGTGACCAAGACAATTAGTCAAAAAAATAACATAACAACCAAAAAAAATATGTGGTAGATGACGTGACAAGCAAAAAGATGACACATACAATGTCATGATGAAGTTAGTATACTTTTTTTAAAAAATTTTAAAAATTATTAAGATTTTAAATTATTTATATAAAATAGTTTTAGTATAATAATTTTTAGAATACAAATTAGTTGTGCTTCCGTTAAAAAAAAATCTACTGTTCATTGGACGTACGCCGTTACAAATGGCGTACGTTGAAAGGCTATAGTAAATGGTGCCATTTTGGTAAATATTTTTAAAATTATGCTATTTTGATAATTTTTTTTTAAAACTATATCAATTGGGTAAAAAAATCACAAAATGCCTATATAAACATATTTTAATATAATTTTTTTACAGCGCGGCTGAGAGGAGGCCTTAAATTGGAGTTTTTTGGCCTGATGGCATGGTTTCAAAAAAAAAAAATCAAAATGACATGGTTCAAAGTATATTTACTAAATTGACGTTGTTAACTTCTTCAACATACGCTGTTTAAAACGGCGTATGACTCGGGTATGAACAACGTACGCTGTTACAAATGGCGTATGGTGTTTTTTTTTTTTTGTTTTACCAAAGTACAGATAATTTGTATTTTTAAAAATTATTGCATTAGTACTATTTTACATAAATAATTTAAAATTTTAATAATTTTTTACATTTTTTTAAGAAAGTATATTAACTTCATTATAACATTGTATATGTCATCTTTTTTATTGTCATGCCATCTACCACAAATTCTTTTTGGTTGTCATATTATTTTTTTCGAGTAAAATAGTACCATTCTCGGTCTTTTACTGAATTATATTTTTCTTTTTGGTTGTTTTTGCAAAATATGTTTTCCTTACTGTATATAATATCATTTTTGAAAACTTTCACCATTTATGTTTTCATCCAAAAAGTAATGCATAATTTTTATGTATATAATATTGGTTCAACAAAAATTTAACGAGCACCTAAATGATGAAATAACATGTATATATTATCGTTATTATTCACTATATTAAATATCGTAAATAGAAAGCATCATATATTTTCAATGCCCCAATGACTCCCTTCAAACATAGCTATAAGCCCTATGGCAGATTCCCTTATATGCTCTTTTTAAGTATAAAGAATTATACAAATAAAAGTATCACAATAAGATGTGCATACTTTTGAAAAAATAAACAATCAAAATACCAGCGTGTTAACTGTAAGAATATATAATTTCATTCTTTTCCTAAATTTTGAAACTTTGGTGTTATGAAATCAACTATAAGTTTTGCGTAGAGTTGATCATACAGCTTAGCTGAAGAATTTTGCTCCACTTTTATGTGAGCAAATATTATCTTTGTCACATTTTGTAACTAAATAAGGAAGAAAGAACAATGTCAGAGAAAAAGAATATTCTTATTAAAGAATATTTCTGGATGCCAAAAGCTGCGAATAGTCATAAGGCAATCTTTGGTATTGTTTTCCATTTGTCATTTTTTATTCTTAGTTAAAATTTTAGTTCTTTATGTAAGATAACATTAATACAATAATTTTTAAAATACAAATTAGCTGTGTTTTTGTAAAAAAAACTATTGTTTATATGCCGTACGCCGTTACAAACGGCATACGTTGCTCATGCCTGAGTCATAAGTCGTTTGAAAAAGCTTCAGTAAACTATGCTATTTTAATAATTTTTTTAAAATGGTGCCAATGGGGTATAAAACTCCATATTAAAAACTTAAAAGGCTAAGGTTTGCCAAACTTAAGAAAAAACAGGCACATCGTGTCTAATCACAAGGACGACAGGTCTTGTCAATATCTAGAAAACGAAAATAGTTCCATATTTTATATATAAAATAATATTACATGTATATAATTTTTAGAGATATTTACATTTTATTATCTAACTTTTTCAGCAACTATAAAAATAATCTTGATTGTTTAAAGTCACTAAAAAGGATTTTAAGTTTTTATCGTATAAATTTAATTATAAACCGGTTATTTAAATAGGAAAGACATATAGGGGTGAAAGTGCTCTTCAAAGCTTGTTTCTTCCTTTAAGTAAAGTGTGAGATCTCCCCCTTTATAGAACCGTGTTTTCAAATTCAAAACAACAAAAAAAAAAAAATCAATCTAAACTAAAAACCCTGAAAAAATGGCTGAAGCTATTGCATTAGATGTAGCAAAGGGGATATTCGAGATGGTGGTATCTCGTGTTGCTTCAGAGATTCAAAGGGCATGGGCTTTTAAGGATGAACTCCAAAATCTCGAAAAGGAGTTGAGAGAACTTGAATGTTACCTGTTTAACGCCAGTGAGGCCAGCAATCCTATTTTGCAAGGTTGGCTGAAAGAGGTCAAGAATGTGGTCTACCATGTAGAAGATATGGTGGATGAATATGCTTATGAAATGTGTAGACGAGAATTGCGGAAGAAGAAGAAGAGCGGATCGAGTGAAAGAGGCTCCAAGGGCACTTCCCTTGGGACTACTAGTTCACTTGACTGTGGAAAGATCAAAAGCCGACTTTTCTCCATCTCAAACCGCCGAATGTCTCATAAATTCAAGGAGTTGACGATTACCATCTCCGGCATCTATATAGAGGCGAAAGGTATAGGCATCAACCCTGTCCAAGTTGCAGAACCAAATGGGACATGGAGTCGCAATACTATTGCACTTGCAGAAGAGATGAAATTACAGGCCGTTCGTGTTGGGGTTAGTGGAAAAGGACTTATAGGAAGGGATGAAGATGAAGCTAAGATCACTGAAATGTTGCTCGATCCTAAAAATTTGGACAGCGATTTATCAGTGGTTGCCATTGTTGGTATGGCAGGTTAGTCTCACGTCTCAACATCCTTCACAATACCAAAATGTTTTTATATATTTAAAATACTTGAAACATTTTGTAAATGATCTCACATGATTCATGTGAAATTTGGTTTAAGTGAAATGTAGTAATATATTATTGCATTTGATTTAATAAAGGGGCACACGGGTACAAAACATGCAACTTTACAAATTTAGGCACCTCAACCACCAAGCCAACAATCTATTTTCCGCACTGATAATGCCTAGTGGATGTCGGATTCAAGCCTGTGTCCCAAAATTGACCAATTGCCACTCCAACCATAAAGACAAACCAGGACCAGTAAATGGACAACCTATTTTTTTAATCTAAACTTTTTACCAGATTAGCTGATATATATTGCATGCAGAGCACAATGGGCGAACGCGAATATGTATGTTGAATTCTAGTATCCACTCAAAAATCATGTACACATGGGCACCATTTCGGGGAATTATTGTTTTAATTAAATTTTGCTCTTTTTTCAAAAAAAAAAAAAAAAAAAACTGTAAGCATTATTTTGGGAACATAATCATGTATTTGATTAAAAGTTGTTTCCTGCTTTGAACACATTTCAAGTTCTTTGAACAGATTTCAGGTATTATTGTTTTGAACTCTAATTTTAGAATTATTTTCTATCTTAAGAGCTATTTTGTAAACAGACTCGTGTTTGCTTAAGAGTTGTTTGAACACATTGCAAATGGCATAATCTCCTCTGGTTTATTTACAGGCCTTGGGAAGACAGCTATAGCAAAGAGAGTTTTTAAACAAAAAAGAAGTTGTCAATTACTTTGAGGAGACAATTTGGGTTACAGTTTCCCATAATTTTGAGGTGATTGAACTATTGAAAAAAATGGCAGAGCATGTTGTTGAAGATATAGCAAATATGAGGAGCAGGCGTGAAATTTCGACATTGATAAGAAAGCTTGAAGAAAAATTGGGAAACAAGAAGTACCTATTAGTACTTGATGTTTGGGATACAATGAAAGACAAATGGGAACCGTTAAGGTCTTCCTTGCAAGATGTGAACGGCTCAATGGGAACCACGATTTTGGCAACCTCGCGTACACGTGTTGCGGTGGAAGCTATGGAAATAGCTGGTACAAGCATGACGAGGCCCCGTATTCGTGAATTGAAGGGCTTAGAGGAAAGTGATAGCTGGTCACTATTTAAATCTGTGTCTGATGATAGAATTATGCTCTCTAATTCAGAGCCAATAGCAAGGAGATTGATAAAAAAGTGTGGTGGAGTGCCATTAGCTATAAAGGCATTAGGAAGCTTGCTAAAGTCACAGAGCACAGAAGAATGGAATAAGATTGAATCCAGCAAACTATGGAGTTCGGAAGACCAGCACCGCATCCTTCGTCGTTGAAATTAAGGTATAATTATTTACCATCTGAAATTATAAAAAGGTGTTTTGCTTACTGTGCCCTATTCCCGGAAGATAAAGTCATTAGAAAGGAAGAATTAATCCAACTTTGGATGGCTCAAGGTTACTTGCATGACCCGAATGATGAAATGGAAGACGTGGGAGAAAAATATTTTAATACTTTGCTTAATAACTGTTTTTTTCAAGACGTGGTACTGGACGACTCAGGTAATGTAAGAACATGTCAGATGCATGACGTAGTTCGTGAGCTTGCACAAGTCATGTCAAAGCTTGAGTGCTTAAGTTTTCCGCCAATCCCGGGGAACAACAATGGCATGCTTAACAATAACGTCAGACATCTATGGGTGAGTCGTGCATCAAAACATCCACGGTTCGAAACATCAGCCTTTTCTGATGGGCTGCGTACATTGGTTACATCCATAAATCTAGAAAATTCGTTTAGGAAGTTCAGGTGCTTGCGGGTGTTGAAAATGGCCTATGTAGATCTAAAGGAATTGCCAGATTCTATTGGACAATTGAAGCACTTAAAATACCTTGATACGTCTGGTAATAAAATCACAAAAATATCCCACAACTTGTTTAGGTTATACAATTTGCAGACCTTGAAAATAAATGGTGCAAAACTACAAGGGCTTACAAATTTGGTCAATTTAAGACATCTAGAGGCGGATTATCTATATATTCAAAAGGGTTTGAGGCAGCTGACGTCTCTTTGCATACTACCATCACTATACGTGGATGAAAGGTGGGGTGGTAAGATTGGCGAGCTAGAACCCTTATGTAACCTAAAGGGTCAACTACAGATACGTGGTCTTGAGCGTGTTAGGAGCAAAGAAGAAGCCAAAAGTGCAAGCTTGCACACAAAGTCAAAGATTGATACGTTAGTATTGAGTTGGTTGTATAACCACGAAGCCTCATATGATGAAGATGTGTTGGATGGTCTACAGCCTCACCCGAATTTAAAGGATCTTTGTATAGTTTGTTATGCAGGCTTAACGTCATTGAATTGGAAAGGACTAGTGTCACTGAAGAGGCTAATATTACAGCATTGCCCTAATTTGGCTTCCTTTCCAGATTTGCAAGGTTTAACATCTCTTCGTTCCTTAGAGATTATAGATTGTTTTAGAGCCTTCACTAATACCCCATCAAACGGATTCCAAGATTGCTCCTCTTTGGAGGAAGTACGCATACATGGTTGTGATGGCCTCACGACACTTCCTGACTTGGATGGCCTCACACGTCTTCAATCCTTAACCGTCAAAGATTGCACGGGACTACAATGCATCACTAGAGGAAAGGTTCAAGGTTGTTCATCTTTGGAGTGTTGCTCTTCCCTTAAGAAGTTAATCATTGTTGGTTGCTATAAGCTGAGCTTGTTTCCGAATATAGATACTCTTACATCTCTGAAAGATTTACAAATTTGGGACATGGCAATTGGACCAAAATCACTTAAAGGCTGCACTTCCCTTGAAACCTTATCTATTTGTTTCCGCCCCAACTCAGAGACGTCAGATCATGAGATGGAGACGCATTTCCTCGAGGACATAGTCAATCTCCCTAATCTTCATACACTGTATTTCAACTCAAGACCCCGGACATTTGCTTACTTTCCGTTTCCGAAGAACATCAATAAGTATAGCCCACTATCTGAGTGCCTTAAAAACCTGGACATAGTTGGTACGCTAAGGGAGAAGACTCTTCCTGAGCAAATGCTGGAAATCCTCACTATCTGGGACTTTGGAATAGATGTTATGCCAGAATGGTTGGGGGAGCTCACTTCTTTGCAAGTGCTTCAACTTTGTAACATGGAGAAACTGGAGTTCCTACCCTCCCAACAAGCCATTCTGAATCTCACTAAATTGCGGGAAGGTTGTCCCCTCTTGGTAGAGGATCATGCCAAAGTTGCTCATATTCCCTTCATCCTAATCAACGACAAGATCATTCAAAATAAACCTGGTGAGTGCGCAAACAACATACCCCACCTGCCCTTGTCACATTTTGCTTGTTCAAATATTGCCTTTTTTTTTTTTTTTTAATTAAAAATAACCTAAATTTTATGTGCATTCTTTAAAGACAAACACCAATATATTTTGAATTTTTAAGTGAGGCACCTAAAGCTTCTAAAATATTTCAATATTACACCTTAATGTAACCCCATTAACATCCGTCAATTTTTGTTGATGTGGCATTTTGGGAAAAAAGAGAAAGCAATTATTATAAATTTTAATTTATATTTAAAATAATTGTAAATACTTAGAAAAAATATTCTAAATATCCAAAAAAATTTTAAATATTTAGAAAAATAATTTATATATTTCAAAAATAAAAAAATTTTTTTTTTTTAAAATGGCATCAAATTACTATGTGATATTGGAAAACTTTAAAAAGTTAGGCAGGACTTTAAAAAATTAAAAAATTTAAATAAATATTTTTTTTTTTAAATTACACCTAAAATACGGAGGCTTTTAGTGAAAATCGTATTAAGTTTTCTAATCTATAATTTGTATTTCTATATATATGTCTTAGGGTCCATTGCAATCCGAAGGGTTGTACGTGATGCTGATGACGGCAGTGCGACGATATGGGTACGTACTATCAGAGGCCTTGTTATCATTCAACAAGCAACCAGCGTGAAAAATTAGTAAGCATCTCTTTTCCTTACTACCCTTACTTCTCTTATTGTAGAGCACCTTTTATATCATGTTCTTGATATCATAATCCATTTTTTTTCAAAAGTTTAAGCCAATAAGTAAAGGTCCAAGAATAGTTTTATATTATAAATGTCCCCTCAAGCAAATATCAATTGGGCTTGAAGTGTGGAAAGTACATAAACTTACCTCATCCCTTGTACTTAAATTGTTTTGATATTAAAAGTGGAGACTGTATTGAGATTTAAACTCGTGACCTTTTGACAAACTAGCTCTGATACTATGATAAGGAACCATCTTTTCTAAAAGCCTAAGCTAATGGATGAAGGTCTAATAATAGTTTTACAATTTAACACTCTGTTTGATATGTTTACGGTTTTATGATTTGATACCCTTTTTATTTATGGATTGGTGTTAAATTTCAACATGTCGTTAGGCCTTGTTGAGAATCCACATGCGAGCCTAGTAATTTAAATCCCGCATAAGAATTTTGAAAGTAAATAGATCAACTTATAAAACTAGTGAGATTACTCTACTTAATGCTAAATGGTTTTAGGATGAAATCTCATTTAAACTTATATATATATATATATATATATATATATATATATCATGTGTGCCAACTCCACGAGTTAGGCCTGAAAAGGCCCCCATGAAATTGAACAGGCCTAACCTACAGAGTGGGCACACATACGGTCCAAATATAAGTCCAAGTGGGTTTCATCCTAAAACTAATTGGTATTAGGTGGAATAACCTACTAAGCCTATATGCTGATCTTTTTTTTCTCACAACTCTAAATTTGAGAATCTATAAGACACACATGCTGAATTCTCGACAGTTGGGGGGGGGGGGGGGGGGGGGGGGGGGGCCTCGGAGGCTGCTACCATTCAAAGTAGTATCCTATAGGAGTAAGACTGCATACATTTCACCTCCCAAACCAGCCTTTTTGCATACGTTGTTGTTGTTGCCATTTATTTATCAAATTTAATTACTTTAATTCAGATTTTGGCAAATTACACTTTAGTACATTAAATTATATGTTTTTTTTTCAATAACTTATAGTTCTTTCTAATGGTATTTAATATTGTAAGCCCATTTGCCGGTTTAACTTTGACTAAAATGTGTAGAACCCCATTTCCTCTCATCTAAACAGTGTTGTTCTATGAAAAGAAAGTAGAGAAGTGCTAAATATCTGTCCATGTTTGGCATTTGCTTTTCTGTATAGTATTTAGTCAACCAAAAGAATTTTGTATTTGATAACCATTTTTACGACTAGCATTTTACGTAGTGTCAAAATGACTCCACATATGACTATAGTTGAAACCCATGTTAGAGTTATAAGAGACAAGAGACCAATATATAAGTTCAGTGGGTTACTCCCACCTAATTTGCTTAGATTTATATGTGAATCCCATGTATGCCAGTTCCGCAGGTCTGGGGCCTTATGGGCCTATGAAATTCAACATGTAGTGTTTAGTGCTTCGCTATATACTCTATAGTAGGCTACCATTCTTCGCAAGAGTTAACTCCAAGCGACCTAAGTAACCGCTTGAGACCTCGCCATATTTAAAATTTTTACTGGGACTCCAAAAATATCAAGTTCAGACCTGCTATGTTATTCACTTTGACATTCGTTTTGCTTTGTTGGTAGTTCCTGTATCTAGGTGAGCTCTAGATCTAGTTGGTGGCTTCTTGCTTTGAGCTCTATTTCATTCATTGTATTTTATTGCATTTCGCTTGTGCTCAAATTGTATAAAGCATTTGGTTTGTGCTTATTAGCTATATTATAGATTGATTTTTGAGCACGGGATGTAGCTTTAGTATATGGCCTCGAGATGAAGATCTGATCTTGTATGATGTGTAGAAAGTGTTGTGATTTGTGTTATGAAATATAAAATTTATATGGTCATCTCGCTTGGTAAGCATAAATATTTGGTCATATATAGGGTAGTGGTTCCTGCTCAAGGTGAAATATGGTATATATCTTGGAATACCAGGGTCCATCATATTCTAGCTTCTATGTCACACAACGAAGGGCAATTGGTAAGAAGGAACTCGTAAGCCCTAGATGAACATAGAAACATACTTTTAAAATGTGGAATTAAATTTATTACATTTTTCACTAGTTTGAGATTTAAAGAAGTATAAGACAACCATAAGGTTTGTCAGTTGCTTCTATGTTATGTTCGACGCTCTTCGTTTGCTAGCTTGATCTGGTTCATGCTTAATTGCTAATGAGGGATTTTCACTATGGCAGCTCTTCATATACAGATTGAAAGTGATGCTCGGTTTTGCAATGAAATCTTGATGTGGCAACTCAACTTGTGGTTGTATCGGATGATAAATAACCTTCTCTTGAGGTAATATATGCACATATGTAATTAGCTGGCCAAAGTGGATTATTTGAAATATATTTTAGGTGCCTGGATATTGCAATTAGTAGCAACAGGTCTACCTATTAAAGTTTCCTCAAAAACTCCTAAATTTTCAAGACTGGCCCTAGTGATTGATGCTTAAGGTGAGAATATTGGGATTATTGTAGGTGTTGAAATGAAGGCCAAATTCAATTGTTGCAACTATGTAATACTGGTTTCATATTTGAGATAGTCAACGTTTGAAATGTATTCAAGTGAATCTTGAGTTACCTATGAAGTTACAAAGTGAAAAGTGATCTTTGGTTAACATTATTTTTGTAGATTTGGACATTAGTTTAAGTTGATACGAGTTATGGCTGGCTTATATGTCTGTTCTTATTTCGATTGAACTTATTATCAATATTGAGAATGAACTAATTTAGACTTGGTTTGAGTCAATTAATTCCTTAAAATTTCTTTTTGTACTCTTTCATTTCTTGTTATCTATTGCTTCTTTTTGACTTCCAAGTGTATACTTAGTACATCTTTCGTTATTTATGTTGCAGCTGGAGTGAGGATTACATGGTATTGAGTTGCAGATAGTAGCAAACTTTCTAGTGACAAGATAAGACGATGGATGTATGATATAGGAAGATTGTCTCAAGCAGTTGTTTGAACTTAATTGTTTTGTTTTGTTGTTGTTGTTTTTTTTTTTTTTTTTTTTTTTTTTTTAAGTGGTTGTATTTGTTGCTGTTTATGTATGGCAAGTGTAGTTGTTGCAGCTTTCCAATGCAAGGTTGTGGATTACATTGTCCATTTACATCGTTGACTTTACATTCTATAATTGGATTTGTAGCTGAAAAGTCTTGTTGTAGAATTTTTATAAAGGATATATTTTCAAAACATTATTGTATGTTCATTTATTTGCATGAATAGCAACAATAATAAGCATTTGTAGAATTATTAGGTGTTCTAGAATGCTAAAAGGTGTTCTACATACCACTGTACCGAAGGACACTAATATGTGGCGTGTTGTTTAGAGTCACTAAATAGTGTAGTAGCATAAGCATTGCGATGTAGTGACGCTTTTCCCCCAATACCAACACTTCCAAATAGCGTATCTATAGCCTTTTTTCCGATAATTAGCGAGGATAATCTCGCGATATAAAAGCCGGCGTCTCAAAAAAGAGACCCGAAAAGCACACATAAAGTGTGAGAAGGGGGAAATAACAAGAAACCTGCAAAATAAGAGAAACAAGCCCAACCCCCAGAACAACACCAAAACAACGAAAAGAACACAACAACGCAAAAGAAAAAACCACCTCCAACCCTTAACACCAGACGTCAAAAACCAACCACAAGCAACTTGAGACAAACAAAGAAAGCCCCACCAAATAAGACACTGAAGACAAACGCCCACAAGCAGGTTTAATCACTCTCCGAAATACTGAATTGAAACTAAAAAGAAACACCTTAGCAAGCCCCAACCAAGCAGCAAAAGAACAAACAACAGCAACCAACTTAGACTTGAATTACTCAACTTCCTCAGGAATCTATAGCCTTTGTTACACTCCGTTTTATTCTCGTACCGTATTTAACTAACTGTGATAAATAATATTAAAATTTTTTTTTCATATGTTATTCACTCGAGAATTAGACACACAAATGACAAAAAAATGTCCCTAGGAATATCCTATAATACTAGAATGCTAATAAAGTTTCATACTTCTGTGAGGGCTGGTCAACTACTCCATTGGCCTTATTAAAACTTCTTTCTACTTTCAGAATAATATGTAGTAATTTAACATAGGATTATATATATCAAAAATCTATATATTTTGTCCATTATGTCAATTTAATTCTTATACTTTTAATTATATCAATTTAGTTCCGGTAAAATTTAAAATAGTTCAATTTGGTCCTTAGAGAAAAACTTATGTTAAGTTTTTAGTGAAACTTTTAATGGTTTGACCACGAATTAAGCTGAGTAAATAGATAAATTTATAATAAGTTACGTGCTTTTAATATAATTTTACCATTCAAAAGTGCGTCATTAATATAACTTAAATTTGACCAAAAGACTAAACTGATATATTTTGAATTGTTCAGGGACTAAATTGACATAATTAAAAGTATCAGGACCAAATTGACACAATAGGCAACGTACACGGGCCTTTGAGTAAATTAACCTTGAACATATTATAATTTACTATATTTGTCCTTGCTAAATTCGCCATACGATGAAAGCGCTAGATCTTTCTTAATATGTCATCAGGTGTGTGCTCTCTTCAAGTGATTTGGCTATTAGTGTTTTTGGAGGCTTCCATTTTATTAGTTTTGTTGGTTTTATTTGGTCATTTTCGGTCATTCCATAATTGGCTTTGGTTGGTTTTATTATTTCTATCTATTGGTTTTGGTGTGTTTGGGTTTTGAATTTGGTTTTACAGGGATTCGGATGTTGGATCAATTATCATGGCATTACTTGCCTTCACACATTATTTTATACATTTGTGCCTTTTTCGGCTTATATTCTGCATTTTGAAACAAATTGGTTGGGTAAAACTGAATTTCGTTGGATCTAGGAAGCATGACAAGGCAAGGTGTACTTCATTTATTCAAAATACTTGTGGGATCAGCACTTGATGTCCGAATGTCAATTTATCAAGAATCTCAATTTTAGTGGCAGAAGCAGTACCAATGACGGAAATTATTTAAAAGTATATTGATATGGGTTTTTGCCAAGTTCAAAATAAGGAAGATAATCTCGTTGTCACTAAAGTGATCTCGAAGGAGTTCAAATGCCAATGGCAGATTATGACTATTGTTAAAGATATATGGGAGATATTTGCTAAATTCTATATTGTTTGAGTTTCTTATATACATGCAAATTTTGTAGAAAACACTAGTCATTTTGATTAGGATCAAGGACATTTAAAAGGGAAACATGACAAAATCTTCAAAGGATCGTATATGCTGATTCACTAAATTGGCTTATTAAGCCATGGCTCGCCTGATGTTTTCCTTACCTTCCTAAAATAAATGTTATCATTTACTAGAGCTAGTTAATATATAATAATAATGAGCATATGACACCCTCCAAACCTCTCCCTTAGAAGTCCTTGACTTAACGAGCTTCTGTGGTGTGCGTGACACCATATGGGCTGAGTTTTACGGGGCAATCGAGTTCCTCATTGGTAAAAAATATATAGTATCTATTTTACGGAGGCTAATGACCAAAATTACAGTTAATTAAACTGAAAAGATTTCAACTACATCCTGAAAACATCAGAGAGTTAACATTTAATTTTTTTACATTAAAATATACTTCGAAATACTATTTTATGGCTAGTGTTATTCCCAAGGCATTTTTTTATTACGATTAGGGCGACAATAAAGACTTCGAATTTTTCTTATAATAAAATTGACCAAACATTAACAAAAATTATCCTGACAATAACACTACCATAACTCATTACGTCTTTTACTCTAGTAAATGCCAAGGATGTCAATGTGTTACCTTGACATTACAATTTATATATAAATGGTAATGTAACTGGAAAAGCAAAAGTGTTATTACCAAGACAATTAAATGAAATTTTATAATAACTATTTGTTACAAGTCACATCATTACAGGAATAATAATATCTATTATCTTGATAATAATAACTCTCTTATAGCTAGTTATAAGGTTTCATCTTTTAACATATAGGATATAATCTATAATTCAAGTTCTAAATTTTTTTGCAAAATTATTATAATCTATTTTTTCAGTGTCACAACTTTCTAGTGAACAAACTTTCTGATATAAAGAGGGTATCAAAAGCTCTTTGTGGTGAGAATGTATCATAATTAAAAAATAACTCATTGTAAGTTATTCTTGACACCCGATTAACAAAAAACAGCAACAATAATAGCAGACCTAATGCCTCAAAAGTTCCCGCATAAGTAAGGCCTGGGAGGGGTGGATGTACACAATCTTACCCCTTCATGGTGTAACCCTGCCGGGATGTTGTTTCCTAGGACCCCTAACCTAAAGGGTTTGCAACACAAGGACTTCCCAGAAAGTCACCCATTTTGGTACTACTGTCATCCAAGCACGCTCAACCTCAGAGTTCTAATGGGATCTGGTGCCATTAGTGCTCGAGTGAACCCTTTACACCCGATTAACAAAATAGGAAAAGAAACAAATATCGTTGGCTCTATGATCACATAAGTGAGAGCCCGAGAGAAGAAAAATACTATACTTACGTAGTATGAATTTTAACACTTAGGTTCCGTTTATTTTGGGGGAAGTACCTTTTCCCCAAAAAATATTTTTCTTCGGAAAAGATTTTCCAAAAAAAAAACAAATTCCGATTAGTATTTCCCATTGTTTGTTTCAACGCAAACGTGCTTCTGCCTCATAATATTGCGTAGTTATTCTAAAAGAAATAATCTTTTATCAATCGTATTATACCTTGTTATAAAATAATATGAAGTACGAAAACTGTATACTATAAGTTATATGGACTTCCTTTGGCTGTGAAGAAGTTATTTTTTAATGAAAAAAATATGGGAACTTTATCTCTCAGGGACCTAAGGTTTGATCATTTATCATCTAGATAGCTTACATATTTTGAAATATACAAAGAGGCCGCCCCTTGATGTTTCAAAAATTTATCATAAAATGTTCCATGGTATGTAATTACAATTATATAATTCTATCAATGTCTTTAACAAAAAATCAGTAGATTACGTAAAAAAACTCACTGAATTATGACAAAATATACATATATATTAGTGAAATAATGTGTCATATTAGCTTTTTACAATTAAAAGTCCTATTATTATGATAGATAACACATATAATATTATAATGGTATTCTACAGTAGCAATTTAAAATAAAAATATATCAAACTTTGGCAAAAAATAGTTGGTTGATAAAATTTTTAAATTTCAAGGTACTTGAGTTATAAAGTTTTAAAAATTCTTATGGTACCTCATTGTATATATTGAAAAATTAGGCTATTTACGAGGTAAATCATTGAACTTTAGAGTGATAAGTGATAGATTGTCAAAAATATATATTAAAAAGAAAAAGTATTTTCAAGAATAGGGAAAGTCTATATATAGTTTTGTTATACTAGGATTAATATAAATGTCATTTCATTATTATATTCACCATATCATGAAGTATTAATGGTCTTTACAATATAAAATAGCAATAAGGAATGAAAATTAAATTGGATCACATAATTCGATCCAATTATTTTTCGATCTTTATCCCACGTTATTACCTCTAACAATCTATAATCCCATTTAGTTCATTTTGGTGTGATCCGTATTACGACCGACATGTGCCCCAAAACTTTTTAAACCTTTTGGAATATTAAGTTCCCTTCTTTTACAATGGAAAACATTTTCTGCATTTTGAAGGAAAAGTTTGTCCTTAGGAAGACATTTTTAGTCAAAACATATGCGCCAAACAACGAAAAATAAGAAAATTATTTTTGAGAATTTCTTTTTCCTTCAAAATAAACAGAGCCTTAATATTAAAAATAATTATTTAATATTAAATAATTATCTTAGTATGATATAGCAATATTTGAAGGCACCCTAAGTGAAAGGAAACTCACATAATGGGTCCCAAGAAGCATGCATGTATGATGAAAGTCAAGTTTGGGGTCATTATGGGACTGCCACTCGCATTGGTTAATGAAAAAAGTGCTTGCCAACTTGCATCACATGCCCATCACATTGACTTGGATACTGACTTTACCTTACTCTTACAACAATCAAAAACAAATAATTATTACTATCAGAATAATAATTTAACTTAAAATACAACAAATACAACAAAAATATAAATGAGTTAAGTATGCCAAAAAATGATAAATCATGACATATAACAATTCAGTGCCTCACAGGGGCTCCTACGAAGGCGGGGTCTTGGGAGAAAGTAAGATGTACACAATCTTGCCTCTAGATGGTGGTATCATGAAAAGAAGTTATTTCTAAAAGGCCCTCAATTCTAAAAAGAAGAAGGAATAATATTAAAAAAAAAAAAAAAAAGGAAGAACAAGTTAAATAGAGTAATACCAGATACCAAAAAAAAAAAAAAAAAACCCACAATAGGAGGTATGTAGGCTTAAGGGTACTGCCACCTAGCATCAGTGTGTTTTGCTCTCCTAGCCACTATGATGACCATCCATATTTTTAACCGCCACTCAACTCAATTTAAGGTCATTTCTTATATAACATTAATTGGGTAAGGTCATTTATAATCATCTCTATCTAACTTTTCTCTAGCCTGCATATACAGTGTGTGTTATATAGTTGTGTACTACATGAATCTTTATAGAATTCTATCGAAATCATCTTGTATTATGTTCGGATTTCCCTTAGTACTTTCATCTTGTGTTTCGTAACATGTTAGACTAGTTTACCAAATCTTTCTAGAACTACGCAGCAATTAGAAAGGTAATGAAATGTGTCCTGTATAATATTTTTTTATAAGGTATAGAGGTACAATATAATCCTAAGAAGGGTCGCCAACATTTAGAAAAGAGGGAAGCTAAGCTCCGAACTTAAGCCCTTACACTTAGGGAGCAGTTAGCCCGAGCACTACACCAAGCACAACTCAACAAATCCTATGCAATGCACATTTCGAGTCCTGATTGAAAGTAACCTTCTACTTTGGGTGTTTTCAGAGTTTTAGATTATTTGCCTTTAGGTCCTATCCTGCACCATTGTACCTTCTCAGACTTGTATTTAAATTATCGAAGAAATCCAATACAATGCAGATAACACAATTAATTATAAAAAATAAAAAAAAATTGCAGATAACAAAATTATAGCCTCTTTCTTTTTGCATATATTTACAGAACCAGCGTCTCTGCATATACTCCTGAAACAACTCCCACAGAAAAAAGAAAAATGAAAAATACGACTTAACTAAGAAGAAACAAATATTATGAAAAAATGAATGCTGGAAATGAAATCTCATGCTGTACATGACACAAAAGCGTACTAAAACATATACTCCCTATGCAAAAACTTGAATCATGAACACATCTTAGGCAAGGATTTATGGCTTGGCGATTTTGATTTCATGATTTTCGACATCTGGGTTTGCATTTTCCTGCAAATTTTCTCCAATTCAGTTACTCTTGATTGCATTCCTTGCAAATGTGCTCTGATTTTCTTGTTTTCAGTTACAACATCAACCTTTCCAGCATATAACACGATCTTTTTATCGAATTCATCTCTTTTTCCCTTAGCTCCATTTTCAGGGGACGAGGAGTAATTTGTGTGTTCAAGCAAGGTCTTGAGCTTTGTTTGCTGGGAATAGAGAGCTTGGACTGCGGATCTTGATGGGAACTTTTCGTTTTGCGATAGATGAACGCATGCTTCTGGGGAGAGTTTCTCGTAATTTAAGGCACAGCAGATTTTGAATGTTTCCTCTTCAGATATCTCTGTATGTACCTGCCAAAAGGAACAATCGATGAGGCCATGGGATTGACATAATGGCAACTACTCAATTACGCCAGGCAGTGGCTCGGGTTTGAACCTAATCACCTGAACCCTCAATATAATCTTACCTTCCTATGGAAAATTGAAGCTCTATGAGAAGTGTGACATACTACAGGGCTTAAGTGTCATGCAATCAAATCGTAGTTCAAGGTCGTGTTATGGTTACAGTCACGGTGTCGTGAAAGCAATGTATCACCAATGTTATGTAATGCGTCAATGACAACTTGGGTTCTATAAGTTCGTTTTGAGACTTATATTTGCAAAACACTGAATAAAAGTCGTCGTTATTTTCAATAGTATGATAGTTTTTAAAATGTTGCATAAGTATGCTCTAATTGTTAAATTTCAACAACTGTTAGGCTCGATGCATGGAGTTGGCATATATGAGGTCCATATATAAGCCATATGGGATTCCATCCTAAAATCAACTGGTTTTAGGAGGAGTTAACCTACTAGACTTATATGTCGATTTCTTTTCTTTTAAAACTTCTACGTGGGATTCTTATAAGACTCACATGTGGAGTCCTTAACACGAATAAATAGAACAAATAAAATGTGTATTATAAGATGATCACAATAGCAACATTAAGTAGAGGCAAAGTGCAAAACTGATAGTTCAAAATCTATTACATAATAGTCATTACACTATGGAACTGCTCAAATGCTAAAGAGATAATGAAGAATGAAACCAAGTACCTCCAAGTACATGTCAATGGCATGATAAACTTCATCGAACGAATCTCTAGCATAATCAGGCAAAGCTGTGGCAAGTGCAATAAACTTTGAAGGCTTCAAACACGGGTCCGGTGCAACTTCTGCCAAATACAAGTCCATAAGATCCGCGGCTCTACTCAACCGATCAGCACAAATTTTGTTATGTCCCCCACTTGAAAAATACTTCAAGAATCTCAGAACAAGATTCACATCATACAAGCAGTTAACCCCACATGAGGATGGCACAAGTACATTATCAAGCGTCGCTTCATCAATTCGAGCTCCAATCATACTCTCCAACTTACTCCTACTACATTTACTTATGTTCAGATTCAAAGATAACCTAAGAATCCCGAATAAACACCGGTAAGGAACTGAACATTGGTCGAGTAGATGTAGCACATTGATAAGCATTTCCATGATATTGCACTTCTCGTCGGTTTTAGCATGGAGAAATTTGGTCTTTTGGTAGTAAAAGAGGAACTTGCTTATAAGATTATGATCTAGCTTCCTAGAAACCATGGATTTGATCACTCTCTCAATCAAGTTGTGATCGAAAGATATAAGGTCTTCGAACCACCATGCTCGAGAACAGCTCGTTTTTAAGCTCTCGGTACTTCTAGAGTCACATGAAATTCTGAACACGGAGCTATCAGGTGAAGAAGTAGATGGGCAAGGGCTTGTTTCACAAGCTAACGTGAGCCTTCCTACGAGGGTATCCAAGCAGTTTTGAACTACATTTGAGGAATCAACACTTTGTGGTGTTTCTTGGGTTTGCTTTAAGGCCACCAAGAGATCAGACCATGTCCAAGAACTTATCTCTTCTTGTGTTCTCTCGGTTTGTTTGACTAAATTCTCGCTTCCTGAGACAGGTTTCGTCATTTCCATGAATTGAGCAGCAGAATGGAGAAGGGTTAAGTTCGTGGGGATTATTTCGATGTTGCCATTGTTATAGCAAAACCTTGCAATAAGCTCGAAAGTCGCTGCGCCTCCTGGGAAGTCATGGAAGATGATCTTAAGATTCCTCTTGGTACTTGTTGATTTGCCAAGTAATTTGCTTAATCTTCCTGAATAAAAAGATAAAACATTCTGCAATACCAAGAAAAAGAATGATTAACAAATTGATCAACAGAGCAACAAAAAGTTGGCACATTTGTTAAATTCTTGAGGCACAAGCAAGAACAAGATTAACCAAAACAACAAATTGACAAACTATACATGCCTATGTAGTGTCAAGGAACTACCCAAAAGCTTAAGCTAATGAGTAAAGGCTCAAGGAATGGTTTAATACTCTTAACATGCCCCCCACGGGAATTCGTACTGGGCTTGAAGCAAGCGTTAATAGTATACAAACCCATCGCTTATCATTTGTTGAAATTATCTTAATATTGAGAGTGAGGGCCTACTGAAATTCAAACTTGTGACCTCTCGGTCAACAAAACTCCGATACCATGTCAAAGAACTAACTATCTCACAAGTTTAAGTTTATAGATGGAGGCTCAAAAATGATTTTATCAGGAGAAAACTGTAGGAAATGTACTCAAGGACTATGTAATAATTTTGGAAAGAAAGCCCCAAAAACGCAGCATTTGAAGGACAAATTCCCAGCAAACAAAAAAGAAGAGTTCTTGTTTTTAATTATTTCTTCACTTTTCTTTTTCTTTGGGGAGTGGGGTGGCAATAATTGCAGGGAGCAACTAAAAAAGTATGGCGACTAGCAGTTATAGAGCATAAAATGCATGAAAATGATCTGCAAAAAGAATGGAAAAGCAACAGTAAATGAAGGCTCTAAAAGTGACCTCTTTTAGGTCCCCTCACAAAAGTAGTGATGGAAAAATGACAAAGGCATGAAGATTTAATGCCTTGATTGGTTAATACACAAACTAAATTCTTATATAAATATGTATAAAGTGCTTAGTTGTCGTGATAAAAAATAAAACTTTCTAAGAATTAGAACTTACCTATCATAACAGAAGCAAAATCAACCAAACAAAAAAAAAAAAATAAAAAAATCAACACACTGAATTTACGTGGAAACTCTCTCACAATTAGGGGGGAGAAACCACGGGACCAAAAGGATTGCCTCGTCCACTATGAAATTTAGCATTACAATTTCTAATTGAAACCCAGACCCATCTGACAACTCTCATCCCAAATATGACTATTGCACAGTAAGTTACCAACCTTTCTTCAATGTAGCTATGCACGGTAAGCCACCAACTCTCCACATGTAGCTTTGGACAAAGGAAGCTACAAAAAACTCTCTCAATCAAACCACTCAAACATGACTCTCTTCATACTCGGATGAACCTTACTCAACATCAAACACAAGAACCTCACAAATGAACATAACTTTCCAATTATTTTCACTTTTCATGCTTTGTCAATTAACAAAACTAAATAAAAGGACAAATGCCCATATTTATGAGCTCCCAATTCCTGTATTACTTTCTCGTAAACAAACTAATCTTCCATAATAAGTAGCAATAAATGCTATGAGAAAAGGAGATGGAAACGAAAACGAGAAGGGGCCCAACATGATTTGTCCTTTATGATTTTTGGTCTGTGAAAATGGGTAAAAATGAGTGGGTATAAGAGGAATAATACTGATGATATTCAGCCCCACAACCCTGCATTACAGATTGTCAATTAAATGTGGTGCAGAGAGATGCCCAAATCAAGAGGGAAATAATAGTTTGCATTAACTCCTCTACAACTGAGAATCGGGTTGCTATTGTCAGGACAATAACAGAATTTATAGAGAGTAACAGATAAAAAATTATTTTGACAATAACACAATTGCTCTGACTTTAACATTGTCCAAAAGTTTTGTATAAAATACACATGATAAGTTTTTCATATCATGGAAAGTCAAATAAGAGCTCTATTGCTTGTTTTAGCAGTTAGACTATCTACATCTCAAGCATGAGACTTCCCACTCCCTAAATGTACATGGTCCTACTTAGAACAATGTTGTACCTCGTTAAATGGAAGTTCGTAAATGAAATTGAGTACATTAGTAACGTTGAACATACCACATTTGCATTTAGAGAAATCCCACAGTGAGCACGAAGACACCAATATATAAGCTTAAAAGGTTTTTCCAGCTAATGCCAATTGGTTTTGAGATAAATTGTGAATGTTCCATATGCCAACTCCATGGGTTGAGCCCAATGCCTGTAGAACTTTCAAAATACTTTTCAAACAGACAATTTTTGGATTTCTTGTTGTAAGAATGCATTTCTTGTGGTAAGAATGCAGAACCTGGGTAATTAGAGCTATTGAGGTTTATGCTAAAATACAGCGATGGAGTTCAATTTTATCACTACGAAGCAGATTTGGATTTCAGAAAGTTTTAAGACATTAATGATAATGGCAAATTTACTTTTAAGCTTCTTAGGGTGAGGGTGCTCGGACATAGTCTTCCTTTAGGGTAACACCCTGAAAAGGCAAGGCTGCGTACATCTCACTCCCCAAACTATACTCTGGTGGGAACACTTATGGCACTGAAATTGTTGTTGTCGTTGTTGTTTTAATGATAATGGGAAATGGGCAATTGTGAAGAGGGAAAAGAGCTCTGTGAACTGATACTAGAAATTGAACTATAGAGGGATTGAAGAGTACAAATTAGGAACAATTTAAGAGGCCCATAAAATAAATATTGGGGTTCAACCAATAAAACTGAAAATTAGGATAACAACTTTTTCCATTAAGTAATAAAAGGATAAATATACTCCCCTAACCAATTGTCAAAATCAAAGTGACCCTCGAGTATTTAAATTCATTAATAACACTATATATTATTGGTCAAAATTAATGTAACCTCTAAACTTAAATTTCATCATAAACACCTCGAACTATTAGTGAAAAACTAAGGGATACAACCAAGAAAACTGAGAATTTAGCCAATTCTCCATTCAGAAAAGTAACAAAGAAAATTTGAACAGGGTAAATAAGGAAAATAACTCTTAGACCATAAAACCAATTTTAGGTCTTCACCCATCAATGTAAATTTTTGGGACAGTTAATTCCTTAACATGGCATCAGAGTATTAATGACAAAAAGGTCACAGGTCCAAATCCTAATAGCCCCTTTTCCACATTAACAAAACTTAATCATAAGCTATGAGATGGGCCCGTACAATATTCACACTACAAGGCCGATGGGCTTTTGTTTGAAGGGGCACGTTAGAGTATAAAATCAATCACGAGCTTTCATCCATCAATTTAAACTTTTAAGACAGTTAGACCCTTAATAATACCATAGATAATCCCTAAAATGACCACCCGTCTGATTAAAACAAACAAGCACAAATCAAAGAAACATTACATAATCCCTAAAATACCCTATTCGGAATCATTTTTTGTTTATGGTTTCTCATTTTGAGAAAAATTAAAATCCAACTTTGCAACTTGATTTTTTCTTCTGCCTGCAAAAATAAAAGAAATAACAGAATAATACTTAGAGAGAACGGGGGGGAAAGCAAGAACAAAATTGCAAGTTTATAGCAAAAAGAAGCAGCATTGACCGATGTTATAATATAAAACTACTCCTGGGCCTTCACCTATCAACTTAAGCTTTTGGAAAAAGTTGTTTTTTTGGCATGATATCGGAGCCTTGTTGACCAAGAGATCACGAGCTCGAATCTCAGCAGCCTCCACTTCCAATATTAAAACATATTAAGCACAAGGTATGAAATGGACCTATGTATCATCCATACTTCAAGCCCAATTGGCATTTGCATGAGAGAGCATGTTAGAATATAAAATCATTCATGGGCCTTCACCCATCAGCTTAAGTTTTTGGGACAGTTGGTTCTTTGACAACCGACCCACAAAATTGACATACACGAGATCAACATATAAACCCAGGCCAGGTTGACTTCCATACTAAAATCAATTAGCATTAGTGGGGTAACTCATTGTACTTGTATATTGATCTATTCTCTCTCACTCTAATATGGGATTCAACTAAACTCACATGTATAATTCTTAACAGTACAAAACAAGCAAAGAAGCAGAGGAGGAGAGAGAGAGAGAAAGAGAGAAGAGTACCTTATCCACCATGAAAATGGCTTCACCATTAACATCGACTTGAAGATCACAACAAGCACTCATTTTTATCAACACCCAGAACAACAATTTAAAATCCAAAAACCCCCCAAAATTCAAATCAAGAGAATTTCTAATGGGGCTAGATTACCCATAAAAACCCTAATTTTAGATTCGAAAGAGGAAGAAAGGGACAAGCACATGTAGGTTGTCATTTGGTAGAGAAGTAATGGGCTGAGTGAGATGAGGTAGAAGAAGACAAGAGTATTGCAAAAGCAACAAGGAGTAACACGACATTAATATATAAGATTATTATTATAATTATTATATGATCATCATATATTATTATATGATTATTATAAGCTATGCTATGGAGGAGATAGAGAAAGAGAGACGGGAGTTGGTTGTGAGATTGTTGTGGATGTACTATTATAATTTCTGACATTCCTACACCAATTTTTGTTTTCTTTCTTTTTCTATGTTAGAGTGGGTAAGGGTATATTTGGAACATGCATGCTCTTTTGGGTTTATTATGAAGACTCGATAAGTTTATTGAGTCAAAATTGAACGAAGTCATGCTTGACTTGTTAATGTTTGTAAACAGTTTGATAGAGGCTTGGTAAGAGCTTATTAAAAGGTTGTTAATGGTTCCATTAATAGCTCATTAAGGGCTTAGTATTAGCTAAAAATGGTTTGATAATAGCTCGATAGTCTCAGATCGATAGCAAGCTTGGCTTGATTATTCGCACGATTAGACTCAATAATGAGCTCGAATAGGTTCAATTCAGCTGACAAGACAAGTCAAGTCAAGTACCAAACACATTTAAAGCTTATCGAACAGAACTCGAACAAAGTTTGAAAACTCGATAAGAATTTAGTTTGAATTCGAGTTCCATAAACCTCATAAAACTCGAGCTCAAACACTGGGATGCTCAACTAGTTTACACCCCTAGGTGTAACAAGGCGAGGCGAGCCGAGTACCTCCTCATTTCGAGCTTGAATTGGATATTTCTAACTGAATTTGTGTTTGAGCCAAGCTCTTACTGAGATTTTAAATCTTTGTTCAAGCACAATTTAATGAGATTTTAGGATGTTTGAACTCCGCTTGGCTTGACTCATTGCCCTAATTGAGTCGAAATGAGCTTATTATCGAGTCAAACCTATCTCATTATTGAGTCAAATATACAACAACAACAACAACAGTCCCAGTGCCTTGCGGCTCCCGCATAAAGCAGGGTCTGGGAGGGTGATGTACGCAGCCTTACCCCTTCCGGTAGGAAAGGAGACTGTTTCCGGGGACCCCCAACCTGAAGTGGTTGAGGTCCTGCAGATAAACCATCAATCAATAACATTATTGAGTCAAATATGGCTTGTAATTAAGCTCAGCTTGCTATTGTGTCAAACCTCATCATCGGGTTGAGCTCTTCATGTTACTATCCAACTATTTTCGAGATAATTCCATCTACAACATTCACCAAAGAGGGCACCAACACGCTGTCACCGGATCCCATTAGAACTCCGAAGTTAAGCGTGCTTGGGCGAGAGTAGTACCAAGATGGGTGACCTCTTGGGAAGTCCTCACCCTCAGGTTGGGGGCACTGGAAAACAGCCTCTCTTCAGGTTAACACTCTTAAGGGAGAAGGCTGCGTACATCCGTCCCCCCCAGACCCTGCATAGGCGGGAGCTATTGAGGCACTGAGAATGTTCCTTTCCTTTTTCCTTTTAATTCCATCTACAACATTCGTCCTTGAGATCGAACCTGCGTGCCTTTTCTGGCTCCCGAAGGTCATTGCAACCGGTTTATGTCCCTAAGAGACAAATACTCGTAATCACATTGTTTATCACCAATAGCATCTGAGTATCAGTTAAAACGGTATTTGTTTTGGGTGTTTCTGATGGAGTAGTATGAGCCAAACTCTGTGGCCTCCTTCTTCTCCTTGAGAGCAAATTGGTCCTTTGATCTTTTTCTTGGTGGTTCTTTTGACCTCCCCTTGGTGGTTTTTCGATGACAAGTGTCCTTTTTTGATAATTAGCTATAAGTGTCCTCATTTACGCTTGGAGAGCAAGTACGAGGCCTGTAGTCCTAGGGTCCTATCTACATGCCATGTCATTTCCCTTCAGACATGCCTTGCTGGGGTCCTACTTACACACCATGGCGCATCCCTTCCTATACTCTTGCTTAGGGTCAGTCTTACATGCCTACTTGAGTTATACTTGTAAACAATATTTAAAATTCAAAAAAAAATCAATTATATAGAAATTATGTAAGGTCATATTTGGAGCATGGAATGGAACTTGGATTGGGTTTGAGACTGAAATTGTGGCCCATAATTGCAATTTTATTATTTGGTTCACATGTTGGGATTGAAATTGTAATTCCCCTTTCTAATTCCATGGAAATGGATAATAACTTAAAATCGTACTTTTCAATTCCTTAGGGTGCGGGTAAAGAATTGTATTCTATATAAACTTTATTGAACTGAAACACAAAAATGACCCACTTGGTCAACCCATAACTAAGATGACACAAAATCAAAAGACTTAGACACAATTTAAAATTTGACCCGGACCTTAAAATCACGCAACTCAAATGACTTGAACTTGAAATAACCGAAATCAACTTGACTCAAAGTCCGAGCTGACCCAACCCAATTGGCACAAAACTCTAAATGATTCAAATCCAAAAAATGAAACTACTCGACTTGGGTGTCATATAAACAAGCTGAGCCTAAGTAGAAAAGAGCCTTGACCTAAAACTTATTATGACCCAAAGCCAAAATAACCCGACTTATCTCAAACTCAGCCTGAGATGACCCGAAATTTAAAATGATACAGCCCATTTGTCCCAAAGCTAATATGACTCGAGCTTGAAATGATTTTAATGAACTCAGACCCGATCGATTCTAGCCTGAATCCCAAAAAGACATAACCAATTATCGAGATAACTTGAATGCAAATGATTCGATGTGATAATCAACCTAATTTGACTCGAAACTGGAATCAAGCAAATTCAAAAAGAATCGCTCTAATTATAATAACTGGAATACAATGCAAACTACTCCAATCAAAATATGATCATAGCTGAATTAAAACTCTGCTCCAACTCAATTGACCTAAAACCCATGATGACTTGAATCATTATAAAATTATAATTCTGACGTCCAATTCTTTTCATGAACCAACAATGAAATTTCAATTTTACTAGAATTCCAATCCCACTAGAATTGAAATTGGAATTAGAATGGCAATTTTATAATTTAATTTCAATTCCATGTGTCAAACAGAGCTCGATTGCCTAAAGAAATGGAGAAAGAATTAGAAAAAAATAAAGTCTAAACATGGTATATTTACTTTTTCATTAATACCCTTTGTTTCCCTTGAATAGTTGACTACGCGCGCTAATTTATTTTGTTAAGCATAGTATGTTTACTTTTTCAACAACTAATTGACAATATCAATGAAAAGAATAATTAAACCAAAAATGTGAAATTGATATATCAAAACATTTAGATCTCATGGCATTTAAAAAAGTGAAATTATTACTCAGATACATTTCGATATATATCATAAGCATTGTCAACTCGACCTAATCCGATCCTGCTAAATGACTTGACCCGACCTGATCCATCATGGTGGAAGGTTAAACCGGTCCCAATAGCAGGCCCAGGTTACAAGTCCCCTTTTTTGTCAGACCTGGACCTAACTCGACCAATGGGGGGGACACGGGTCATGCTTTGATTTGTGTCTGATATGGCCGGGTTCCAGGTGACAAGTCATGGAAATTTACAAAACAAAATTATTTATTAATAAATTTAGGACATTATTTATTTATGTTTACTTTGTATTTTTTTATTTGTTTAACTTAGGAAAAAAAAAAAAAAAAAAGGAGTTGATTGATCAGACCCATATTAACTCGAGACACGTCTGACCCGTGACTATCAGTCCCAACCCATCCCAAACTTGTTCCATGTGCAGAACCAAATCAAAGATTTTTCCCCCCTAACCTAACCCAGCTTAACCCATTATACGGACAGATCTGACCCGAGTCGACCTATGCGTACACCGCTAACCTACGGGTCGAGTCACGAATCTAAACCCGTCAACCCACTGGCCACCTCACTGATAATTTCCCTTAAAAAAAATATTTCTGCTTGTCAATCTATTTTTAATAGCAATGGGAGGGGAAAAAAAAGAAAAGAAAAGAAAACAGTGAGATTTTCATGAGTAAATGTGATTGTTTTTGGGAGAAGAGCAGATCCCACACCCTAATGCTTATAAATTAAGCTTTTTAGCTTGCTTTTCCTTTTACAAATATGTGTTAATTCTAACAACTTTATATATTCAATTGATATATTTGCTTATTGTATTAAAATATAATTGGTTAGTAAGAAATAATATTACTAAATTGCTATTAGTATTAAGGAACTATTGAGATTCGAACTCGTGACCTCTTGGTCAACAAGGCTCTAATACCATATTAAGGAACCAACTCATTCAAAAGCTTAAGCTGATAGGTAAAGGTCCAGAAATAGTTTTGTGCTCTAACAATTAGATTTTTAATAGTTATCTTATATATAATAAATACTAGTGTTATCCTGTACAATACACGTAAGATGTTTACATTTTAACAAAATTTAATATGTCACATTGCCGAGGATCGTTCTTTTAAATTTAAATCTCATACTTAGCTTCTTATAAGCGTAAGAAATTTTTTTCGATTCTTAAGCATATCTTTTACTATTATTGTTAGTACATTTTGAATTTGATATAATAATATTCCATTAATACTTAAATCATTTTTTATAAAATAATTGTTTTTTTTTAAAATGTCCTTCGGGTGCTTGACTCAACCTTATACGCACATGTTCAGACAAATTGGAGAAAGAAGCTCCTAAAAATGTAGACTTTGTAAAAATGTAGAATTGAGTTACCTCTTTTGGAGGAGGGACAAACTCCTCTATAATATATCGAAACAGGGCGACGTTATTGTTAGAACAAAAATTATTAATGTAATAACAATTTTACAAAAACTTGTTGTTAGTATTCACTACAAATCTCATCGTTGCTCTAATAATATTCTTTTGTCCTAACAACAACAGTGGTACATGTGTGTGAAATATGTCAATTTTTATTTTTCCTTGGTCTCTTGGCCTTGTATTATTTTAGGGTTATTTACATCAAAGGTCCATGTATTTTGCGTATTGTATCAATTTAGTCCTTATACTTCTAATTATATAAATTTAGTCCCTCTACTATTTGTATTATGTTAATTTTGTCCCTAGAGTAAAATTTATGCTGAGTTGTTGATGAAATTTTTAATGGTTCGGCTACATGTTAGATTAAATTGAGTCAATGCGTAAATTTATTGTGGATTACTTGCATCTAAGATAATTATACCATTAAAAATTGCATGATTAACTTAACTTAAATTTAATAAGTGGACTAAATTGTGATACAGGATAAATAAATTGTTACAATTTATATAGTAAAAGGACTAAATTAATATAATTAAAAGCCAAAATATAAAATTTATACAAATATCAAAAAAATAAGTTACTTTGTGCAAATAACCATTATTTTAGGTGACCCCATTCACTTTTAGGTCTTCCCATGTGAGGGATTTTTTTAATTGACAAAATTGCCATTTTGTAGATGTTTCTTTTTCCACATATTATGCTTTGCTTATTCGAGAGGGAGGCATTTTCCTTGTCTAATATTTTTGTTTATAAATATTTTTTCAATGAAAATTATTTTAATTATGCTTGTCTAGCAAAAAATAATTGATCAAAGCTGCGAGGGCAGAAAACAGCACCACAGCCTATCAAGTTGCAAATTTGGCAATTTTGAGGTCTAGGCTCGAGGACTAGTGTTAAATGATGCGTTACCTATGGGCCAAGGTTGGTGCGCTTGATGTGGTGGGGCGCTAGTTCCCGAATTGTGCTGCTGATTTTGTCTCCCAAAGAAGCCCCCTTGACCGCCACAGTGGCTATTATTGCATCCTTTGTTATCTCGGCCACATCCCCATGAGTAGAGTTGGAAAGTTAAGTACCTGCACCTAAATCAACTAAAGTATGGTGTTCTTCAGTAGGGCAGCACCCTTGATACTGGGTTTGGGCGCTGTCTTCATTTAGAAGGGTTGTTTTGATCATTTCAAAACAAGCGTAGGGGAATTGTTTCGAGTAAGTGTGGTGAAGGCTAGCATATTTAATTGCGAATCCATAAAGAGCATAATACATTAGTTCTCTATTTGAGATTAAGGAGTTTATGGCAGCTAAGTCATCAGCAATGATTTTAGCTCGAATAGAAAGGTATCCAATTTTTTGCAATCTTTTCTTAGAATACTTCATCTTTTCACACTCTCTTCTCTCTCCTAAAGTAGGGCCAACGGTCACAAAGACCTCACACGCACCACCAATTCCCGGCGCGTGTGGGCGCGTGCTACCTTCTCGGGTGCCGGAGTCACCGCCACGGACTCGACGTCGTCTTGCCGGTCCGATCGTACAACTTTTGCCGCAGCCCGTCAATGCTTGGGTGGCCATCGAGGGATCATCATCGCCTCCCTCCTCAACAACCAGGTTCACCGCCGCCTTGTCAACACCGTGCCTCCACATACTAGTACGCTTTCACCACCCCATAGCCACCACAAACCTACACCAGCACTCGCCACCTCCAATTTCTAATTTCCACCACCAAATCCACCACCCACCATATTAGGAAATTGACACACATAGAAACCCTAGATTGGGTTTCAAAAAGTGAAATCAAGATAAAGAAAGAAAGAGACACAAAAATTTACGTGGTTCAGCTGAAGCTTACATCCACGGAGAGGAAGCAACGAAATTTCACAATGAAATTCAGAGGTATTACAAGGGTGTTTTTACTCTCACTCTTCTCTCTCTTTTGTTTTGTTCACTTTGCCTTACCATTCTATAAAACACAAGGCTCTATTTATAAGCCTAGAACAGCCATAGAGCTCAATAATGGCTTCCCATTACTGCCATCAACAGTAGCCATATTTGTCAACAAAAGTGGGTGAGCTTCAAATGTGGTGGTTGAAGAAATCAACTTCCAAATCTTTGCTGAAAAAAATCAGCCAAACAGTCTCCACCTAACAAATCTCCCCCTTGGAGACTGATGCAGCTCAAAGACAACCTCTGCTCATAGTATCCCCCATGCTCCCCCTCACCACGCAATCATCATGCGTGAACTCTACCCGAAGCCTGACTCGGCTTCAGTATATCAAGCGGTACATTTCTCTTTAGCAGAACATCTGGATTTACGCTCCCACTTGTCTTCTTATACCGGGAATTCACTGCAGCTCCCACTGCTAGCTCATACTTGACACATGTACTCGACCTCACATCAGAACGACCCTTCTGACTAATCTTTTTGCTCATCGGTTTTCTGGACTGACATGACATCTCCGGAAGTGGCTTCCAACTGACACACTTTGACCACCGCAAAGTTGAGTTTCCTGAAGTAGACTCACCATCAGCTGACTTCGACATTGAAAACAGTGTGCCCGACTTCAAACCACGAGCTATCACTAATGCCCCTTTCGAGACAACCCACTTTCCTCCCGAGAACCTGACAGAATACCCACTGTCATCGAGCTGTCCTACCGATATCAAATTATTCTTCAACTCGGGCACAAATCTCACACCATGTAAAGTCTACCTTGACCCATGCGATGATGAAATACTTACATCACCTATACAGACAACTTCTAACAGCTGTCCACTGGCCAAATACACTTTACCATAATCCCCAGCCACAAAATTTTGAATCAAGTCCCTGCACGATGTAGCGTGAAACGAAGCCCCTGAATCTAAGATCCAGTTATCCACTGGTGAATGTACTGTAAGAGCCAGAGCATTATGTATTATCTCTTTAGTCACAACATTGGCTGTATCTGGGTCTGACCTCTTCAAGATTCTACACTCTCTCTTCATGTGTCCCGGTTTTCTGCAGTGCCAACACGGCCCCCTCTGGCCTGTCCTACTGCTGCTTCTGCCCCTCCGTGATCTTTCCAAACCCCTACCTCGGGATTCCACATTCAAGGTGTGATTCTCACCGGAATCTTGTCGGCGCACCTCCTCGGCTAATACTAAATCACGTATATCATCATATTTTAATTTCTCTTTCCCGGCAGAATTACTGACCGCCATCATCATGGCCTCCCAACTGTTAGGTAAAGACGCTAACAATACTAGTGCTCGAATTTCGTCACTAAAATTGAGTTCCACCGACATCAACTGATTTATAATCGTATTAAATGCATTCAAGTGTTGGGCAACAGAACCACCTTCCGCCATCTTCAAATTGAACAACTTTTTCATCAAGTATACCTTGTTATTCCCCGATGGTTTCTCATACATGTCTGACAAAGCTGCCAGCAAACCCGTCGTTGTCTTCTCGTTGACAACATTATGTGCTACAATCCGAGACAGAGTAAGTCGAATGACACCCAAAACTTGTCGGTCCAACAAGTCCCACTCCTCGTCCTCCATATCTTCGGGCTTCTTCCCTAATAAGGGCAACTGCAACTTTTTCGCATACAGAAAATCTTCAATCTGCATCCGCCAATACGCAAAATCAGTCCCATCAAATTTCTCAATACCGGAAATTTTTACTTCATCGGTCGCCATTGATGACGACTTCTGATTTTAATCACCTCAAGCACTGAATTTTTTTTTTTTTAATTAACACTGATTTTTTTTTTTTAATTTTTCACTTTGATCAACTATTAAAGTTGACCAAAACCCCAAAAAAACAATCACATCTTCAATTCTTTCTTCTTCTGCGTCTTCTCTTTCTCTCACCGAGCGATTCTCACTCTCCTTCGAACACCACCGCTCTGACGCCGAGAACCACCGATTTCGACAACTTCGTCGATTTCAGAGAGGGCTACCACCGGGGACCCGATTTTGGTCGATTTCACGACCACCACCGCCAGATCTTTGTCACCAAGGCTCGAAAAACACCAGATCTGGCCGGATACCACCAGATCTGCTCACCTGTGCTCCGATTCGACCACCGAGCACCATGAACCACCAGATTTGTGATGGAGGCCACCAGATCCGTACACCTCCGACCACTGAGACCGCCGGAGCACCACCGAGGTTCGTCCGTCCTCTTTCTTCCTCCTTCACCTCTGTCAGACCCTATTTGGGTCTAAAACGGCTCTGATACCAGTTATTAGGAAATTGACACGCACAGAAACCCTAGATTGGGTTACAAAAAGTGAAATCGGGATAAAGAAAGAAAGAGACACAAAAATTTACGTGATTCAGCCGAAGCTTACATCCACAGAGGGGAAGCAACGAAATTTCACAATGAAATTCAGAGGTATTACAAGAGTGTTTTTACTCTCACTCTTCTCTCTCTTTTGTTTTGTTCACTTTGCCCTACCATTCTATAAAACACAAGGCTCTACTTATAAGCCTAGAACAGCCATAGAGCTCAATAATAACTTCCCATTACTGCCATCAACAGTAGCCATATTTGTCAACAAAAGTGGGTGAGCTTCAAATGTGGTGGTTGAAGAAATCAGCTTCCAAATCTTTGCTGAAACAAATCAGCCAAATAGTCTCCACCTAACACACTAATGCTTCTTCGATCTCCACCACCACCCACCAGCATCCACCTCCAGCACCAGCATCTCCACCATCATCATCTCTTTCATCATCGAACACCACCATCACCATCTCCAGCACCAAAGTCCACCACCAACCACCACTATCTCCAACGAAGCTCTTCTTCCTCTGTTGAGTTCTGTACGGACGGGGTGTGCGACTTTAGGTGTTGCTCTCCAAATTACTTCTTCAACCATCGCAAATGCCCCATGCCGGTACAGGGGCATCCATCTTCATTGATGGTTTACCTAAAAGAACGACTAAGTCTTGGCTTAGGGCTATTTTTCGCGCATTCAGATCAATATATGACACATTTGTCCCTGTGAAAAGAAGACTGAGAACAACAGAGTCGTATGGCTTTGTTCGGTTTCATGGCTTCAATGAAGCTGCAAGGGCTGTCAAATCTATGAACGGGATATGGGTTGAGGGTGTGAAGCTCAGGGTGCAATGGGCAAATCCCGTCAGAAGTGCACTACCTACATCCACTCGAGGCCAACCACAGCAGAGCATGGCCCAACAGGTTAGAACCGCATATAGGACTCAAGACCTGGGGAACGCATCAACTAATTAGAGTGGGGTACCTGCTAACACAGAGATTCTGAGGATTGTAGTGTCAAATTCTAACAAGAGTATTGAGGCATGGCTTAAGCGGTCAATAATTGTCCATTCTTCTATTGAGGTCAGTCTTGATGATGTGCTTACATTTATCACTGATAATGACCTCTACGGGCTTACACCTGAAGGCTTAAGCAACAATTCCTTTATTCTGGTTTGTGATTCGATGGACACTATGGATGCCTATCTCGGTCCCCACAAGGAGATTCTCCTACAAATGTTCAGAGACATATATAAATACTCTGGAGAGACGCTTTGGAACCTCAACAGAAGGGTTTGGCTTAAGATCCATGGATTGCATGTCCAGTGTTGGTCAAATGAATGCTTTGCCGATATTTCCAAACTCTGGGGGAAGTTCATTAGGGTGGACCCCAGAACATCCACTATGAGATGCGTAGACGTTGCACGGATTCTGGTTGACACTTGCCACACAACATGTATCCACCAGATAGCCCAGGTTCACCACAGTGGGGAACCCGATTGATCTTCATTAAAGAAGGAAGCTCTGTATTGATACTAGATTACTCTCCCAGCGTTGTGTCCAGAGCCGCATCTACTAGATTGGCTAGGGAGCAAGCCTATTTCACATCACATCCCCCCCAAGGAAACGAATGCACGACCGTGGCAAGGCATTCTTCACAGGTTCAATCTTCTCTGCATCTGGTACCAGAACGCTCGCTTATTAGTGAGGAGATTAGAAGTCCTACCCCGTGGTTGGCAAATGAAGGAATGGGAGTTGCTTGGCAACCGTCTACACGTGTCTCCCTCCACCTCAACGGCCAAATCATTGGGAGATGGGCCCTGCAACGACCGCTCCTACATGACATGCCTTACGCTTCACAGCAAGTAGCACATCCTCCTTTACTACTGCCATGGGTTGAGAATGCTGAAGCTCCAGCTGATCAACATCCTGCTCAGATAACCACACCTGATACTGATACTCGGGGAAGTAACAGTGATAACGAGCCAACAACATCTGGGCCTAAGTTACCTCTAGGATTCGAGCCCATAACAGCAATTGGTAACTTCCAAGCTTAGGGTAGTGTGCCATGGAGTCAACAAGCATTAGCTCCATCCATGGGAGGGCCTAGCATGGACTGGAGGATAAAGGAAAAATTTCACACAACAAGAAGAGAGAGAAAAGCGATCAAGCGCAGGATGAAGGAAAGAGAGAAGCGGGAGCTGCAAGACTTCCTGAAGGATATGTCTCCTACAAGTAATGCTAAAAAATCGTCTAAGTCAGCCGGAAAGAGGAAAAAACGAAATAGGGAAAATCGAATCCAAAAGATCACGGAAGAAGAGTATGATGAGATGATCTTGAATGCAGAGCGGGTTATAAAGATAGGAGAAAAGGTGGGTTTCAACTTTGATGGTTTCGACCCGGCTATGGTGGCAGAAATTCTTGCACGATGATATGGTTTGGGTTTTAGGTTGTGGCTTCAGTCTCATTCTCGGTTCTTGTTCTGGCCCTTTGGTTGTTCTTCAGCTAGGATCCCTGTTTGTGTTATTTCTGTGCCTACTGTTGTCTCTTGTGCCCGTGTTTTTTCTGATTCTATTCTCGATGTCCGCTGTGTCGTTTTTTGTGGCTCTTTTCTTGTTTTGTGTTGGCTATTTTTTGTGGCTGTTTTCTTGTATTTTCTGGTCCTCGTGTTGTAGCGGTCGGACTTTGGCCTCGCCTAGCGAGTAGCCGGCTTGATTAGCGATTTTGGCGCAATTTATCAAAAAAGAATTAGAGTTTGGCTTCTCAAGTTGGATTCCTTGGCCCATGAGTAGTCTCGGAATCGCTTGACGAGGGCATCCACATGGCATGTGATGTGGAGTGTCGGACTCTATCATTTAGTAGGGTTCGAGATAGAGTGATAACAATACATGTGTGAAGGCTCTGGTCAGTTCTAACTCAGTTGATGTACTCAGGGTTGGAAACAGATGTTTCATTAAAATTTGTTAGATAAATTGGGGGATAGGGATGTGTCCCATCAATATAACTCATTATTTGGTGAGAGATTAAAAGCATATGAAATTGTTCCCTCCAGGTGAGATAATCGATTGTATTTTCCAAATTAATTGTTATGATATTTGAAATATTGGAGAGGGGGCGCAGTAGGGGAACATTTGTGGTTTTAAGAACTAGGATTTGCTAAGGGGGAGGGGGGAGGGAACCGACGCGGCCACCGCCGCCACCGCAGCCATGGTGCTATGGCAACGCGCCATCATACCCGCAGCTAGGGGTGCCCGATGGGCTGCCATGAGGCCCGACTATAGTTGTCAAGCTACCAAGAAAGCCGACCGAGGGAGACACGTGACTAGGGGGACTGATTGGAGTTCGGTTGCCATCAAGCAGACAAGAGGCAGTGGGGGTCGTAGTTTTGTTATTCGATGTTAGGGGAAAGGGGGAAGCGAAGTGGGATGTCCGACCCAATAAATTTAGATACTTGTGGTCTCATGGGCTAACGATATATCGGAGATGCTGACACCGGCATTTGTTAGAGCACTGAGGAATAGACCTAAGGATATGAAACCGATATGGGTAAAATCAGGCATATCCAAGGGAAGGCCTGTTGCTCGATGGTCAACTGATATAGGGGGAGCCGGGATTTGTAGCCATAGGGGCATCAGGGTTGTAGTAGGTGACCGGTGGGAATGCTGCCGGGGGGGAGGGGGGTAGAGTTATTTTCTGACATAGTAAAAACAATTACTGAGAACGAAGTAAATTTGAAATTAGACAAAGAACTAGATTGAAAGTAAGAACAAAAAAATGAAAGAAAGAAGGAAAAGGAGAAGTCTCTTATAGAGGTTGTTTATGATATTTGGGGTCACTGTATTTATACATCATTTGGAGTCCTATATGAGGCGAGGTTCGTTAGATGAGTTAAACTCGAGCCCTTATTACACACCAACTTGATATTCCTTGCAAGATTCAAACAAATGGTTAAAGGGGCTTGTGGGATAAGCCACGGGAGACCCCTACGACGCTCAAGTCAGTATCAATCTCATGAAATAATAATGAAAGTAGGTAATAAATAGACATAATAAATAAAAAATATTTAGCATAAGAAGAATAGAAGGTTTGAACGATTATTACTGCAGATAGAAAATCATGAAAGACGATGGGAGGAATAGGAGCTCAATAAGCCTTATCGAATCAGAGTTCGAGTCGAGCTCTTATCGAGCTTTCGGACCTTTGATCAAGGTTGGTTTGATGAGGTTTTTGTTTGTTCGGCTCGGCTCAGCTTGACTTGTTAGGGTAATCGAGCCAATTCGAGCTCATTATCAAGTCGAGCCTAGCTCGGTATTGAACCAAATCGAGCTTATAATCAAGCCGAACTTATGTTGGAGTTGAACTTGCTATCGAGCCATGATATTCGAGTTACCATCGAGCCATTATCGAACCATTATTTTTGAGCTAATAAATTATTAACAAATCTTTAGCGAGCTCTTAACGAGTATGTTCTTGAGCGGCTTGGCACACTAACTAGTTGCGTAAACGCAGGGGCGGGATAAGTATCCCACGAAGGGTCACGTGATTCTGTATAAAATGACTTAAATACCCCTAATCCCCATTCTTATTTACGACTTTACCCTCCAAAAGTTAATGAAACAAAGGTGAATAGTAAGTGCGTGCATAAAAAGCGTGTAAAGTGTGATTAAGATAATGATGGGCCAATTATCTCACTAATTTCAAAAGTGAATTGGAAGGTGTGAAAGGGGTACGTTAACAAAGCAAATCCTCCCCCTTTTAAAAGCAATAATAAGTAACGCTACACGTCACGAGAATTGGCGCGTGAAAATGGCACCACTAGGAAATAGTTTGTCGTTAATGACAAATTGCTTCGTAACACTCTTCTTCTCGTGCCATTTTCGTGGCTTGTTTTCTCGTGACTTGTAGCATTTTTGGAGCAATGCCAAAAATGTTGTATGTCGAGAGAAAAAGAACACAAAAATGTCACGAGAAACAAGTGCATAGGAACTAGTTTGTCGTTAGCAACAAATTATTCCCTAGTTGTGGCTTTTCGTGCGCCCCCTTGTGTCATGTAGTAGTACTCATAATATATATACACAGGGATAGAAATAGAGTGGGTAAAACTCGTTATCTGTGGGTATTCGTTCCATTTGGAGTTGGTATGGGTATAAGTGAGGCGGGTATAAGTGTACCCTGACTCTTACTCACCATAGGTACAGGGCAAGTATGGGTATAGCGTTGTATCTGCACCACCCCGCTCCATATAAACAACCCGCCCTGCCTTGTACTTAATATACACTCTCCATTTTGTATTTAATTAACTTTCAAATTAAAAATATTTGCTTAAATTTAATTATTTAAATTATTTATCGATGTTAGAACTATTTATAATGGAATTTTTTTAATAGTATTAAATAATTAATACGAGCGGGTATGGACAATTGTTTGGTACCCATATTAGGATAGGTAGAGGGTGGGTAATAGATACCTATGTTGGATACCTACAGGCAACCAGGTAGGTATAGGCATGAGTTTTTATTTGCCGAACACGTATGGATGTCTATTTCGTACCCGTGGCGAGTAATGGGACAGGTATACGTATGGATTTGGGTGGTAGATAGAGGAGACACGCCCTGTACTCGCCTCTCCCATTGCCATTCCTGTACACACACATGTAAGAAGTCATAATTTCATTAAACGGGGACAATAACTTAACTTGGAAAAACAGAACAAATGAGCTTCAATTGGGAATTTTAACCACCAAATCAACTCAAGAAACTCAAGAGCACTACTATATGTAGCTACTCATATTCAGTAAAACTTACAAACAATAACGTAATATGATATTCATTTTTCTAAGTTAATAGATTCTAATCATCTAATTAAGGATTCCAGATAAAAATCTAGTAAAACATTTACATATTGTGATAAAGAAGAGATCAACATATAAGTTTAGTGAATTACTTCACTTAATACCAATTAGTTTTATGATAAAATCTTACTTTAGTTTATATGTGAATTTCATATATGCTAACTCTGTAAATCAAGCCTAAAACTCAGTAAAATTTAACATTAAATATATTATATATATGTATGAGACATTTTTCCACTTTCAACCTTTCCTTTCTTGCCTCGATCATTTCAACACATAAAGTAGAAAAAGCAAAAGATAAAGATCTGGCACAAGAAAACCAATAATTAGCGGCTGATCAGTGTATAGTAAAATCTTCGTACAAACTGTTAAAGGAATCATCTTTCTTAAAAGCTTAAGTTAATAGATAAAGGTTCAAAATTATTTTTATGCTCTAACATGTCCCCTCAAGCAAATGCCCATTGGGCTTGAAACGTAGATATTGCACAGACACACCTCATACCTTGTACTTAAATTATATTCATACTGAAAGTAGGGGCTGTTGGGATTTGAACCCGTGACCTCTTGGTCAACAAGATTCTAATACCATGTCAAGAAACTATCTATTATAAGTGATATTTTTATATGATTAAAATATTAGAGAATAATTCTTTGTACCCAAGTCTATATCCCTTTGTAACTATATTATCCAGACTAGAGATACTATTATAATTCTCTCAGCTATGTATAAGATCGCCTAAAGCCCTATAGGGTATATGTAATTCACCTAAACCTGTAATCTTACATAGAGTTGATTCTCAGTATTAGTACAATTGACAAACGAGAATACAAATAAAGTTTACAAAACTCTAATTGACAAACGAGAATACAAATAAAGTTTACAAAACTCACCCATAGCATCAAAGAGAAAGATGCAAAAAGGGAATGAAAATCTGCGTTTAGCAATGAGTAATGTGCTTCTCACCAGGTAGAAGATGATGGTTCTACGTTAAAGCACTCAAATGATTGATCAATCGCTCAAAATACCTTGTTCAACACGGTGTTCAATAAAATCCGTAATCGAAATACCAAACCGAATATCCGAAACACCGATCCTAAAATGCGGTTAACCATACCAAATTTCCAGGTCGGTTAACTAAACCAAAAAATTTGAGGTATTTCGATACAGTAACAGTTATTGTTTTTGTTCATTTCAGTTAATCAATTTACGAAAATAGTATGTATCATTTATATATTTTTACATGCTTCATAATATTAATTATTAATGAACTATATTTTTCTAGCATAGAGATGACTATTCTATAATACATTATCAACTTTATCTTTGTTTTCCAATTCATTTTCTAGCATTAAGTACTCGTGCCCTACTGTTATAGCATAAGTATTAACTAAGCACTACTTTACTACAATCCAATGTTATTCGTCTACCCACATGTGGGTTAAAATGAGATGTTATATGTTTAATTTTTTGGAATTGGATTATAACTCATAATTTGTTGAATATTCTCACGTTGTTAGATATTTACAAACCTCTAAGGTAATTGACCATATAGCATGAAAAAGGTGTTATATTAATTTTTCAGTTGCCGGTTAACCGAAAAAATTGAACCGGATTACCGATTTATCGAAAGTCCGCTAAGCAGTCCTTTTGGTTACGGTAGCGGTTGGAGATTTTCGAGTATTTGGATTACGGTTAATCGAATCAGGAACACCCGTGCTCTAAGTGGCTGTGCTATACACGTTCTATATCTTTTAGTGACCATTCTTTGAATCAGATGAACGTCCAAAAACGCCATATTGAACACCTAGGGGCCGACATGAGTACCAGTACTCCTAACTAACACACGAATCTCTCCAAACACCAAAATTCGCGAAGGACTACACCACTAACAAGAACTCGATCCTTTCTCTCTCTACTTTGAACACATCATATATATGTAAAAGCAACATTTCCAGTGCCCTAAGGGCGGGTGGATGTACGCGGCCTTCACCCTTTAGGGCATCCTGAAGGGAGGTTGTTTCTGAGAACCTCTCCAACTTGAGGGATGCAACACGAGGACTTCCTAAGAGGTCACCCATCTTGGTACTACTCTCACCCAAACACGCTTAACTTTGAAGTTTTAATGGGATTCGGTGCTTACGTTTGGTACCCTTTTAGGTGATGCATAGACAGAAAACTAAACGGAATTGAAAGGCCATCATTAACAAAATTTGCTATTTTCTTAACGCTTAATTAACACTTCTTAACATTTAGGCTCCGATTGTTTCAGGGGAAAACCAGGTTTTCCCCTTTTCCTTTGTTTGGCGCATCATTAGCTCAAGGAAACGATTTTCTGACAGAAAATCTTTTCCCTCAAATGAGGGAAAATGACTTCCCTTTCAAAATGGGGGAAGTCATGATTCTAAGTGGCTCAAAAACCTTCGCGGTTATCATCATGCAAATCGAGATCGAATCAAAATAAACCAGATTGCACTGTAGATATTTAACGTCAACATCGGACAAGAATTAGACTAAATAATTAAAAGCGGCTTTGATATTACTTTATTATTGTTGCAATAGAACAACTGTAATCAAATTGAATTGTTACATAATATTGCAGAAGAAAATTATCCACATAATATTTTAGCATTTATTATATAGGTATTGTGACATTTCAGTAATATATAATGATGTACCCTGAAGTTTAAAAATTTTCTCATGAATTAGGTAGCTTTTACCAAAATTTAATATATTTTAAATGAAAACAACAATCTATATGTATCATATATCATAATGCAATAATTTCTTTTGTCTAAAAATGCTAACATGACACAGTTTTGATAATATATAAGTAATTTTTGTTAGAACGTGGATAACCTTTTGATAATATGATATTTATATCACATCAGTTTTTTATCAGAAATTAGCCAAATTTTAATGAAAATTCACCAAAGTTTAACACGGTATATACATAAGTGATAAAATTTCTTATCTCTTGACACCTCGTAGTATATAATAAAATGACAGAATATTTAGATGATAAATGCTCAAATTTTAGAATATCTAAGAAATAATTTTCCTAACTTATACAGCTTTGATAGTTAACTTTTTATTTTGTTACTTCATATATATTGTATTATTACTTATGTTGTCCTATAAAAAGATATAAAATAATTGGTGAAAAATATTTTTTTAAAACATACACGAAGACATCACAATAGAGAATTAAGTTTTCCTTTGAAACAAACAACGGAAAACCCCACTCAGAATTTATATTTCCTTGGAAAACCTTTTCCGAAGAAAAAAAAATCATAGATTTTACTTTTCCGTCAAAACAAACGGAGCCTTAAAGACATCCAATAGTAAATTTACAACATACAGAAGATGAATTGGGAGTTAAAATACCCGACCGAGGTGCATGCTTACTGGTAGTGACGCTTCAAGATACAAATATGCTTAACTATGCGTTGGAGATACTTCTTCCATTAGAAGAATCCTTGTAACCTTAAGGATGCTATTTTATTCTTATTTATAAAATAAAAAATTATGCGTTGAGATATAATGTTTATCTTAAAGTGCATGTGAGATTTATTCCATTTAAATAAGACAAACCATAAATAATTAAACATAGGCTTAATAGGAGTAGAGATAGATATAAATAACTGATGTGATTTTAAAGTGTGTTTTAAAACCGTCTACTCGCAAGCGTACGAGATCGTCATAGCTAAATCGGGTATACGGGTCGTATCCGCAGGGAATCGGAGTTAAGTTCGATTTTGTTATTAACGAGCGGTTGAAATCGAGTTTTGTTGGTTTAAATAATTTGTAAACTAAAATAGCAAAACTAACAATAAGCTAAATGTGTCAATGCAATTGAGGTTAGTTTAGGGAGTGAATTTAGGGTAGCTTAAAACGTATCCCGTCATTATATTTTACGTAGGACGATGATTTGAAGGACTTAGGCTACAAGCTCTAAGCCTGAGTTAATATATAAATTAGGGCTCAGGGTAATGAGCTAGTCTAAAGGCATAACCTATCTTAGCACCCTAGATGTAGCATAGGTTATCTCATTAGCACTACTTAATTCCTTTGTTACTCCTAATTAATTATTAACTTATATAAAATATTGGGTTCAGGGTTGCGTACAACCTCAACCCTGACCACGTGTGAATTCCTGTTATGTTCGGGTCTAGGCTACAAGCACAAGACTAATCGCTGCAAGGTTGGAGATCTAATCATGGCTACAAGCATACATACAAAAATATCCAACAATTATGAAGAACTCCCCATAGGGGTGCGAATATAACATAACTAAACCAATCGTCAAAAGTATAATATAAATCAGGGATACGGGAGGCTACCCGCCCTTCATCCCTAAACTAAAAGTCTACTCCTCCATAGGAGTTCTAAACATCATGAAATCCAAGAAAGAAAACAATAATGATAAAACTAAGGATTTGAAGACTCCCCCAATTGATGTTGACGTTGATCCTTCCCATAGTACTTCGACCACCTGCGCTTCGGTGTTTGAGAACCCTTTGGATCTCGTAGCGGCTTCGGGAAGGAGAGGATGAGAGGAGGCGTGGCAAAAGATACCCCAGGTTGACTTCCCCTTCTTTATTTATAGGCGTTAGAGGATTTAGGGTTCCGTACGGAGCACTCCCGATCGATCGGGAATAAATCTCGATCAATCGGGAATCCAATCGATCGAGATGAAAGAGCCGATCGATCGGCGATCTCACGCACTAAATCTCGATCGATCGGTGATTTGGGCCGATCGATCGGCAGTCTTGCGGTTAGTTCTTTAGACCCCTTTTTTCCGATTAAGTCCTGAAGCGCTATAAAAAGTACTTGGTTCATCAAATTATGATCTAATGGTCCTTTTATCTGCACAAATGGTCGGGTTTCTCCAATCGGTCTTCAAAAGTGCCTCAATCACGCTCGATTTTGCCATAATTCCTTCTGTCCACTTTGATGAATTCTACATGAAAATGTACCGAAACAACAACCGAGCACACATGTAGAGGTCGAATATATGACAAAAAGGGAAAATAAAATGTATAAAAATCATGCGTATCAATAACCATTTGGACAAATGCACAGTTTGAACTATGACACTCAAAAATAATAAAATTAGGAAATCAAAATTAAAAATAATATATATATGTTCTGATCTAATGTTTGTGCTTGTCCTTTTTTGATCTCCGTTTTCTTACGGGTGTCTCAATCCTTGATTTGGTCGAGTGGCATGTCTTATGTTGCGACCTTGATGCTAATTATCAAAAAAAAAAAAAAAGTTATATGTGTGTGTATATATATCTAGCTGAAGTGTCGTTGTGTACTTAGGCTTTTGTGAGTACAAATCAATGAAGTAGATTCACCTAATGTTTATAATAATATTTAAAAAGGGAAAGAAAATTACTTCTATTTTAAAATAGGGTTTCTCTTGGCCATTTTTGTATATGTGTTATCATTTACGGGTTTTTTTTATGGTGTTTTTTGGTAATCAATATTTTTTTGTGTTGGATCAATGGGTCCTTTGCCGGTCTTTTTTTGGGCTCTAGTTGTGAAGTGAGTGTGGTTTGCCCTTGATCTCCATGATTTTTTGGTGCTGGTGCTTTAGTTTGATCTGGGCATCGTTATGGTTGGGTTTCGGTTCAGTTCTTTTTTTGTTCCTTTTTTGGGGTTGTAGGCAATTGTCAAGTTTTCTAAGGATGTCGGGCTTCTCTTGCAGTTAGAGTTGTTGGTTGACTTCGGGCTGTACCCCATACTTTATTACCTTTTAGTCATGTTTTCTACTTATTTTTAAAAAATCGAAAATGGATGGGTCGGAAGCACTAATTTGCGCATACAACTTCAAATAGCCATGACTTTTAATCGGTAAGGAGTTATGGGACCCATAACTTGTTAAATCGAAGTTATTAAATTGAATCCAACCTTGGCTAATTTTTTCAAATTCGACCTCTAAACTTACTTTTGGGCCGCTTTTATATTTTTAGATTAATGTAGTAGTATTTTCGTAATTTTGTATTTTAAAGCATTTTTGTAATTTCAAGTTTTAGGGTTTCTTATTTGCCTATATAAATATTATATGGCTCATTTATCAAATTTTGAATACAAAAAACCCTAGTTATTTTCTCTCGTTAATTGGATTCCGACTTTATTTTTCAAATTTAACGTTCTCAATTTGAACTTTAGGTTTTTGTTCCACATCAATTTTAATTATCATTCAAATAATTTCTCACGGGCAATACTTCTATTTAATTTCTTTTTTTTTTTTTTAACAAATATTTAATTTTTTTGCTTTTTGACAAAGAACAATCATATTATAATTTGATTTCATTAATCTTATATCATGTCTCCCGCCAAAAGAGATGACGGTCAAGCCAATTAGGATTTCTTTGGGGCCCAATTTGAAAAAAAAAAAAAATGAATTTGGGTTTCTCCTTTTTGTAAATTTTTAAATAAAAATTGATTGATTAAAGGATGTATAGCTTTTTTTTTTTTTTTTTTGGATAATTGACCAATCATGGGATTTCATTAAAATGGAAGAAAGGTGCATTTTACAATCCGGTCATAAGATTCTAAGCAACAAACGACTCCGACAATGCCAAAACCCAAAAAACACCTAAACACACCACACCAAAACGCCTGAAAACACCCAAAAATACCAACAAAACGCCTGTAAACATCCAAAGACACCCAAAAGCACGAAAGTGCAGACAATCTCAAGACAAACAAAGAGAAAAGCACCAATCACAACCAAGCGGAGACATCAGCTCGATCCCAGTCAATTCTAGCTGGGACCTTTATTGGGATGAGCACCACAAGGCCGCGGTTACAACAAAGGCAATCAACGGCAGGGAAGGGCGACCGGAGGCATAATCAGATAACTAAGACGCAGGAACTCGGAGACCCAAATAGAAAGAATCGAGGTGGACGGGACCTCAACGCCAGAGACACACCTCGCAACAACACCAACACCAAACCCGAAGAGGCCCCACACCCCAAAATCCAACACCCGAGCAACACCAAGCCTAAGACCCATAGCCCTGACAACACCCATCTGGAATCACAAACCCAGAGCCCAAAACCACGTTCACCCAACATCAACCGCGACCAGCAATGGGTATAGCTTATGATTCAGCACTTTCAGTGAGGTTAGGATATTATAAGTTGTTATTATCATGATAAAAATTACTAGGGTTATTTATATCAAAGGTCCATATACTTTATTCATTATGTCAATTTGACCCTTATACTTTAATTATGTCAATTTGGTCTGTGAATATGAGTCACTTGGTCAACCTTAAGTGAAATTAATATCGTAATTTTAAAAACTTTTAAATAATCCGAAGCTATAATATTACTTTGATAATAATAATTTACTTTATTAACGACATTACCCATATTATATTGCAAGAGATCACATAGTACATGTGGTAGGTTTGGCTCCCCGCTGTCTCACACCTCACAATGTCATCAAGTACCGTGTTGAATGAGAGGCAAAATGGACAAAAGCATCTACAATGCTATTATTTTATAGAAAAATAATAAAAATGACATAATATTTATTAAATATATAAGAACGACGATATGTTTTGAAAAAACTAACAGTATATTTTAAAAAGAATAAAAAAGATGATATATTTTCCAACCCACCATCGCTAAAGCTACTATGATTTACTTTCTCTACGATCTGCCCCACCACGATGACTAGGGGTGTAATTAAGTGGAGTCGAGTCGAGTATCTCAGTCCTCCACTCGAACTCGATTAGCTGTATAGGTACTCGAACCCGAACTTGAATCGAGTACTAATTTTGCTTGAACTCATACTCGATTAACTCGACTCGATTCGAATACACGTTTATTACATATATTAATGTTCGATATATTCGCTCCATTTCAATATTATTCCTTATGCTCGACCATTATCTATGCTTAATTTGGTTATACAATCATTGCTTACACTACATTTTATAAAAAAAACCGTAAATCAAATATCTAATTCCTCTATAATCAATTCCTCTGTAATTAATACAAACTATATTTGAGTCCATGTAAGTAGGAAGTGTAACTCAAGTATTCTAAATGAAACCACATATCGAGTCTGAGTATCGAATCGCAATTGAAGTATTGAATTGAGTAAATAATCGAGTATTGAGTCAAGTATTGAACGACTCAACTTGTACTTGCTTATTAATCGAGTATATTTTGATACACAAATCCGAACTTGGTTACTTCAAATTCGAGTCGAGTTTTATTTAAGCTACTCACAAACTATTTATGAATGGCTCAAATCATTTACACCAATGACCACCCCTTTGATCATCATTACTTGGCCCATAACCGCCACCCACTACTATCAGCCGACTTATATTATCAATTTTTTTGTTCTCATTTTACCGAACCAGATTCTAGTGTGTATCCACACTTTTTTATTCGATAATTAGTAACAGAGTTATGATACATCATAAGCAACTTAAACAAACAAGTCCCGAGTCAACCCATATAAGGATGGGAAGCAAAACTACAAAAGCAATACGAACAAGAATACAAGGCAAAATAGGCAAGCTTTGTTTAGCAACTAGGTAAAAAGGGGTAAAGAGGAGATGGTAAAGAGGGTTAAAGAGGGGGAGGGTAAGGCAAAATTCCACCCGTATTTGAATATGTCAAATTAAGAGGGGTAAGGGTAAAGAAGGGTAAATGAGTTACCCTTATTTGGCATTTGGGTAAAGAGGTAAGGGTAAAGAGAGTTATAGTTAAAATAAGAGTAAAAGTGTCCAAAAATTTGAAAAAATTACCCTTTCCTCCCCTTTACCCCGTCGTCAAATAGGGGGTAACACCACTAGGGTGGACTCGGAAACAAGACAAATTAAAAGACAGGAATATAAGACAGTCAAGCCTCTAATCTATCGAACAGTGTCCTATAAAAAGATAATATTTAATTTAAAACAAATCTACATTTACAATCAAACAGTGTCCTACAAAAGATATTTCTGATCGGACATAATACCAAGCAAGCAACCGCTTGGGGCTCCAAATTTCGACTAATCAAAAAGTTAGTAGCGTTATTTCATAAAAACTTTATTCTTAATATTTTTTATAGTGTTTAGCTTTTGAAAGCTTTTGAAAAGTAGCTTTTCAAAAGCTAAATAATTTAACTTTTAACTTTTCAAACACTATGTAATCAAATTTTATTTATTATTTTGCCGGTCCTTTTCATCTTAGTTTACCAAATATATTACCTATCAGCTAATAGCTAATTGCTATTAATAAGCTAACAGTTAAACATTAAACAATAAACACTAACAGCTAATAGTTACAGCCAAATATAGTCTAAAAAACTTTTCTCTCCAACCCAACAGAAAAAACTGCACTTTCCTAAGTTTGGCCCAATACCAACCGGTAACTTATCAATATGGCCCAATGTAGTATTTTTTTTTTTTTTTTTTGTCTAAGGAAGAGAGCATTTTTATCTGAAAATTTTTATTTTTTACTTCTAATTTTTTTATAAAAAAAAATAAATATTATCTTTTATTTCTACCTAGAAGCAAAAAAATAAATAAATAAAAAAAATAAAATAAAATAAAATAAAATAAAATAAAGCTTCAAGTTCTATATAAAAGTGCCTTTTCTGGTCAAAATACTCTCTAATCCTCAAAATAAGCATTTTTTTTTTCCAAAAAAATGTTTCGTCAAACAGACCATAAGACATTTTATATTAGGAAGGAGAGTGATGTACAGGGGTGTAAACAAATTAAACGTTCGATGAATTACTCGTGTTTAAAATTTATGAGAGTTCATTTGTTTTCATTATGAGGGCTCTATAGCTTATCGAGCCGAATTCGAACTGGCTCAATAAGCTTAATGAGACGAGTTTGAATGAGGGGTGCTTAGCTTATTAATGTTCGCAAACAATTTGATAAAAGCTCATTAAGGGGTGGGAAAAGCTCAATAAGAACTCGTCTCGAGCGTAAGCTTCATAAACCTTATCAAGCTCGAGTTTAGATAAGGGGATGCTTAGCTTGGCTCAATTCGGCTCATTTACACCCCTAGCGATGTCATTTGAACCTAGGCTAGTCCCCAACTAGGACAAGATAGTTACTTTCTCCTATGTTGTACCAATATCATCTAAACTGGACCCGTTATAAAAAGGGTCAATTATGCCACTAAGTTTTTATACCTTATCTGTTACATTAATTTAGTCTCTAAACTTCTAATTGTATCGATTAACTATTCTAATTAAATCTAATACATAAAATAACATTACTTTTTGATCAAAATTGTAGATTATTCATTATTTACATATACTTTCCACATCAAGGGGCATGGGTAGACGTTAAAAATAGATGAGTCTGCACTTAAGATTTTAGAATTGGACTTAATATGAGACTGGATTGAAACAATTTCATTTGTATAGGAATTAAATTAATATAATTAAAAGTTTAGGAACGAAATTGACATAATTAATAAAGTACAAGAATTAATAACCTAAATATCCCAAAAAATATCTCCTAATAATGGCAAGTATTTAAAACTTGTCATCATTTTTTACAATCCCCTTAATTCTAAGCCCAGTCCAATTAGAAAAGCCCAAAATAAAAGAGCACTGGCCCATATTAATCTTTCGATTGGATCGAAGCACTTAACTCTGTTCGGCCTAAGCACATCTCTAATCCAACTATATCAAACCGAACCGATTAAAATCAGGTCGGTCCGATCGGACCATTTTTGATTTAGGAAGCTCTGATATAAGAAGAAAAATGTTTCCATATAAAAATTTATAATAAAAAAAAATAGCTATAATTGTATAATTTACACAATATGTATAATTTTAGGATATTATACATGATACTTATATAATGGTATAATCATTAATAGTAAAAAATAAATACTTAATTTTCTAAGATCTAATATTTTTAGATATATATATCATATATTAACCATATATTAATAATGTACCAATAATATTTAATGCCAAATTAATGTTGATCAGTCTTCAGTCCAGTCTTCGGGTTTTCCGATCTTGGACGGGACCAAACTGAAGATCGATTAAGCCCATAGTCTAAGACCGAAGACAAGATTGATATATCATCAATTCGGTCTAGTCCTTGACCGAAATGGCCACTCTGGTCCGATAAATCTGTTTGGGCTAATTTTTGTTCACTCTAAAACATTGTGATTACATCACCAAACCTAGCAAGCTCGTCGGTTCGGGTTTAGGTTCAGGTCAGCTGCATCGGGTGCTATGAGGCTTGGATCAAGTCAACCTCTAATTTGGGTTAGGTCGATCAAAAGTTGGATTGACATCGGATAGGTTAATCTCCAATCGAGTCAGACACGGGGTGGGTCAGGCCAGATTTTTAGTTGACTGATCGTGTTATTTTGTTAATCCATATTTGTCAATATTTCTTTCTCTCAAAAATGAAATTATATTAGGTTCGTGTATTATTATGAATTGACTATACATTGATTAAGGAAAATAAAAGATTCAGATATCAATATCAATTTAGAAAATATTAAAAGCTTAAAGTTATATATATATATATATATATATATATATATATTATGTTAATTTTTTTTAACAGTATTATATGTTAAATTGAGTATCAAAATATGATATAAGAATTCAAAATACAAAAGTAACTAATGAAATTAGCTAATACATTGATATCACCAAATTTAATAAATATTATCAATATTTTTGTAATTTAGGACCAAATTAGCAGTTTAAAAATTATTCTTCATACAATAATAAATATCCAAAATATGAAAAAAAATATGATTATAAATGAACTTAGCATTTGATAAGCTACTTGTGTATGAATATATAAAAGCTTGTTTACGTTTCATTTGAAGGCTCCACAAGTAAATTAGCCAAGTTCAAATTCAATAAACTTAACTAGTCGAGTTTGGTAGGGTTGTTTGCCTCAATAAAATTTGAAAACAATCCATGAAAGCTCGTAAAGAACTCATTACGAGCTTATTAAAAATTCATCAAAATCTCGATGTAAACTCGTTAATGGTATAGACTTGCTATTGATATTAGTTCGACAATGGAGAGAAGATGATATGTTAATAGCTCAAACACTTCTATCTCGACTCTTGATTGTAAAATATTTTGCAAAGATATTTGAAAATTTAAATATTATTCTATGGTGTGTATGTGTAATGTGTATTCCTTTTGTAGGTCTTTCACTCTTGCTTATAATGTTATTGTCGGTGTGTGATTACATGAATATCTTGATGTAAATTTTGTGTTAACAGGCCGAAAGCATGTTGGGATGGAGCAAACTGGAAAAGGGTAAAGAACTCATAAAGTAAGAACTTTTGGAGATCTCGTATAGAAAACTTGACAACGAGCCCAAAAAGGACCAACTAGGACAAGACAACTTAGTAAAAGCGGCTTCTCTAATAAGCCAATCGATCGACCTCCTATTAGTTTGGACGCCAATCGATCAACCGGGGTGATTGGTCGATTAATGCCAATCTGTTTGGTGGTCGGCCACCTATTTGTTTGGCGGCTGATTGAGTGACTGGGGTGGCCGATGGATCGGGCCCCTAGATTGTGTCAGTTGATCAATTGATGCCTCTTGCCTCCTAGTCCCTGATGCTTTTGATTGTCCTAAACTTTATAAATACTCTATTTGCCTCAAGGGTTTTGAATCTTTCCCTGCAATCCATAATTTCTCCTTATTCCCATGCCAATCATGGATTGAAGAAGGGATATGAGTCATAATCAATCAGGGGAGTCAATATCTACATGAGTTTCTTTTGCTTCTTTCTTGTTTATTTTGTGATTTTGAGACTACTATGGTAGTTTAAGGATGATGGACTTTTACTCGTACAGATCTCACGTTTTATGACTATGTTCATCAATGATTTTCGCTACACAATTTCCGTCACCTTATGGAGAAATTATATTATATGATTCGATTTTCTTTTATACGCTTGTAGCTATTCTTGATTTTCTGATTGATTTACATATTGTCTTGAGCTTGAAGAGTAGACCTTGGTGTAATGGGTTTTCATGAGCATTTGCGAGTTATGGTTGTACTCAACGCCTATTTACACCCTAATTTTGAAAGGGGGGGACGATGTCGTTTTGAGCAAAGTGCCTAGTGCTTAACACGTGAGGCCTCCCTCGAGGAGAATTAAGCGCTTAGGTGCTGAAATAATGGCGTCTCTAGCCCAAAATCCTAAAGAAATGATCACGCTGAAAAGCATATCAACCATTCAAGGACTCGAAATGGTTGAAGGCTAAAAGGAGCTCGAGTACAAGGGAGTGCCAGGAAGGCTACAAGAGAGGTTGTTTCCAAGCTCGAGATGGTTACTTGGAGTGCAATCTCATATACTTGGTCACTAAGCTTAATCCAAGAGGACGTGGGGTTTCTAGAAGAGACTTCCACTAAGATTATTGTAATGGGCACCAAGGATTTCCCTCTAATACTGAATTTAGGATACATTCATTGAAGATTTACGCGCGCAAATAAGTAGTTTAATGGCTAGATGTGGGTAAAGTTGCCGCAGAAATAGGAACAACTGTTATTTTCTATTTTCTATAAATAAAGAACTCTGCATCAGTTCAAAGTAGTACACACACTCAATAAAAAAATTCTTCAAGTTTTCTTTACAACACACTTGTGCCTTTTCTTAGGAGTAGCGTAACTTAACACAGCTTAGATTAACGTAGAACTTGTTGTACTTGTTTCATTGGTAAACACAGTTTTTTGGATTTCAGGTATGAACCTCCAGTTTTAATACATTCCCAAATTTTGACGAATTAAGAATTAAGGCTTTAGTTTAAGGCTTTGACGGCCAAGGCTTGGGGGGGGGGGGGGGGGGGGGGGGGGGAGGGGGGAATCATATCTTGATGATGTGGGGTTGTTAAATTTGAGCATCTTTTTCCTACTCTTTCTGTGCTTGTATACGTGAACTTAGGTTCATGCTATTATTTAGGGCTATGACGGCCAAGGCTTGATCTTGATTGCGTTATTCCTAATTTAGTGACCTAAATACGGTTTGCTCTACCTTAATCCTGTCAGACCTTAACTCATTCGAGTTATTATAAGTCAAGAGTGCCAGGCTAAAAAATCTGATCGACTTGGGCTTGTATGTGAATTGCTGAGCTCTTGGATTTGTCTCCACCCCAATTTCTGACTCTTAAGTGTACCAGAAAAGGTGTCAATGGGCCCTGATCTGTTACTGTAATTGCCACTTGAGTTAGGTCTATATCCTTTTATTTTTTGTCATCACATATATAAAACAAAATCCACAAAACACTTAACAAATATCTTCTTAATTGAAGCACAAGCAGAACTCATGATATAGTTGAAGTCAAATACACCAACATATCACAACCTTTTCTTTGAAACGGTGAGTGGTTGAGGTCAAAGACGTGCGGTTTGTAATTACGCTCACTCCCTAGTCGCGGTGAGTCTCTTTTGTACGTTTATTTTGTTTAATATTTTACAGCGACCACATCACACTTAATTGTAAACAAGATAATGCAAACTACCCCGAATACGTATCTTACTATTTAATTGACATTGAGTTTGGAGTTAAGGAGTTCTTTTAGCACTATTGAGATATGCCATAACAACCAGGGTTGTTTGATGGGGTATGCCCTAGGGCTAAAGACATTATCCTACATTTTAATTGAATGTGATGCCAACTAAATCACGACCTTGGGGGGTCAACTCACCAAGTGACTTGGTGAATTGATGAATTAGCAAGTAGACGAGTTGGTACGATTATAGATGAAGGTCAGGAGGACAGCATAATTTAAAAAGCATGGAGACCTACTTAACTTTGAATTCTACCTCAAATTCAGAAGTGTTTATTTGATTTTTCTTTATTTGATTTTTCTTATAGAAGCGAGAGCCCTAGTTAGAGTCGATTGGCTCTTAATTTGCTTAGGATTAGGAGTTATTACGGTTTAGGAGGGTAGCTTACAAATGGCCCTTAGTTCTACTATTAAGTAGCTTTTCCCCCCTGTTTTCAAGAGGAGAGTTTATTTCTTTCTTCTTCTCTAATGTGACATTCAAGATTGAATTTATTTTCCTTTTGTTCTTCTTTACTTTAGCCAGTTGAAATAAAGGACGGCCACTGGATCCTTACTTTCCGTTCAATCTGAAAGGCGATTTGCATTAGTTGGTAAATGTAAGCTGGAACATTTCATCATGGCCCGAGGGAGATTGAGGTACATGCCTGCCCAGAGAGATCTATGAAAGGGACGTAGCTCACCAAATGGATAGGAGATTTAAGAATTTGGAAACTAGATACCGACATTTGGAGTTGGCGATAGAGTCGTTAATCTGAGCATCCCACCAGAAAACTTAGCCTTAACAACCACAGGGTATGGGTGAAAAGGAAAGCATGAAAGAAAGCTCTAATAACCCTTTCGAAGGGTGGGCACCCATTGGCAAAACCTCATAAGGGAGAGGCTAACCTCAAACATGTCTAAGTACGTTGAAAACAAGCAGTGGGAATCCAAGCTTCAAATTGAGATCTCGAAATCCCAAGGTGGTTGACAACTAGTGAATTCTTGGATTAGTTGGTGTATGTTGAGGAGGTTTTTGAATTTAAAGAGTTTCACGAGCATAAGTAGGGTCCTCTCATAGCAATAAAGTTGAGAGGGGGCTGCCACCAGGTGGCCCCAATTAAAGCATTCAAGGTTATAGCAGGTCAAAAGCAAGATTGAAACTTGGGAAAAGATGAAGCAGCACATGCATAACGCTTTCTTTCCCCATAATGATGCTAGGATTATGTACCAGAAATTCTTAAATTTACATCAACTGTCATGATTTGTGGAGGACTATGCTGAGGAATTCTATTTTGGTGGCAAGGAATGACCCAACGGAGTTTGAAGAGCATATGACAAATATGTATATTGGCGGTTTAAAGGACATGTTGCAGGAGGTGTTGATTATGTTTGACATCTTCTCTATTTCAAAGGCACATTAGAGAGCCTTGCAAGTTGAGAAGGAGCACCAAACCAGTAGTTTTTGGAGTGATTAGGCTAGTGAGCAAGAGTCTAATTAGGTAAGACCCTAGCCAATATTGGCGTTCTGGGACCATTTGAGAAACTAGATGTGGTGAGTACTGGTGGACCAAGTAACCAAGATCAAGCCAAGAATTAGGCTAGGAGCTCAAGGAGAATTGTTTCAGGTGTGGCGAGATGAGATACCATATAGCCAAGTGTTGTAAGGGTGAGAAGTACGACAAGGAGTTGTACATTTAGGAAGTTGATCCTTGTGATAGCGATTTGATCACTAAAGAGGTTAAGGCGGAAGTAAAGCCTGCCAGTGAGGAGCAAATAGTGGAGGATGAAGAGCACTTTTAGGCAAGTTTGTTAAGATCCATGTGAGGAAGAGGGAGATACGTGTTTAGGAATAACATCTTCTCGATGAATTACACAATTGGCGAGAAGATTTGCCACCTAATCATTGATTTCAATGGTTGCAAGAACGTTATCTTAGAAGAGGTAGTCAAAAGATTGGGATTCAAGATGGAGGAGCATCCAAGTCCACCTAAGCTTTCATGGCTAAAGAAGGAAAACTAGGTAGTAATGACTAAACGTTGCTTGATTAACTTTTCTACGGGTGCGAAATACTGAGATGGGCTATATGGTGTGATGTGGTGATCGTGAACCTGTGTCACCTATTACTTGAGTGCCCATGGCAGTTTGATACAGGTGCAAACCATGATGGGCGAAGTAGTACTTACAGTTTTATGTTTGAGGAAACAAAGATTGTGTTGTTGCCTAGGAAAGTATAAAGCACCTTCTGTAGCTTTAATTGAGGCCCCGAGTCTTCAGATCGGGACCATGTTTGCCAAACAAGGTGGTGTGACCTGAATCATAGCATGTTACTTGAAAAGGAGTGAGACCAAGACAAGATGAAGGATGAGTTTAAGAGTAAGCTGGAGGAATTTGCTAACGTCTTTCCAGAGAAGTTATCGAGTTCCTTGCTGCCATTGAGGGACACTCAACACTAGATTGGTCTAGTACTCGGTGTCACATTGCCAAATATGTCGCATTAGCGCTTGCTAACTGAGGGACATTCAAAGCTGCTTGCTAATTGAGGTGGTTGGTTTTGGGGTTGAGGTTTCAGTCCAGCTCCTATTTTCCATGTTTTTTGTTTGATTTTTCTTCAGCTGAGTCCCATCCAGGTGGACTTTTGGGTGGCTTTGCTTCAGCTTCTTCCGTTGTCCTGTCTTTTTTGTTTTTTTTTGTCCCCTTCTCTTGTTTTGGTGGTCGTGATTTGTTCTATTTTTTGGTTTGGTTGCGCCTGTTTCTTGTTGTTGTCTCCCTGTTTTTCTCTTTCGGGTCTGTTCTGTAAGTCTCCCGGTTTTGAGATTTTCAGGGGCTCGTTTTGCCGAGTTCTCTGTTTTGTTGTGCGATTTTGGCGCTAATTACCAAAAAAAAAATGTCGCATTAGCGCATGAGTCCAACAAAACATGAGGAGTATAGGTGCTGGGTGGAATAGTGACTTAGCCCAGTTTTATTGAGAAAGCATGAGACCATGTGCGGCTCTTGCTCTCTTAATGCCAAAGAAGGATGGAACTCAGCGAATGTGAGTGGATAGCAAAGTCATTAATAAAATCCCATTACGTTATCATTTCCCAATTCTTAGATGATTTATTGGACTAGTTGAATGGTTCGAAGATATTTATTAATTTGGACTTGAAGATCGGATATCACCATATATGTATTTCGCTAGGGGATGAGTGGAAAACAACATTCAAGACGCGAAAAAGATCATGTGAGTGGCTGGCCATGCCGTTTTTGTTGCCCAATGCACCAAGCACACTCACGGGGTTCATAAAATAGGTATTGCATATGTTGGGAAGTTTGTGGTGGTTTACTTTGATGTCATTCTCATTTATAGTCTGAGTAGGGAAGTGTATCTGGGCCTCCTTAGAGTAATACTAGGGACCTTGAGGGAGCAACATTTGTTTGCTGCTTTAAAGAAGTGTGTGTTCCTGACAAATAGGGTTATATTATTTGGCTTTGTAGTATCTAAGGAAGGCATGGCGGCAGGTGAGAGTAAGTTGGCTGTACTCGAGATTGGCCACAGCCAAGTACGTTAGAAGTTCATAGCCTCCATGAACTTGCTTCCTTCTATAAGCGATTCATACCATACTTTAGTTCACTATGGCATCATCACTGATTTCATGAAGGGTAGAAGCTTTAAATGGACTCTCGAGGCGTTGGACGCCATGGAAACAATAAAACAAAAGCGAACCAATGCACTACTACAAGCTTTACCCAACTTCCAATTGACATTTGAACTATGCACTAATGCTTCGAAGATAAGGATAGAAGTTGTATTTAGCCAAGATGGAGTTCGATTGCCTATTTCAGTGAGAAACTTGGCAACAGTAAGTTGAGGTACTTGATATATGATGTTGAGTTTTACACAATATTTTGAGCACTAGGGCACTAGAAGTCTTATCTTTCCGTGCTAACCCAGTTTTTGGACTCGTAGAGGCAAGCGCCGTGTTAACCCATAGAGTTGGATTACAAGTTAATCTGGTTGTATCGTTACAAGGGCTTGAACAACTTAGGGCAGTAATGAACTCTAGGGAGCCACAATTCTTCAATTTGATTCTTTTTTTTACTATTTCCAATTTATGCTTTGATCATTACTATTTGGTTGAGTCTGTATGTTTAAGCTTGAGATTTGCAGTGCTCGAAGTTTATGGAGTTCTACTTCGTAGCTTTTGCCTTCATGAGTGAAACTACTCGAGTTTGTGGTCAAGCCCAAGACCATATCTATTCTAGCACCAGATTTATTCTATTCAAGCTTGAGGTTTTCTCCTTACAAAGTTGGGGTTCGTTCCACTCGAGATCCGTTATACTCAAGGTCAATGGGTTTGGCCTTTTTAATTTGATTTGTGTATCAGAACCTACTGTTTTGAGTTCAATCTTGAGTACTAATTATCTCTATTTTTCCAACAATCTAAGTCATCTATATGATGAGTAATCAAAATATAGTGAACGTAGGCTTTGTCGTCCTTAATGTTTTGAAAATCGGACCCTTCATATGTGAAAAAATGTTATAAGATATGGTCGGACAAGATGGAATTCTTCAATGGATAAATTGAATTCAACTATGTGCTTTTAAATGATACTAAAAAGGTGAAATAGAGATTTTGACAAAGATAATTGAACTTGGAGGGGAATGATTATTCTCTATATCAAATGTACAGTAAGGTGAATAAAATGTGTGATACTTCTACTTAGAACTTACCTAAGAGGGCTAGGTAAGTTACTTCTAGTGTTTTAAGAATTGAAAATTGGTAAAAAATTTTCACTTCTCATATTCTGTCAATTTCTTGGTAACTAAACAAGAGGGGAAATGGCCACTTCACATGAATTCCGATTTCCTATATTTATTTCCTGAAAACCAAACAAGGCCCCCATAGAGCTTGCAATGTACTGTTATAGGTATAGAAATTGAAAGCAAGACAAATATTAGATGATGCAAGTGTACAATTAAATATAGGAAAACTTTCACTTAGGTATCCTAATGTTTGAATATTTATTACTTAGATATCCTGATGTTTTAATATATACAATTGAGTACCTTGTAGTTTAAATATTTTATCACTTAGGTATTATTAAGTTTGAAAATTTTATCAATCAAATGCCCTTTTGTCAAAATTTGATATATTTTCGTTGGACAATACTACAATGAAACACGATTTTGTCAATATATTATTATCTTCATTATAAATTTTTTTTTTTTGGCACAAAATGCTAACATGTCACATGATTTCAGGAATATTTAGTAGTTTACATAACATTTAGCGAACTTTAGTATAACTTGCTAAATTTTTACTGAAAACATCAACCAAACTATATATGGGATCATAATTATGTACAATATTTGCATTATAAGTATAAAATTGGTTAGATTCTTATAAAAATTCTTCAAATTTGACAAAAGATGCGTAGGTGATAAAATATTTAAACTCCATGAAACTTCATTGGATACAGTAAAATATCATGCTACCTAAATAATAAGTTGTCAAATCTCAAGATACCTATGTGATAATTTTCCTTAAATAAGTTTTGGAGTATAGTCACATTATTCTTTGGGCTATTTACGCCAAAAGTCCCTATACTTAGCCCATTGTGTCAATTTAGTCCTTTGGTCAAATTTACGTTAATTTAATGCTGTTACAAACCCAAAGGTTAGTGACGAGCTCTGATACCACTTGTCACGAACCTAAGTTTGTGACTTGGATAATTTTGAGAAGAGAGAACGAGGGAGAGAAAGAGAGTAGAGACTGAGAAGAGAAGTAGAGAGATTAGAGGAGGATTAAGGGAAGAGAGTTAGAAGAAGAGGAGAAGTTAGAAGTAGAAGGGGAGAGGTTAGAGAAAAGAAGAGAAGTTTGGAGAAGGGAAGGAGAAATTTAGAGTTAGAAGGGGGAAAGGGGGATCAGTTAGAAGAGAGAAAGAGGAAGAGAGAAGTTTAATTTTTCATTTCAATTCTTGATGCCAAAAACACAAGATTACAAGTGTTTAAATAGAGCTTGGGGGAGGGGGGAAACCCCACTACCCTTTCCCTCCTAATTACATTTCAAATTCAAAACTTAAACTAAACCATTTGCCTCCTAAACACACCCCCCCGACCGGCTCACTCCTAAACCCATTTCAAATTCAAAATTTGAACTAATTAATTTTACAATATTTTTCATTACATAGCCGATACAAAAATTATAAAAGCGAAAAATAGCCGTTTGGTTCCTTGGCTTGTGAGAGTCACGGCTAGGGTCGTGACAAATGCCATAATTTTAAACAGTAAAATTATGTTAAATGCAAGCAACTTATTATAAATTTATCCATTTACTCAATTTAACCGAATTCGTAGCCGAATCATTAAAATTTTCATTAAAAACTTAGAATAAAATTTTCTCTAAGGACAAAATTAACACATTTTAAGTTACATAGGAACTAAATTAACATAAATAAAAATATAAAATTAAATTAATATAATAAAAAAAATACAAAAATATTTAGCGTAAATAACCCCTTTTTTCCTTCACTCCTTGCCTCAAACTTATTCCACCGACCTACCTTGTAAACAAGTAGCCAAGTCGCCGAAGGAGGGTATTTTTGTCATTTAAATCAACAACTGGACGATAAACTAACATAAAAATAAATCTGGGCAGCCCGCCACGTCATCCGACCCAAATTCAAATGACAAAATTAGCCCCAAAACTCACCGCCTGATCGTATAAAATACGGTACATAGAGATGGCAAATTCAACTCGACTTGAAAAATTGACCAGAAAAACCTATGAACCAACCCGATCCGAACTGAAACTATATTGTAAATAATTGAACCTGAAACTGAAATGACCTGACCTACAGCTAACACAATCTGTTCTTTGCCTGACCTGAAGACAACCCGACCCACCATTGACCTGAACCAACCCGACCCAAACTAACTTGAACCCAAACCCAATCTGACTTAAAAGCTAAATTTATCCAAGGTCTTTAAATTTAATGAGAACTACTAGTTGTCAGAAGTACAATTGAACTTTATAACATATTCTTGAGCACCTATATTGATAATATAATAAATATATTAGTAAAAATTTAAATTATTTGGTATTATTTAAACTTTTGTTACTGGTTCATACCACCAAGGCACTAAATAGTAGAATTATGAAGACCTGAAACCTATACAACATGACCTAAGATTGACCCGAACCCGTGTTAAAAATAAAATACTTAAAAATAAGGAATGCAATGGAAGAAATAATCTTGTATTTGATGATTAATCTAGTACATCAACTAAGCTATTTATAATAGTAAGGAAATGCGCAAAGAGTCTCAACTCTAGAGCTTCCTACTTACAAGTTACAAAGAAATAAAAACCTTAGTAAATAGGCCTTAATGGCCGGTTGTGAGCAAGAGAAGAGAAGAGGAAATAAAACACTACCTACTTACAAAGAATCTTCTAGATTTGCTTAATTACAAAGAATATTCTAGAGCATAAATACGTACATGTATGAAAATACAAAATATGCACAAATACGTAAAACAAAACTCAACACTCCCCCTCAAGTTGGAGAATGTAAATTTACAATGCCCAACTTGCCAATAAAAGAAGAGTGCCCCGGGTGGCCTAAAGCCTTGGTGAATAAATCTGCAATTTGTTCTCCACTCCGAATGTAGGCTGTGGTGATCTCCTTGGACAGTAATTTCTCACGAACAAAGTGACAATCTATCTCAATGTGCTTCGTTCGTTCATGAAATACAGGATTAGATGCAATATGAAGAGCTGCCTGGTTATCACAAAACAATAAGGCAGGATTATCAGTAGGAACAATAAGATCAGATAATAACCGACGCAACCACACTATCTCACTAGACGTGGTAGCCATAGACCGATATTCAACTTTAGCCGAGGAACGAGACACCACAGTCTGTTTCTTGGACCTCCAAGACATGGGCGACTCTCTCAAGAATATAACATACCCCGTTGTAGACCGTCTAGTTGTAGGACAACCAGCCCAATCTGCATCACAATAAGCTCGGAGTTTCAAATCACAATCAGAAGAAAGAAATATTCCTTGTCCCGGTGTCCCCTTAAGGTAACGTAGAACTCGCATAGCAGCATCGAGATGAGGCATATGCGGATCATGCATAAATTGACTTAATACACGAACAGCATAACAAATGTCAGGACACGTAATAGTCAAATATAGTAGATGACCTACTAGACGTCTATATTGTCCACTATCAACAACAGGCTCGCCAACGCCATTTGCTAGCGAATGGTTTTGAACTATGGGAGTAAACACGGGCTTAGCACCTAGGATCCCTGCTTCACTAACAATGTCAAGAGCATATTTTCGTTGACTAAGCATAATTCCCTTTTGAGAATGCGCAACCTCGATATCCAAAAAATATTTAACCGGTCCTAGATCTTTAATACCAAAAGATTGATTCAAGATGGCTTTGACCCCTTTAATGTGTTCTTCATCATTATCCGTTATGAGTACGTCGTCAACATAAATGAGAACTGCTGTATAGGTCGTCCCATTCATATAGGTAAATAATGAATAATCAGCTTTAGATTGTTGAAAACCAATCTTAATTAAGGTCAAGGTGAATTTGTGATTCCAATTTCGGGAGGCTTGTTTAAGTCCATAAAAAGATTTTCGAAGGCGACAAACTTTCCCTTCATTTTTACGTTCAAAACCTTGAGGAAGTTTCATGTAGACCTCTTCATCTAGGTCTCCATGAAGAAATGCATTATTCACATCTAATTGTTGGATAATCCAACTACGGGCCGAGGCCACGGCCAACACACAATGAACAGTCACAAGTTTAGCAACCGGAGCAAAGGTATCATGATAGTCTATACCTTCTACCTGAGTGTACCCCTTAGCAACAAGACGGGCCTTATAGCGTTCAATTGTCCCGTTTAATTTGTACTTGATCTTGTAAACCCACTTTGAGTCTATTGCCTTCTTACCGATTGGTAGTTTCTCTAGTGTCCACGTACGGTTCTGCTCAAGTGCCTTGATCTCCTTGTCCATAGCTTCCCTCCAATGTTCATACTGAATGGCCTGGTTAAAATTTTTTGGCTCATCACCTGAGGTGATGGCATTTAAAAGTTTTGAATGAGCATTAGAAAAATGTACATTAGAGACAAAATTTGAGATTGGATAAAAAATACCAGAGTTAGTTGATGGAGTGGCAGTTGGAGATTGGGCTATAGAAGGCGGTACCTCAGTGATGTAATCTTGATATTTGACGGGCATAGAACGCACTCTACTACTTCTTCTCAATGTATCTTCCTCGATATGCATACTACTCCCCCTGTCGGCTTGCTGCGGCTCCACTGTTGGGGCACTGTCCGGTTCAGCAACCGGTACAGCGCCCAGCTGAAGCTGCAGCTCACTATCCGACAGTGAGCTGCTATTCTGCTGCTATACCGGTCCGACATGGACCGGGTCTAACTCTACTTGTTCATTCAAGTGACTAACATGCTTTTCCGGTGTCAAATTTAACTCATTGATTTTCAAGAAAGGCATGGAATCTTCATAAAACCAAACATCCCTAGACACAATGATCCTTTTATCATCCAAGCTATATATTTTATACCCCTTTTGACCGTGAGGATATCCCACAAAAATACCCGGTGAAGCTCGTTTGTCAAATTTGTCACTAGACCGATCTTTAACATGAAAATAACATAAACACCCAAAAATCCTCAAATGATCATATGATGGGATTTTGCTCATCAAAACCTCATATGGGCTCCTATTAGCAAGTAAAGGAGTAGGCATCAAATTTATCAAATATATAGCTGTTAAGATACACTCACCCCAAAATCTTTTAAGGAGACCGGCTTGAAATCGAAGTGCACGTCCAACCTCCAACAGATGTTTATGCTTCCGCTCAACCACACCGTTTTGTTGAGGTGTCCCTATCAACGAGGTTTGAAATTGGATCCCATGCTTGGCGTAGAAACTCAACAGTGGCCCGTATTTAAATTCTTGGCCATTGTCACTCCTTACTCCTTTCACCTGCAAACCAAACTGAGTAACCACCATTCGACAAAAATCCATGAGGATCCCATGAGCTTGGGACTTCTCTCTCATGAGATAAACCCAAGTACAACGACCACAATCATCAACAATCGTTAAAACATAACGCGCACCAGATAAAGATAAAGTCCGGTAAGGTCCCCAAATATCACAGTGTATTAATTCAAAACAATGCTGAGTTATTGAAACTGACAAAGGAAAGGGCAAACGTGCTTGTTTTGCACGATGACAAGAATCACAAACAACATTTGTTCCTTTGATGTTCAAATGCGGAAAAAGAGAAAGTTTATTGAAAGCAACATGTCCCAACCGGCGATGCCACAAAACTGCTTCTTGGTTATTTCTGACCATGTGTGCCGAAGTCTCAAGCGACCCAGCTTCCAACAGATATAGCCCATTTCTCAACTTACCCGCTCCAATCAGCGTCCTCGAGTGAGGGTCCTGAATGTAACAAAAATTAGGAAAAAATGTCAACGTACATTTTTCATCACTCGTAAGTTTGCTCACCGATAATAAATTACAATAAAAACCAGGCACGTACAATACGTCATGAAGAACAATATTATCAAGAATTTGGACCTTTCCTATATGCGAGACCGATAAAGTAGTCCCGTTGGGTAACTTTACGGGTCTAACGGTTTGGTTTGACACAACGTCGAACATTTGAGATAGAGACGAAACCATGTGATCGGTGGCACCGGAATCTATAATCCAACTTTGATTTGAAATAAAAACCTGACCTGTCAGATTTATGCTGGGAGAAGCAAGATCTGGGCTGAGTAGGGACATAAGTTGTTGATACTGGCTTGCGGACAACCCGACGATGGGACTATCGGGTTGCACAGGCGCTGCGCCGCAGTGGGCTGCCGCTGCAGCAATGGCCCCACTTCCAACTTCCTTTGGTTGTTGTCTCTTCCAACCGGGAGGATACCCTATCAACTCAAAACATTTGTCTTTTGTGTGACCCTGTTTCTTACAATAAGAACAAGTAACACGGTTATTACGACGAGGAAAATTACCCGAGGAGGTTGGAATACCACCTCCCCCATTCGAACCCTTCACAGCAAGCGCAGCCCCTTCGGGTTGCACAATAGAACCTGTAGCTACGCTTTGTTGTTTCTCCTCTTAACATAAAATAGAGTAGCATTACCAACAGAAGTCAAGGGTTTAGAATTCATTAGTTGAGGTCTAACGGTAGAGAATGATGGGTCTAAACCCATTACGAGATCCAAAAGCTTCTCCATATCGCGGATGGCACAAAAGGACTTAGCATGTCCACAAGTGCAAGGCGGAATTTCTATGAGAGTGTAAAGCTCATCCCATAGGGATCTCAATTTAGTGAAATATGTGGAAATCGGCAAATTTTATTGCCTCAAATGTGAGATCTCGCGCTTTAGCTCGTAGATACGGGGAACATTGCGGTGAGAAAACCTTTCATGCAAATCCAACCAAACATCACGTGCGGTTTCTAAATAAGTGATGCTCTCGTATATCTCTTTAGAGACAGAATTCGAGAGCCAAGTCGAAACCATGGAGTCACAAGCACTCCAGTTTTCAAAGTCCGGTGAATTCTCATCCGGTTTTGGAATACTTCCATCAAGAAATCCTATTTTCCTTTTTGCCTTAAAAACCTTCAATATGGACCTCCTCCAAGATTGATAATTTGGTCCAGTTAAAACGTTTTGGACAAAAACCAAACCCAGATTATCAGAAGGATGAAGATAAAACGGGGAGTTGATGTCCACGGCTCCCCCTATCACGGTAGCCGGCACGGAAATTTGATTGTTATTATCTTGTGCATTAAGAGTGTTATTCTCATTGTTAATCTCCGCCATATTCTACGAAGCTAAAACACAAGACAAACACAAAGACAAGAAAAGGATAGGAAAAAACTCACAAAGTGCACCACTAGGTGCACGGCAGCCTTGAACCGAGAGGAGATTTCAACCCGAGATCGAGACGTGCTCTGATACCATGTTAAAAATAAAATACTTAAAAATAAGGAATGCAATGGAAGAAATAATCTTGTATTTGATGATTGATCTAGTACATCAACTAAGCTATTTATAATAGTAAGGAAATACACAAAGAGTCTCAACTCTAGAGCTTCCTACTTACAAGTTACAAAGAAATAAAAACCTTAGTAAATAGGCCTTAATGGCCGGTTGTGAGCAAGAGAAGGGAAGAGGAAATGAAACACTACCTACTTACAAAGAATCATCTAGATTTGCTTAATTACAAAGAATATTCTAGAGCATAAATACGTACATGTATGAAAATACAAAATATGCACAAATACGTAAAACAAAACTCAACAACCCGAGACCACTCAAAATTAAATTGACCTGAACTTGAAATAACTTGACCCAGACCTAACCTGACCTGAGTACAGGTAAAACCCGAAAGTGATCCGAGCCTAAATGAGTTGACCCGAACCAACCCCGACCCGAGATTATTATAAACCCGAAATGACCCAAACCCGAATGGGTTCACCCGAACCCCACCCAAATAACCCGATTGCCACCTCTAGGTACATATATGACACCTTCATAGTATTTCTACATTATGTGCTTGAGACTCTGAGAGTTATTTACACTGTTATCATGTGTTTTTAAGCTTGTTTAAATAAGTCGTTTATCTTTTCTTTTCTTCCAGTTGGCCTCTTATCTTTCTAACTTTGTTTAAATTAGTTTCTCATTTTTTTCTTTTGTTCAAATTGGTAACTTATCTTTGTAACTTTGTTCAAATTAGAGTCACATCTTTTCTTTTGTTAAAATTGATCGTTTATCTCTATAACTTTATTCAAATTAGTATCTCATTTTTTTTTTGCGAATTAGTCTCTAATGTTTTACTTTAAGACAATGCCCTCATTTTTTTAACTTTTACATAATTTTGGTCACAATATAGGGGACTAATTTTGTTATAAACTAAAACATTGGGGGCCCATTTAAAAAAAAAAAAAAAAAAGTTCAAATGACTAATTTGAACAAAGTAAGAGAGATGAATGACTACTTTGAATAAAAGAAAAAATGAGTGACCAATTTGAATAAATTTAAAAGGGTTATTCACTTTTTAGTAGCTCAACGTTTATAGAAATAATAAAAGTAGCCTAAATTTTACATATATTAATAATTAGGTCTCATTTCCCTCGAAATCTAATGTTGAAAATCTAGGTTTTATTTTGTTAGTACCTTAAGTTTTATATACATTAATAATTAGGTCTCATTTCCGGCAAAATCCAACGTTGAAAACCTAAAAATATAAAATTGCTTATAAAAAATGGCATCGTTTTGAAACCTGATGATTTGGAGAAGACACCATGTTAGTTTATTGGGAATATGAAGAAGACGACAAGTTAATTTACTGGAGATTTGGAGAAGATGATGACATGAGACTTTTTAAATGGATCAAAAACGCTGCTGTTTTGCTAGAGCATGCTTCAAAATGGCGCCTTTCGTTCTTCTCAGGAACACAAGAATAATCACGTCGCCGAATTTTGGTGTCTAGCTTTAATAGGACGATATTTTTATCATGGACAATCGTCTTTGCTAAGTTTCTAATGTTGAGTTTTGCTGGAGAGATATCTAATTATTAATATATACAAAACCTAAGATACTCAAAAACAAATCGAAAAGAATAGACACATTTTTATATTTCAACAAATATAATTTTGAACGATTTAGTCATCAAACTCCTAATAAAATATCCCTTTTAGTCAACCAAGTGATTTAAAATGAACAAGTTGGTCATCCAAGTTAAATTTTGAAAGATTTAGTCACCCAACTTATAACAAAAGTTTTATTTAGTCATTCAAGTGTTCTAAAATGAATAAGTTAATCACCCAAGTAATAATATAAAAAATTTTATCTTTCAACTTTAAATAACAACTCATTTTCTTCCATAAAGTGATTCAAAAATGATAAAAGAATTTATCATCCAAATAAAAAATAACTAATTTAATTATGTTTTTGATTTATTTATTTCATTAGTCTGCATATTTTTTTTTAAAGTCTATGTTTTATTTGTAACAAACTAGTGCACATTTTTTTACAATATTTTTTCAAGTTTTATATAATGTTAAAATTGATTTATAATTTTTTAATTTTTACCTAAAGTCAATAGCCAGATGTGCACTAGTTAGAACATAGACTTTGAAAGGAAAATATAAGAACCAATGAAATAAATAAGTCAAAAATATAATTAAATTAATTATTTTTTATTTGGGTGATAAAGTTTTTTTATCATTTTTAAATCACTTTAGGGATGAAAATAAACTATTATTTAAAGTTAGGGGATAAAATTTTGCAAATTATTATTTGAGGGACCAACTTGTCCATTTTAAACTACTTCGGTGACTAAATGATACTTTTAATATAAGTTGGATGACTAAGTCTTTTAAAATTTAACTTGGGTGACTAATTTAGCCATTTTAAATCAATTGGGTGACTAAAATGAATTTTTATGAGAAGTTTGGTAAATAAATCTTCCAAAATTTGACTTGGGTGCCAAAAGGTCCATTTTTTGACTACTTTGCTATCCAAAGGGGGACTTAATTCATGATACTAACATTAAATAACTCAAAATAAAAATGAGGGACCAATAGTGTAAATAACTCATCCATTATGTTTTGTTTGGCAATTGGGTAAAGAGGGGAAGGATACGGTAATATTCTACCTTTGTTTGAATATGTCAAATTAACTCCCTATTTGGCAACCGGGGTAAAGCAGGGTAAATTATTAAACTTATTTGGCAATTTTTTTTAAAGGTAATGGGGGTAAAAACTTACCCCCAGTACCCTACTTTACTCCTATTTTCTTTAACCCCCCATTTGGGGAGCAAAGGGGGCAGAGTAAGATTTTAAAAGATTTCGAACAATTTTGCCCTTATTTTAACTATAATTCTTTTTACTCTTACTCCTTTACTCAATTACCAAATAAGGATAATTCATTTACCCCTTTTTACCTTTATCCATCTTAATTTGATATATCCAAATAAGGGTAGGATATTATCTTATCTTTTCCTACTTTACCCCTCTTTACCCTCCCCTTTTTTATTAAGGATGGCAGTAAGGCAGGTAAAACCCGCTGCCCATGGGTACCTGGCCCGTTTGGTGCGGGCACAAGTACAAGTAGGGCGAGTAATGGGCAAGGTTTGGTGTACCTGCCGCATTGTGGCAGATACGAGTATAGTGTTGTATCTGCCCTGCCTCACCCCACCTCATGTTGGAAATGTAACAAAGCGGGGGTTTTTTTTTTTTTTTTTTGAATAGAACAAAGCCTGAGGGCTAGGAGCTCATGAATATATCGTCATTGAAAATAGCATACAGACTCGACGGAATATTCCGTCACCAGAAATGATCACAACAAAAAGAAGCATGCATTCTAGCCACAAAGTGGGCCGTCTGATTATAACCCCTAGGGGCCCAAACAAACTCGACCACAGAATTGGAGGATTCGAGAAAGGAAATATGACTGACGATCGCTATAACCTCGCTAGGGACCACCGTTTGTCCCCGGATGGAGGAAATGATGTCCTTACAATCGGATTCGATGATGATTGCCCTCTAACCCTGGGAAACCATGAGAGAACGCGTTGCCCGCACCGCCAAAGCTTCCGCAACACCTGTACAATCATGCAAAACACATGCAATAGCTGTTGTTTCTCGGCCATGAGACCAAGAGACATCACAATTTATTTTAAGACAATTTGCATTCGGGGGGTCCACCTAGGGCTGCATGGAGTGGGATAAGGGACTTGGTCCTAAACCGGGAAGCAAGCACTCGTGAGGGAGGACATGCCCCAGAATTCAGCAGCCTGCTTGGAAAAGAAACCTGCATAGGGTCGAGCCGTCGATTTTCATAAAAGAAAACATTCCTAGCTTTCTAAAGCCTCCAGCAAAGATAAGCAATATCACTCATATCTTCATTTGGCAATCCCAAGTCAATGGAAACATGTTCCCACCACCAGACAAAACCTCTGAAGCCAGTTACCGGGGGCGGAAGCCCCACTTAGATTAGAACCAAGAGGCTCTCGACGAGTGGCCAAAGAAAAGAAGGTGTTCAGTGGACTCGATCGAGGCCTGGCAATGAGGGCAACTTGGGTAGGGGGGAAATCTTGTGAGCAAAGAGGTTTTCCTTCGAAGCGAGGGCATTAGAGTAGGCTCTCCAAATAAAATGCTTCACCCGAGGGCAAGCCTTGAGTTTCCAAATGTGAGAGATGGCCTACTCATTAGGGAGGGAAGAGGAAGAAGCATTCGAAGGGCGAGAGGCATGGATGGAGCCATTCCGCCAGACATGATACCCTGATTTAATTGAGTAAACCCCTGATTGGGAGAAATGCCAAATTAGGGAGTCATTGTCACTTGGGTTACCAATTGGGATGGAGCGGATAAGTTTAACCAGGTCCGGGTTGAACCATGATTCCAGAGTAGAAATGTTCCAACTTCTATGGTCTTGGAAAATGAGATTTGACACCCTCATGGATAAGGTACCCGTAGCGTGGGGGCGACTGAGTGGATGGATCAAAAGGGAGGGAAGCCAAGGGTCATCCCCAAGGTTGATATTTTTACCACTATGAACATTCTATCTCAAGCCAGTCAAGAGAAGATTTCTACCCTTAAGCAGAATTCACCAACCCGATGATGGAGATTAACCAATCAAGCGTGAAGTGAGGAGCAATCATTAAAATAAATGCCTTTAAGAGTGCGGACCCAGAATGCATTAGGATTTGTGATGGTTCTCCAAGCTTACTTGGCCAGAAAGGCCAGGTTGAAGCCCTCCATATCCCGGAAGCCGAGGCCTCCTTCTTTTTCCGAGCGGGCTAACCGAGACTAGTTGACTCAATGGACACCTTTCTCCTCACAAGAACCGCCTTTCCACCAAAATCGAGTAATCATGGAATTGAGGCAACGGCCAAAGGAAACGGAATCTTAAAGCAGTTCATAACATAGGATGTGATTGAATTAATAACCGATCTAATGAGGGTTTCTCGGCCCGCATGCGAAAGGAGCTTAGCCTTCCAGCTCTGGGTCTTAGACCGAATTCTTTCATAAAGGAAATCAAGGGTGTCCGTTTTGGATTTACCCCAGAGAAGTTGGGTTCCGAGGTATTTCTCATGGACGCCCCATAGGAACCACACAAAGAATCTCAATATATCGATCATGGGTTGCCATAGGGGTGTTGGAGGAGAAGAACACATGAGATTTCTCAGAATTCATTCTTTGTCTAGTGGTGGCACAAAAGGTGTCCATGACCTTTTTTTTTCCCACCGAACAACCTTTGTCAGAGGCCTCAGAGAAGAGCAAATTGTCATCTGCGAATAGCAAGCAGGACAAACGGGGACAAGCATGACAAATATGAAAGCACTTCCATTCGCCCCGAGGCCACCTCCCTCTCAATGAGAGCTGAAAGGGCTTCCATAATGAGGAGGAAGAGGTAGGGTGAAGGGGGTCACCTTGGCGAAGCCCGCATTCAATGGGGAAGCTCTCCAATCTTCTCCCCGTTGACAATGGGACTCACTCTAACAGAAAAAACACATTCTATAATTGTTTTAACAAAAATTTCGGAAAACCCAATTAAAGAGCATTTTTTCCAAGAAAGACCAATCAACTTGATTATAAGCTTTCAAAAGATCCAATTTAAGGACAAGGAAGCAGGAGTCCCCTTTCAAAAATAAGGACAAGGAAGCAGGAGTCCCCTTTTCTTTTATTTTTGAAAGCATGAAAAGCTTTGTGAGCCACTATAACATGGTCTTGGATCTGCCTCCGGGGAATGAAAGTCGATTGGTAAGGGGATATAATATCCCCCAACCACAGCTTAAGCCTGTTAGCAAGAATCTTAGCTATAATTTTATAGCTAAAATTGCACAAGCTAATAGGTCTAAACTGGGAAACAAGCTCCGGGCGAGTCACTTTCGGGATAAGTACAATATTAGTGTGGTTGAGACATTTGAGAAGCCACCCCCTCTGGAAAAATCTTTTAATAGCATTGCAAACATCCTCACCTATAATACTCCAAAATGAAGAGCAAAAAATACCGGGGAAGCCGTCCAGACCCGGAGCTTTAGCAACTCCTAGTTGATCACGAGCCTTCCAGATTTCATCATCTTTAAGGGGGCTGTCCAAAACCGACAGCATCACTGCATTCACCTTTGGGAAAATGCAGCTTAGAGCATCGTTAGCGTTAAAGGTGGGCCGAGCTTTGTAGATATCCTTGAAATACTTAGTAAAAACGCTTCAGATTTGGATATCATTCTCCACCCAAATGCCCTCTCTATTCCGGATCCTTTTAACCTCATTGACTCTTTTCCGGTGCAAAGTAGAGGCATGGAAAAATCAGGTATTTTTGTCCCCATGTGTGAGCCACTTAATTCTAGATCTTTGAGCCCAGTGTCTTTCCTCAGCCTCTCTATATGTTCAAAGATTTTCAAGAATGCCTCTTTCCTCTTCGAGGTCCTCTAAGGAGGATGATCGGCTTTGGAGTTCTGTCAGAAGGGGATAATGCTTTTTCCATGAAAGACCACTTTTCCTTGGATACACGTCTGTGATTTCTGGTTAAGAACAAACATACGGGATCCACGATGATCAAAGCTCCAAACCTTTTCAACAATGTTATTACAATCGTCCTCAAGCAACCATTTACTTTCGAATTTGAAATCTTTAGTGAAAGATTTCCTTTCTCCTTTGGCAAGGATGAGCATAGGAGAATGGTCAGATTCCATGGCGGGGAACAGGGTGACAAAGACGTTGGGAAAGAGAGATAACCACTCCAAATTTGCAGCCGATTTATCAATACATTCTTTAATATTTCTCGACCCTGGCTGTTTATTGGTCCACGAAAATCTACATCCATTTGAAGGAATCTCCATAAGGTCACATTCATCATAGAAATCAAGGACCCATCTCAGTTGGGAATCATGGGTGGGATCTCCATTAAGTTTATCCAAAATTGAAGAAGTCGCATTAAATTCCCTTGTGAAGGCCCGGGGTCCAGAGAAGCTCATGCAAATACCAGTCAAGGACCTCCAAAAGGAAGCCTAAAGATTGCGATTCAGTTCACCGTACACAAAAACATGAGTCCATTTATTATCAGAGTTACATAACCTAACCTCAACAATAATAAAGCGGGAAGAACTAAGCTTAACATTGATACAGACATCAGATGAACACAACAGAGCTACCCCCCCCCCCCCCCCCCCCCCCCCCCCACAGGGACCCACAGGATTGAAAAAATGACATAAAGAAAATTCCAACCTACAAGCGACTCGATTAACAATATTCGACATTTGTTCAGTTTCCAAGAGGAAAATAACATTTGGCCTCGTTTTGAAAGCGAGCTCCTTTAGAACATTGAATGTGGGGGCTTGGCCTAGGCCCCTACAGTTCCAACATAAAAGACTCATGGTGTTAGAGGCGGTTGTTCCGGGACAGCCACAGCAAACCCATCAGAGGACGATGCAGGCGATCCTTCAATATCATACTCAGACAAGGCCAAGAAGGGGGCTTGGATTCTGGGCCCAAATGGAATGAATGCCAGCTTGTTGTCTTTGTCCTGGTCCGCATTACGTTGAGCCAGCTTTTGACTAATTTCAGTTTTCCCATCGCCAGGTTGCCCAACAGTCTTGACCTAAAGCAATGGCTTGAGGAGTGGAGGGATGAAGCAAGACCTTGGACTTCACAGATCTTACTTAGGGCATCCTTTGCATCATTACTAATGCTCTATATCGTCTTCCAGTTGCCCCATTCATCCCTTATAACAATTGTGAAACCAACCCTTGTAATGCAATCTTTGCTCTCTTGTTGACCATCTCAACCTCTTCCTCTCTATTCCTTCTCTTACCCTTCGAATTCGAGCTCTCTAAAATCATATCCTCTGTTCGTTCTCACAATTCCTAGGTTCCTGGTCTAGGGTCATGGACGCATCTTCAGAGATAGGAGATTTCTTCATGGGTTTAAGAAGTGAAACTTTCTGAGATGAGTACTCTTTTGCCCTGAGAGACTCGTTAAACATGGGGTCATCCACAGGAGCTTCGTTGTCCTTGTATTGCCTTGAGGTGTGACCAAGCATGGCGCAAGCATAGCAAAATTCAATTAGGCTTTCGTATTTGAAATTAACCCACATTTTCCCTTTGCTTTGACGGTTGTGAATGAAACCTTACTTGAGGGGGAGATCAACTGTGACTTGGACCTTCTTTCTAATAAAGTTATTCCACTGGGAATGTTTGTTCTCATCCACTTCCAGCTTTATACTTTTAGTGAAGATACTACCAATTTTAAAAGCATTCTCTCTAGTCATCATATAGATGGGTAGTCCGTGAACTTGGATCGAGAATTCCGAGATGGTAAAATCAATATCCTTGAAGGATGAGTCTTCTGGCCACTCTTTAATGACTATATGTTGGTCATTTAGGGACCATGAGGTACCTTTCAGGATCTTGATTTTGTCCTTACTCTTTTCAAAAACAAACATAAACAGTTTGTTATAAATTTCATGGATCTCAAGTTTACCTCTAAGATGCCATGCCTGGTCCAAAATGGCCTTCAACGGCCCCCACATTGAAATGCTTTTCTAGCAGGATCTTACCAAAGAGGGGTTGCTTTCTGAGGGCTTCGTTGAAGCCTTCATCCTCTGAGAGCTCCAAAGCATTCAATGCCCTTGTTGAGGAGGGCTTCGAATGACGGGTTCATTTTGATGGGTGTGTTGGTGGTGGGGATATTTTGTATAGGCTGGGGGGCATCATATGATTCTCCTTAAATAAACTTCAAGAAGGGGAGATGTGGTAGTTGACATTAAAAGCAAATTGTTGTTTTTGGGGGGGGGGGGGGGGGGGGGGGGGGGGAGGGGAATAAAAGGGGCTAGCAGCTCTCTATACTTAGGTCAGGGCTATAATAAATGCAGGGGGGGGGGGGGACGGAAAGGGTAACTAGGTTAAGAGAACAAAGGGATAGGAAGTGTGAAGAAAAGGAAGGTGGAAATTAATTTGGGAAAATGAAGGGCAGGCTACCATCGACACGATTGGAGGATTCCGACAAGGATATACGGTGGGCCTTAGGTGGTCGGACGAACAAGACACAGTGGTCCTAGGTTTTCACTGCAGAGTCATCTGGGTGAAACTCGACAGTTGCTAATTAACATATTGAAAATTGATGACTTGATTTAAAACCGACATCCTACATAGAAAGTTTAGAGAAGGAATGTGTAGTTTATATATGGTCTTGTAAAAACAAAAACTTGAACTAAGTAGTGGGTAAGAGAAAGGTAGGAACCACGTGCCACCCGCCCGCTGTGCTGTGCTCGGGCGAGGGTGTGGGGTGTTGGGTGTCCTTTTTCTTACGCATATTTTTTATTTTATCAAAAACTCTTTTTCTTAAATGGGTACTTTTCTTCGCCTCGTAAAACAGCATCATGTTGATCTCCCAATATTGCTCCGGTATTACCCAAGGGGATGCACCTCTCTATGGCATCCATTACTGATGCATCTCTCCCTTAGGTGGCTATTAGGATGCGTCTGTCTGAAGTGGCTGTTCGGTGGCTGCAATAGTTGTAATCTTTGATTGTAAATAACTCATCCTAGCTCATTCTCAGATCATCTAAAACTCATAGTTCTCTTCTCATCTTCCTCTGCTGTCTTCTCTTCTTAATTCATTTCTAAGTCTAGGCAAGGTTTTCTTAGCATCCCCCCAGCTTCTGATAAGGGCACGTTAAAGGTCAGATCACATTAATCCCGGAGGACGGCCGCCGGTTACTCTGTCTGCACCCTAGCAGTAGCGAAATCGTCTTTTAAGATAATGGCTTATATCACAGCGCGGTTACTCGCTTTGTAAGATCTTTCCTCACTATATCGATTTCGTTGTTATGTTTGATAGTTTACTGTTTTTGATTGTTGTTTCAATAACAATCGAAAAGACGATTTATTTCAATCATGGCAACAAAACTCCCTCATCCCAATATGTCTAAACTTGAACTGCTAAATGGGAGGAATTACAAACGCTGGTCTCTTAAGTTGCTGTTTTACCTATAACAACTTAATATCGATTATGTCATCTATGAAAAGAATATTCTTGAAGAAGAAACTACTAAGCGATGGGCCTATTTGACATGTATGTTAAATGGACACTGCTAAGGTATGGGATACACTTATCAAGAAATATGGGAGCGATGATGCGGGTTACTAGAAAATACGCTGTTAGCAAATGGCTGGATTTTAAAATAGTTGATGACAAACCAATCATTGAACAAATACACAAGTATGAAATTATTGTAATCACGCTTACTGTCAGAAGCTCTGAAAATCTGTGAAATCCCTCAAGCTTATGTCCTTATCGAAAAGCTTCTGCCCTCGTGGAAGGATTGTTAAAACCTGCTCATGCATAAGAAAAAAAGATCTATCCATAGAATAATTTGTGGGTCATCTAAAAATTGAAAAGAAAAACAGACTAAAGGTTTTAAGTTCAATCTTTTTTTTTTCCCTCCCTTCCGGGCAATCAAAAAATAAAGATAGGCTCTGGGATGGAAGGATTCGAACCTCACTAAAAGAATTGATTGCTGAGCCACATTTAAAAATAAAAATCTCTTTAGTTGAATCAAAATAATTTAATTTCAAGTTATATTTCTATCAAAGGACAATAATAATATTCTATTTATATTTAATTTAATTTTTAAAATTTTTATTAAATAAATAAAAAATTAAATTTATGAAGCATTGTACCTGTTTATTATATGATATATATTTTTTGTATAAAAAATATTGTAATTCTAATTCTAAAATATTATAAGTCAGGCAAACTCGCTCCCTAACCATTCAAAAGCTAACATTGTTGAAACAAAAGTTACCTCCTTTGATAGGTATAAAGGAAAAGAGAGAAGGTATCATTCCAACCTCAAGCCCGGGAGAAAAATCCACAAAACGAAGGCATGTTCCAAGGTGAATGCTATTTCTGTGGAAAACATGGACACAGAGCGAAGGACTGTAGAAATAAAAAGAACGCAATCCAAAGACAACAAGAACAAGGCTAATCTTGTAGAAACAGACAACATTGTAGCTGTGGTCTCGGAAGTGAATTTGGTGAACAACAGGACAAAATGGATAGTTGATACTTGTGCTATCAGACACATATGTACACACTGGAACATGTTTGAAGAATACCAAAAGGTGGATGATGGCGAAGTGGTCGACATGGGAAATTCAGCAACCGTGCCAATCCTCGAAAAGTGGAAGATTTCTTAAAAACTCATCTTTGGTAAAATGCTTACATTAACTAATGTGCTGCATGTGACTAATATGCATAGAAACCTAATCTCTGGTAGTCTTCTTGTTAAAGTTTGTTTAAAATTAGCTTTTGATTCTGATAGACTTGTACTCACTAGGAATGGGGTAAGGGTTATTGTAGCGAGGGTCTATTTACTCCTGATGCTAAATGCACTAATAAAATGAATGCTAGTATTTCTTCAACTTATATCACTGAATCCCTTGATTTATGGCATGCTTGTTTAGGACATGTGAATGTCAACTCTATTAAACATTTAAAGAAAAATGAACTTAATCCATGACTTTAACAATACGGAGTTATCTAAATGCGAAGTGTGCATTGAAGCTAAATAAGCAAAAAACAATTCAAATCTGTTAGAAAGACACATCGAACTTCTTGAATTGGTCCATAGCGACTTACGGGATATTAAAAGAACAATGAGTAAGGGCGGTAAAAGATATTATATAACCTTCGTAGATGATCACTCCAGATATACCATTGTATACCTTCTAAGGAGCAAAGATGAGGCTAAACAAATAATTTTTAAAATATAAAGCCAAGATTGAAAACCAACTAGGAAGAAAAATAAAAAGACTTAGGTCCAATAGAGGAGGGGGAATATGACCCTACTTCTCTTGAGAAATTTTGCGAAAGAAAGAGGAAAAAATACATGAAAGCACACCCCCTTACTATCCAGAGTCGAATGGTATTTCCGAAAGAAAGAATAGAACTTTCAAAAACGTGAATGAACGGCTGTGCTAATAAGTGCTGGACTTCCTGATAATATGTGGGGGGAGGCGATTTTATCTGCTTGTCACAACTGAATCAAGTACCTCATAAAAAAAACCTAATAAAAACACCTCATGAACTATGGAAAGACTATGCCCTTGATTTAAAAATACCTTAAAGTGTGGGGGCGTCTAGCTAAAGTTGGACCACTCGATTTCAAAAGAAGAAAAATTCTACCTAAGACTATTCATTCCATATTTATTGGACATGCATACCATAGTGTGGCATGCGGTAGTATAATAGAATCTAGAGATGCTGAGTATTTCGAACATATATTTCCCATAAAAATCTAGCGCTCAATCTGTATCTCTAGCTCCTATTCCTATGCCCTCTAGTGTTGAAAATACTCATGAAATTGACACACTAAAAATAAGGAGTAAAAGGGCCAGAAAAGAAAATAGATTTGGACCATACTTCATCACTATCTTCTAAACTGAACATAATAAAATAAATGATGAAATAGTGTGTGGCCTCTATGCTAAAAGAAGACCCAAAAAGTTATGAAGAAGCCATGAAATATGTTGACTCCACATTTTGAAAAGAGGCCATTAATAATGAACTGGAGTCAATTCTGAATAATCATATGTGGGAACTAGTAGACATCCCTGGAGGATGCAGACCGATTGATTGTAAGTGGGTATTCCAAAAGAAATTAAAGGCTGTTGGGTCAATAGAAAAATTCAAGCTAGAATAGTGAAAAAGAGATCTACGCAAAGAAAGGGAGATGATTATTTTGATACATACTCACCCGTTACTAAAATAGCCACTATCAGGGCCTTGATTGCTATTGCATCTATTCATAATTTGTTTGTCCATTAAATGGACGTCAAAAATGCTTTTTTTGAATGGTGGACTTAGAGACGAAGAAATTTATATGGAACAACCAGAGGGATTTATAGTTCCGAGCCAAGAAAAGAAAGTGTGTAAACTAATCAAACCCTCTGTATGGCCTAAAACAAGCATCAAAGCAGTGACATAAAAAATTTAATAGTACATTGATTGCTAACAACTTTTGTGTGAATGATGGAGACACTTGTGTATATTCTAAGTCTAATTGTAATGGATGTGTTATTATTTTCCTATACATTAATGATATGTTGATTTTTGGCAAACTTTGAGCATTGTCACTGAAACTAAAAGCTTTCTATGTTCCAAATTCGATATGAAGGACCCAGGTGAGGTGGACATAATATTATGAATGAAAATTATGAGGACTTCTGAAGGCATCAGCCTCAATCAGTCTCGCTATGTTGAAAAAATTCTTAAAAGGTTTGACATGTTTGATTTTGATTCAGTAAGATCACCTTATGACCTTAGTACACACTTGACCAAATATAAAGGTGTTTGCAATGTACTAATCTGAATATGCTAAAATAATTGGTAGTGTTATGTTCTTAATGAACTAGACCAGGCATGATATTGCATATGCAGTAAGCAGAATTAGTAAATACACTCATAATCTAAATGAAGAGCACTGGAAGTACACTGAAAAGATTGCTTAAATATTTAAAGGGAACCATGGACTGGGGACTTCACTTTGCAAAATTTTGTGCTGTATTAGAAGGATATAGTGATGCTAACTGGGTATATGATAGCGATGACATTAATTCCACTAGTGGCTATATTTTTTATACTAGGTGGATGTGCTATATCCTGGAAGTCGTCTAAGAAATTTTGTACCAGCAAGTCTACTATGGAATCAGAATTTATTGCTCTTGAGTTGGCAGGACATGAAGCCAAATGGCTGAGAAGCTTATTTGCAGACGTTCCGTTGTGAGGGAATCCAGCTCCATCAGTTGCATTATATTGTTACAGTCAGGCAGCCATTGCTGTAGCAAAGAATAAAATGTACAATGATAAGAGGCGACATATTTGTCTCAAACATAAAAATTATAAAAGATCTTTTAGAAAGTGGGATGATATCACTAGGACTATGTGAGGTTGGAAAAGAACCTCGCGGATTCGTTAATGAAAGGCCTTTGTCGAAAAATTGTATTAGAAACATCGCCGGGGGGGGGGGGGGGGGTTAGGATTAAAGTCTGTAAATTGAAATGACTGTGTTTTATCTCAACCTGGTTTATATAGGTTGAATGAGTAAGTTATATTTTAGTTCGATTATGCACTGTAATAAATAATTGTCCGTTCCTATGATGTTGGCAGTTGATGGAACCCAATAATTGTTAGTAAGGTGATAAGGATGAACATTAGCTCTTAATGGACTCATAGCCATCATTTGGTGGTGTGAGGTACCATGCACTTGATGGGATCCACTTATATAGGTGTGGGCGTGTGACTGCTCTTTATGAAGGGTCAAGACTTGCCTTCTAAAGCACCTATGAGAGTCCAGGACAGACGCAATGGCCGATAAAAAGGTGTCAAACTATGAGGTTTTCTAAGATATTTCGAGCTTGGTAAGTGCTCAGGTGGAAGACTATATAACCTCTTGTCATGTTCAAAACGAAAGTTACTTGACAAGCTGTTGGTGTTTAAACTTGTTATGTACTAGGGGTTGATTCAAGTAGCGAGACATCGACATTAAAAAGCTAATCTCACCTTTTGCCCAGACTGCTCTTCCTCTTTTAGCTTTGCAACATTTGTGGGGGACTGTTCGAAATGTAACAAAACTTAACACATTAAAAATTGATGACTTGATTTAAAACCCACATCCTATATAAAAAAGTGTAGAGAAGGGATGGGCAATTTATAAATGGCCTTGTAAACACAAGGACTTGAACTAAGTAGTGGGTGAGAGGAAAGGTGGGAAGCAGGCGCCGCTAGCCCGCCGCACCATGCCGTGCTCAGGCGGAGGGTGTGGGTGTCCTTTTTTTTCTTACTAGTATTTTTATTTTATCGGAAATCCTTTTTCTTAAACGGGTATTTTTCCCCGCCTTGTAAAACGACGTCATGTTGATCACCCAATATTGCTCCAGTATTAGTCAAGGGATGCGCCTCTCTATGGTGTCCATTACTACCCCATTATTGATGCATCTCTTCCCCAGGTGGCTGTTAGGACACATTTGTCCGAAGGTGGCTGTGCGGTGGCTGCAACAGTCATAATCTTCGACTATAAATAACCACATCCTAGCTCATTCTCAGATCATCCGAAACTCGCAGTTCTCTTCTCATCTTCCTCTATTGTCTTCTCCTCTTAGCTCATCTCAAAGTCTAGGCAAAGTTTCCTTAACATCCCTCCCAGCTCCTAGTGAGCGCACGCTAAAGGTCGGATTGCATTAATCCTGGAGGGCGGGTCACTGGTTACTCAGTATGCACCCTAGCAGCAGCGAAATCGTCTTTTTAGAACAGTGGCTTATTCCACAGCGCGGTTACTTGCTTTATAAGATATTTCATCACTATATCAATTTCGTCGTTGTGTTTTATTATTTCTGCTTACTGTTTTAATAACACCTCATACCCGCCATATTCGCTCCATTTTGTACATAGTTAATTTTCAAATAAAAAAATACGTACTTAAATTCAATAATCTAATTTTTTTTAATCAATGTTATAAAAAAATATATAAGTGGATCTTTAAAAATAGTGTTAAATAATTATTATGAGCGGGTATATATAATCATTTTCTATACACATAAGGGCGGGTATGGCATAATTGTTGGATATTGAGGATAATGGGGCAGGCACGGGTATGGATTTGTATGGGTATCCGCTTCATACTGTGGCGGGTAATGGGCAGATACGGGTATGGATTTTGGTGGTGGGTACAGGTATAGAGGAGGCACCGGTACTTGTCCCAATCCGCCCATTGAGATCCCTACTCTCTACCTCTCTTTACCCTCCTTTACCCTGTTGCTAAGCAAAGAGGGGTAAGGGTATTATAACAACAACAACCTCAGTGCCTCAAGGGCTCCCGCTTGCGCAGGGTCTGGGAGGGGTAGGATGTACGCATCCTTAACCCATCAGGGTGAAATCCTGACGAGAGACTATTTCCTAGGACCCATAACCTGATAGATGATAGTTATGAAGAGCTCGTATGAAGAGCCAGTAAGACATAGAGATCATGCGAAACATGTAAAAGAGGGGTAGGGGTAAGGGTAAAGAGGGGGTAGGGGTAAGCGTAAAGAGGGGTAAATAAGTCATCATTTTTGAAAAATTGGGTAAAGAGGTAAGGGTAAAGAGGTAAAGGTAAAGAGGGTTATGGTTATTATAAAGACAAAATTGTCCAAAGTTTTTTAAAAATTAACCTATCCCACTTTATCCCTAATTTGAGAGTTAAATAAAATGGGAGTAAAGAGGGGTAAATTTTTACCCCCCTTGACCTCTCTACAATATTTGTTAAATAGGGATAAAAATTATCCCTCTTTACTCTTACCTCTCTTTACCTCTTTTTTTACTTTATTGCCAAACAAAGGTTTATTGGACAACAGGGTAAGGAGGAATAAGGAGGGGGTAACTTAACTCATTTGACAAATATTTTACCCCTTGTTAGGCAACGGGATAAACGGAGGTAAAGTGGGCTAAATTCTTGACCTTGTTTGATAAATTTTTTTTAAAGGTATTGGAGGGTAATGTGGGGTAAGCCCCTTTACCCGTATTTTCTTTAACCTCCAGTTTGGGGGAATAAAGGGAGGGAGGGTAACATTTTAAAAAATTTTAGATAATTTTTATTCTTATTTTAACTATAACTATCTTTATCCTTACTCTTTTACCCAATTACCAAAAAAGGGTAACTCATTTATCCTTCTTTATCCTTACATTTCTTAATTTGACATATCTAAATAAAGGTAGGATATTACCTTATCTTACCTTACCCTCCCCTCTTTACCGTCCTTTACTCTATTGTCAAACAAGACATTAAGGGATAAAAGGGGGTTGATGGTCCATTTTCTTTCACCTCTAATTTGGGTTAAAGAAAGAAAATATAATTTTAAAAAATTTTTTTGAACAATTTTACTTTTATTTTAAATATAACTCTTTTATTTATTTTTATTCTTCTTTCTTTTTATTAGCATATCTAAATAATAGTAAAATAATATTAAACCATTTTTTTTTACTGTTCTTTACTTTTTTTTTTTTTTTTTTTACACAATTGTTAAACAAGACATTAGTATTTCTTGTAACGCATGACTTGTTGAATACTTTTAATATAAAAACAAAGGCAAATCGCAAGAACTCCATTTTGTTTTTTTCGTCTATCACACCGTAGAGAGAGAGAGAGAAAACGAGAGCGCGAAGCAGAGAGAGAGAAATTGAAGGCGAAATCACTCAGCTCTCTCTCACATTACTTCTCCGATCTGTTGTTTTTCTCTCTAATTCAATTCTTCTTCTTCTTCTTCCCTCTTTGATCTGTGTCAATTCGTAAGTTTCTGTGCCCTAATTGGGTCTTTTAGGGTTTCTTCTTTTGATTTGAGATTCAAATCCTAGGGTTTTCGGGATTTTGAAATTGGACGAAAATTTTGTTGGGATTTTGCTCGAATTGTGTTTTTTTTGTGTTTAGAATGTGAATTTAATTCCTGGCCTTCACCCATTAGCTTAAGCTTTTGGGAGAGTTGGTTCATTCACACGGGTATAAGAATCTTGTTGACCAAGAGGGTCTCAAGTTTGAGTTCCAACAGTCCCCAGTATTAATATAATTTAAGCACAAGAAGGTGATTTTTTGCAATATCCACAGTTCAGGCTCAACGGACAATGGGGTGAGAGACCCATCAACTTAAGCGTTTTTGGATAGTTGGTTCGTTTTACGTTTTTGTTTCCGAAATCCTACATTGGGTTTCTTTTTGTGTTTGTGTTGACTCAATCTATGTTGTTCTTTTACAGGAATTAGGATTTTTGGAGTTGCAGTATGAGCATCGATAAGCCCCGGTGAAGGGGTGAATTGAGGCTTGTGGGAGTTACAAGTGTAGTTCCATGGGCGATGGAGGTGTTGCATGTGTCCCTTTGCAGCATATCATGGAGAAGTTTCCGGGTTCTGAGACGCTATGTGGCGGCACCAGCAGCAGCAATGGGAATGGCAAATTGGAGACTAAGTCTGTTAGGATCACCAGCACTGGTCCTAAGAGGATGAAACTGAGGCGAGACGCGTTTTTCAAGAAGGAAGAGCCAGAGAAAGTAAAGAGCAACAGGGAAGTTGAAAATGGTGGGGTTAGTGGAGAGAAGGTGCCGAGAGAAGAACAGCAAGAGGAGATGGAGGAAGGTGAATTGGGGTACGCTGAGAAATCGCCTGCAAGAGAGGTGGAAAATGGGGGAAATAGAGAAGGGAGAGATTGTTTCAGGCAAGTGGAGGAAACATGAGCTTGAGAAAGATGAGTTTGTAGCTGAGAGGGTTGATAGACTGCGGAGTAATATCGTTGTGCGAAGAAATCGAACCCCAGAGAAGCACAAGAGGGGAGATTTTGAGAAGGAAGAATTTGGGTTTTGGAGACGAGGTAAAGATGAGATTGAGAATGGGGAATTCATTCCAGATAGATGGCGTAAGGATGATTACGGTTACTCCAAGGACAACGCGTAGGCACCACTCTAGCAGAGAGAGAGAGTGGAGGTGTGAGCGCGAGTGGACACCGCCTTCTGGTAGGTATTCGGGTGAGGATGTTTACCCTGTAAGAGAATTCAGCAGAAGTGGGAGTAAGAGGTCGAAAAGGTCAGGTAGGCGCAAATCCAAGCGTGAAAGGAACTATCCTAAATTGGGTTCGAAAATTGTGGACGAATCCGCTTCGTGTAGGAATGAGTACAACCGTGGAAAAAACCATGGGAGAGAACCTTCATCTAGGTGCTCGGATGAAGCGGCATGGCATTGACTCAGATACAAGTGACCTGCAATATTCTGATGATCATGGTGAGCATGCAAGTTCCAAAAGCCGGAGACTTTCTGGTGACAGCTATCGATCTTCGAATTCAGAGCATCATTCACGTCGCTCTGCTGAGTCGCACAGAAATTCATCTTCATCAAGGGGCGCCTTTGACAAGCACTCTCTGCGCCAATCATGATTCTTCTTCATCTTCGAGAGCCGGTATTGACAGATACAAGTGGAGTCCGAGCCCTTCTGAACATTTCTCCAGGAGACCGAGCACGGCACCATGATTACAGGGACAGGGACCGAGCTTCAGCCCGCCATGATAGGTCTCCATATCATCGGGGCCGCCATAATGATTATAGATATCGGAGCCCCAGTTACTCAGAGAGGTCTCCACGGGATCGCTCTAGGCGGGATAGGTCTCCAAGTTATCTGGAGCGGACCCCATGTGATCTGAGTAGGCCTAGTAATCCCCGGGAAGCTAGCACTAAAACCGAAGTCAGTGAAACGAAACAGAGTAAGATACAAGTAAAGAAGCTCAGTGACAAGGATCCTAACCAAACGAATTCCATCTTGCTGCAACTAAAGGCTGTCAAGACGAAAATACTATGAAGAGTGAATCTGTCGAAACGAGTATCACTAACCAAACCGGACAAGGTAGACCTGCCCTCATAGTCCTACACGAGATTGCGAGAATCAACCTTTGCCAAGCAATGGAGTTGTAGAAGAAATGGCTTCAATGGAAGAAGACATGGATATATGTGATACCCCACCTCATGTCCCAGCTTTTGCAGACGTATGTTTGGGAAAGTGGTATTATGTCGATCATCTGGGGTTGGATCGCGGTCCTTCAAGATTATCTGACTTAAAAGCACTGGTAGAAGGAGGGATTCTTATGTCAGATCATCTGATCAAGCACTGTGATAGTGACAGGTGGGTAACTGTTGAAAATGCAGCTTCACCAATGGGGACTGCTAATTATCCTACCCTTGTTTCAGACACTATTACTCAACTTGTAACCCCTCCTGAGGCTCCTGGGAATCTGCTGATAGAGGCTGGAGATTCAGAACAACCTGGGAGCCGAGCAAGTGAGGAGATTTCAGTGGATTTGGCACAGCGCGTTCTTCGCGTTGATGACCGGTTTGGGTGTGCCAGCAGAATCTATAGAGGATCTTCGCATCGACGAACGTGTGGATTCCCTTTTAGAAGGTGTTATTGTTGTTTCCTGGAAAGGAGATGGAGATTATTGCAGGTAAAAAGCAAAGGGTTTTGATTTTTTTCTCTCTCTTCTATGCAAGGTTGTTGGAAATGTTTTGCCCTTATGGGAAATATTTGTTACCCGACTGTTATAAAAAAAAAAGGTTTTGAAAATACTTGAAGTCAAATGATAGAAAATTAAACACTATTGCGCTGTTTAGAAATTCAGAATTTTCTTTTTTTTTTCTTTTTTTTTTGGGGGGGGGGGGGGGGGGGAATTTTAAGGAGAAGTTGTTCAAAAGTCCTGTTTTTCCTATTATTTTGGAAAATAAATTTTCAAAATCTTAATCTTGATCTCTCGTATTGTTAGCTTTTTTTGCTTTCTCTGTCTTCATTCTACCCTTCTTTTTCTCGTTCTCTCACACCCTTGCCATCAAGCATTATGAGTAAACCGTCTGTACTTCAAGTTTGTGTCTCAGAGTGGTATTTGTATTCGAACCAATATCCAAATTTTAAGGGATTAGATATACTCAAACCGGTCATTTTCAGATGGGTTACCTAATTGTTTGGTTTTGGGTCAGTTGGGTTATTGGGTTTTTGGATTTGTGGGTATTACTTGTGTTTATAATTTTCAATTTAAAAAAAAAAAGAAAAAGAAAATTGGGGCCACTTGAGTGTATTTTACCAAATTTCTATATTGGAAAACTATGAACGGTTTTCCACTCACATGCATGTTT